>JAMAGB010000018.1:0-583951 GCA_023625975.1 Talaromyces sp. PYS2103 | reverse complement strand
TAGTTTGAAGAAATTGACTAATATATTTTTAAAATAATTTTTTTTATTTTTATAACTAAATAAGCTTAATTATAACTCTTATTATTTTCTTATAAACTTTTTTTTTATTAATATTTAATTAATCTTAAACTAATATTAGATATTTCTAAGAAGCCTTAGAATTTTTTATTTTAGAATAATAATAGTTACTAGCATAGATATAACTACTATAATATAATAAATCTTTAGCTTTAATATAAATCTAGTTTAATTAATAATAATAATTATAAAGAATTAATAAGATTATTCTAAACTTTTTAATTTTATTTATAAGATTAATAATCTCTACTAATTTATTTTATTTTAATAATATACTTAGCTTAGAACTATAATACTAAATATTTTAAAAATTAGAATTAGACCTATAATATAGATAAAAGATATAGACTATTTATTAAACTATTAAGATACTAGCTTTTAGAAGAGAAGATTATTAGAGAATTATAAAATTATAGCTAATAGATTAAATTAATTATATACTACTATATAGAAACTAATATAAGATAGAATAAAAAATTATTTATAACTACTAGAGTTAAAGTATTATATTTAAAAGAATAATAATATAATAAGAATAATTCCTAGAATATCTTAGAAAATAATAAGAATAATTACTTAGTTAGACTAAAGAGACTAACTAGTATAATAAAAATAAAGTATAAAAGAATATTTATTTACTATATATTTAATTTTATTCTATTATTTTAAATTAACTATATAAACTTAAGTATATGATCTTCTATTAATTAGGATATTTAAAACTTATTAAGACTTTACTTTCTAGAAGCCTTTTATACTTAGAAGTCTTTTAACTTCGAATGTTAAGAGCTATCCTAGCTATACTTAACAGTTACCAAACCGAAGTTTCCGACAACTATTTACTAGAAAAATATATATAAATTATATAAAAGTTTTAAGAATATAAATATATAGCTATAAAGTACTATAGTAAAATTAAACACTAATTTATTAATTTTTAACTTACTATATAAGAGTATAAAATCTACTTTAAAGATCTATAAAATTTTAATAAGATTAGATTTATTATTAGATATAGAAAAGATAAAGTAGTAGTTATAATATATCTAAAAATATTAAAAAGAGTCTCTAGTCTATTATTCTAAGAATTAATTATTATTATTAAGTATATAAATATTAAAGAAAAGATTATATTACTATTATTAATTCTAAAAGACAAGATTTATATAGAGGAATAATATAAATATATAAAGAATAATAACTAGTTAATTATATTTATAAAAAATAGCTTTATAATAGATAAAATAATATTTAAATAGCTTTAATATTTTTATTATTTTATAAAGCTAGAGAGATAGAGTTTAAAAAAAAACTAGTACTTATTTC
The DNA here is from genome assembly GCA_023625975.1 of Talaromyces sp. PYS2103. Lineage (NCBI taxonomy): Eukaryota > Fungi > Ascomycota > Eurotiomycetes > Eurotiales > Trichocomaceae > Talaromyces > Talaromyces sp. PYS2103. Next base: position 582,547 of record JAMAGB010000018.1, on the reverse strand, counting down.
TTATAAATAATTATATAACCTATCTTATAATATAATTTATTAAATATTATAAAATCTAGTATATTTAATTATTTTAATTTTTTATATATTCTATATATTTTTTATAATCTCTTAATAGAGTGCTATTTTAGTAATATAAATATATTTATAATTAGATTATTAATAAAGTTATATACCTAGTAGGCTTTAATTTTAATAAAAATAACTTTTTTAAAGAATTATATAATATTTAGCTTAAAATCTTTATTAAATAAATAATTTAGAATAGCTAGAGAGAATAAGAAATTTAGCTAGTTAATTCTAGCTTTATACTTAATAAAATATTATTACTAGATAAAGCTTTTAAGACATTAATTATTAAAAAAAATATATTAAAAATTTATAGTAAAATAAATAATACTATTTCTAGCTTATTAATTATAAAATTAATATTTTTATTATTAATTATTATAAAGCTATACTACTATATTAATAAGATTAAAAAATTAATTAATAGTATAAAAAAGATATTAAATAAAGTAAACTTAAATCTTTTATATTATATAAAAATAATTAACTAAGATAGCCTTATCTTAGTTAAATTAAGTAATCTATACTATAAAAGCTTTACTAAGATTTATAATACTATAGTATATAAGAATTAAAAGACTATAAGAAGGTAGATTAAAATAAATAGTATATTTTATATAAAAGATATAAATTATCTTATAAAATACTACTATAATAGTAATTTATTAAGAATTTATAAAAGATATATTCTTAGTATAGAAAAACTAGTAGAAATAAAAACTCTAATAGAGCCTTAAAATCTTAATTTTTTTATTAATATTTAGAGAAATAGGTAAATAGAATATATATTATTTATTTATCTAGTTTTTATATAGAAAATATATAGTATTAGTAGACTAGAGATCATTAAACATAATATAGTCAATATTTTGGCCCTTGAGCCCAGGTGGCCCTTGAGCCCGGGCCGACTCCCACCCGTTAGGTGTAGGGCGGAGGTGACGCGACAAGTAACTGGTTTATTTTTGTCCTAACATCGAGCTCAGCCACACTCCCTTTCAAGCCATAGCTGGATTCAGGAATCACGATCTCGACTGTAAAGATGTGAACAAAGGACGTGCATTTTCCCGAAAGAAAAACAAAGTGATCATGTATGTAAACAATCCTGCTGCCTAGATACCAATCCAAATCATGTACCTACGGAATACGAAGTAACCTGAAGAACATTGAATTGCTGAATCTACCTAAAAGAGTCTCTGCTTAATGCTTATTATGGTATTTGATGACTTCATATAGCTGCCTCTTAAGTTATTGAAAGTTGAATAGTGTAGTACTGACAAGTATTCAACACACAAAAGCCGAACCATGTTCATGTATAAAACACAACACGCCTTACAAATTGATCAATCACTTGGATAACCTTATCATAAAAGCAAGAAGAAGACGGACGGATCAAAGATTCAAAATTTTGCGGTGTAACGCATTCTTTGCACAAATATATACACGAAACAGAGGATAAAAAGTAATGAAGAACAGCCAGAAAGTAATCGGTGTCTGAAAAAGAAGGCAAAAAATGAAGAGGAGAAGAGAAAGGAACAACGCCAGCAATGCAAGTATGACAAGGGGGGAATTAAAAACGATTCATCACCCCTGTCTATATAGCAGATCCACCCTCCTTTTGTTTTGGTGTGTGCCCCGAAAAACAATTTCCCAGAATCAAATAACATCATGGATAACATACAAACAAACAAGATCGTATCAGACGATTCAAGCCCTGAACTGCCTCGTACGGTCTGTTCCTGGTCTCTTTTGAAAAGAGATGGCAGGATAAAATAGAACATGGAAGAGGCCGAAGTCGGCGTACTGTACATATCAATAGGTCCATCAGAATCTCTAGATGGACACGAACAACAAAACAATAATGTTCTGCTTGAATCATCTCAGTCGTCTTGACATCATTGTCGAACCGGAATGGCAATATATCATATACGATGACGGTCGAAGAGCAAGTGGTAGGATAGTGACCTCACGTCGAGGGCTTCTTCCTGCCAAAGACGATGCCTTCATCTTCCGACTCGACATCTTCGTCATCACAGTCATAATCGTAGCCCGCGTCCTCGGTAGAATGTTGTCCTTTAATGTTCCTAGGTGTGATTGTGTCACCAGTCCGAAGGATAGGAGATACATGGGGCGTGTTGTCGAGTTCCTTTTTTCGTTCTTCAATGTGCGTGTACAGACCATCACCGGAGAGTGACGAGACACCAGAAACAATAGACGGTAAGCTTGGGTGAGACACACTCTGGGACATTTCGCTTGCACACTCATCAGCCGATGTTGTCGAGATAGTCGCTGCTGAAGGTGGTGAGGTGATCAAACCTCCATCCGAGGGTAAGTGATGTGTGGAGGTTGTCGGGCTTGGCTCGGCAGAGCGGTCATTGTTCTCAACAGGCGCAGGATCCATAGCTCGCTCCTCCTGTGACTGAAGGTGATCTGCCGCTTGGCGTAACGATGCTTCTTTGGCGTAGTGAAAAGATTGATCAACGATTTCTGGCGGAACTTGTTCAGATCGATTGCGACGATGTCCTGCTGACGAAGGACTTCGAGTAAAGTCACTTCCTTGGCTATGAGGCCGATCGTGCAGCTCCCATGACATCGAAATTGGGACTTGAACCTGTCCGGTAGCGGACGCATTGCTCCATGCTAAACTGGGTTCAGCATGACCATCTGTCTCGCCCGCAGCGACATCCACAGACGGCGCGTGATGATCGTCACCGTTTGTTACTTTGTCTACTCGATGAGTGGCTCCTGTGAAGATCCCTGCGACGCTGGGTGTTGACGCAGTGTGCTGTTCCTTCAAGGCCTCCGCAGTCTCAATAGTTACCGACGGTGTCAAGCTTTTGTTCGACGGCTTTGGCCTTATTGTCTTGGTCGACGCCGTGGTCGACATGATCGACGATAAGCGTTCGGAAATATGAACTCGAGGCGTTTCTTCAGCCACATCGCTGGGAGGTGCTTGGTCAAAATAAGAAGGCCGTTCTGGCGTATTATCGGGGCTAGCGGTGACGCTTTGAGAAAGCGGGTGCTCCTCTCGTACAGGTCTGAATGGACGTAGAATATCCTCATCCCCTCGTAAGCTAGCTCGGCGACCGCCTGATGCACCAGAGTCTCTTGTTGAAGATGCAGAAGAATCAACCGAGGTTCCAGCTACACTCGATGGCCGTTTGGGATGCCGACCTTCTCGACGAGGATTCAGCCACTTGGCCAGCGACTTGACACGATCGACAAATGGAACTTTGCTGACTGCACTCGTGACTTCTTCTTTCGATACTTCAATCCGGTTGCCTTTGCTCTGCGGGTCGGTCTTTTGTACCCAGTCGGCAGGATCTTCCTTCAAGTCTTGCAACACCCACTCATGGGTCTTGATGCCTTTGATGGTGATGCGATTTTGTGGATCCTTGTTAAGGAGACGCCGTAAGAGATCATCTAGCATGGGATCGATATTTTCATATACGAATTCATCCTCGAGCCGTTTGTTGCTATTCATCACACTGTGACGCGGATCGGCACTGAATTTGCTACTATCGACCTCGACTGGTTTGAGACGCTTCTTAGGGATGTAAAGTTCGCTCTTGCCGATGGCCTGAAACAGGCTGTATTCATCGTCCGAGACGAAAGGCAGGCGCCCAAAGATCATGCCGTACAAAGTTACTCCTAGGGACCAAATGTCGATAGCACCCGTGATTTTGGGGCCTTTCCCATTGGCGTCAACGTAATCGTCACCACTATAACAAAGCTCTGGTGCGTAAAAAGCTGGAGTACCAACAGTCTTGGACAGCTCTCCGCGAGCGTCGTCCAACTCAGCCGCATCGGTCTCGCTAATTTGCTCTTCGTCTTCGTCTCTGATCGGCCGACCTAGATAAGATACACCAAAGTCGGAAATCTTCACTTGTCCTTTGGCTGTGACGAGAAGATTTGCTGGTTTGATATCGCGATGAATGATACCCTGGTAGTGTAAATATTCCAAGCCTAGCACTGCGTCTCGGAAAGCATTGCGAGCCTCTTCAATGGTCAGACACGGTACGTAAGAAAGGTCGTCATCATCCGAAAAATGATCAGCTTCCGACGAAGAATATCCGAACAAGCTAGAGGCTGTACTGTATCGCCTTTCGACAGGATAGTCGGAATAAGCACCGTACATGCTACCTTCCACCGCGGCCAACGTTGAATCCCGCATATGACGATCAAATTCAGATACTGAGCTGTTGTAGGATTGACTGGGAGACTGCCCATGGTGGTCTGCACCCTCTGTACGGTCTCGATCTGGGGAAAGATTTTGGCTAATCGACCGCGCCAATGCCAGTTCTGCGTTCGACTCGTCATCTGATTCTCCGCCATGTTCCAGACTCCAGGCAGGAATCAAGTGTCGATGGTTGTTTTGCGCTTGAGCACGGTGCCTTTCACGAGCGAGCTCTCTGCGTTTCCGTTGATTTCGCAGAGAACGGACGACCTGTTGACCCTCTTCCTCGAAAAAAGGTGAATCGGGAAAGCCATTCCTCTCTCTCTCGATACGCCTCTTGTCCATCTGCACAATTTCTCGAACGCCCTTCTTTCGCCACTTAATCTCTCCGTTCTCAACGTACTCTAACACAATATACACCTTTTGACGGTTGGGGTCATCAATAACTTCCAGCAGACTAACCACGTTAGGGTGTCGGGCTTTCTTGAGAATGGCAACTTCTTTCTTAACCTTGTCCTCAGGGTTGCCCAATTTGCCTAGACGTCGTCGTTTGGAGTAACGCTGTACGATTTTGATTGCGACTGGTTGTTTCGTGCGCAGGTGACGGCCCAGCTTAACTTTTCCATGTTCGCCTCGTCCAAGCTCTTCCAAGACTTCGTAGTCATTGATTAGTTTATTTCCTGTCTGAAGATCACGTTCAACTTCGGCGGTATGGGTTCTACAGATCAAAGTCAGTCAATGTGCCACCACAAACTGGAAAAGGTACTAGAGTAGCCACTCACTCTTTTGGCGGTTGTAGATGTGTCGGGTGAAGGTAGGGGCTGAATGTATAGCCTTCGTCGTCGGAGCCAACTGAAGGAGATGTACGGGCACTACGGCCCGCAAATAATCCCGGAGTAGAAATTGGGGTATTTCCAACAGTCCGAGCACCGTTCGTAGGAAAAGAATGTTCGTGTTGTCTGGAATAGTCGGTCGGTGACGGATATGAACTACGCCCGCGAAGAAAGGGCTGATACGGAGCCGGGTGAATTTGCGATTGTAGTACCGCATAGGATTGATCGGGATAAACAGGAAAGTCGGTGGTTGTATTTACAGGTTGAGTCTTTGGAGCGAGAGGTTGGCCAAAGGATAGTTCGAGTTGTTGTGATAGTCTTCTGACTAGAGACGAACGAGAAAGACTACTACTACTGGAAGGCTCGAGTCGAGAATCAGCGACGGTGTCCTCGTTCAGGGTATGTAGAGAACTCGACGAAGTCTTCGCAGAAGAGGCTCTCGAGTTGTTGGAAGATTGCGGCATAAAATGCATCGGGTGGTGAGATGCGTGAGGTTCGCCTCTATGGCCAGAGTGTTTCAGACCATGTTTGGATGCCAGCATCCTGTTTGCGAACGATAAACTCGACTCCGAAGACGATGAGGTAGTCGACTGAGTCGGAGCGTTCGATCCATCTGACCCGCTATGCCTGGTCTCGGTCGGTTCGCCGCGGCGAGGATGAGGACTCTGAGCAGCTTGCTCCAGACCAGTCTGTTGTTGGTGCTCTGACCGGTCCTGGTCATGGGTTTCTGGCGTACGCTCCACATCCTCCAAACCAGCGTGGGATGATCGCCGTTCAAACTGCCCCATGGTGTTCAAGGACGCTACCGGTGATCTTTTATACGCAGTGAGCACATCCTCTTCTCTCTTGACGGGAAGAGCGGTGGCGGTTTCGTCGGTCGTCGTCGAATGGGCGGAATCAGGTGTAGAGATTCGCGGTTGAATCGAAGAAAACTCCCTCGTGCTCTGGACAAGATGCCCTCATTCCTCTGAGTGTAGAATATTCGAAATTGACATCAAGCAACGACCGAACGGACGAAATTGGGGAAGGGTGCTCCCAGGTGACGTCGATCCGGTCGGCTAGGCGCAAGTTTTCGCTGGACGGCAAACTCCCGGAGATGCGATGGAAATGAATCGGACGGGCGAACAGACGATATTGGGTTGGGAAATTTGACGCTGTTGCATGAACAGACGACAGCGATTAACTATATAGGAAGCAGTTGTCGAGGAGAGGTGTGTGTCGTGTGGTAAGAGTTAAGTCAGGTTGAACTGGGCAGTGACTGACTGTGTGCGGGTGTCGGGCGGAAGGCGTGACTGGCCAGCCCAGGCTGAGGTGGGGTCGACTGGTTTCTCAGGATGTATGAATATAAACGACAGAAGCGATGGTCGACATGAATAATATAGAGGTTCAAGACACCCCCCTATACAGTATGCATAGTCTGTCAAGAAATGTCTGGGATAAGGAGCTATTTTATTCCTTTGCAGGCTTGCGGCATCTTAAACCGCCGTTATTAGTTGAGTAGCACGGATCCCTGAACGATCCTCAAACAAAAATTACGAGATGAAATGGCAGGGAGAGGACGGCTAGTGCGTGTTAGGCGTGACGGTAAGATTACCAGTACGAGTTGGTCTAATCCTGATCAGGGAAAAGTTGCAGGTCCACCGTGCGTGGCGCTAGTCAATTGGAGTTGCTAGCGGCTGCCCTTAAGCCACAAAGGGGAGGACTCAAAAGGTCGTTATGCCTGATATGACTGTAGTCAAATTAGCTGCAGCTAGATAGTCGACTTAACCCAACGAGAGGTACGGAGTGAACAACTCAATGCGATGTCCTCCGGTGTATGAGCATAGCCCGCGTTCTATTTACGGAGGTACGTATATGGTGAACTTGCTTGTTAATTTGCCAAGGACAAGCGCTCTCTGCTCCTGTACGGAGTTGACGATTTAGCTTCGGGTAGCCAAGTGGCCCGTGAGCGTCTGTCTCTCTGTATTGACAGGATGAAGGCAGGTCAGCCGAAACACCTACTTAAACTATGTAAGTTTACGTGAGTATTTGCATTAGCTGGGTGCGTCGGATGATAACGGTATGCCCAGGATCATACACCTTACTTTCGACTCCGAGTTTGACAGCCCGACTGGGATGATTAGGCATGCAAGAATGCGGACGATCGCGGTTAGACAAACTGATAAGATTATACAATCGCCGATGAACAATTCAATATGAGATGCACATGCTTTCTTGACGAGTTGTCCATCTCGGGCATATACTCAATTTTTTTTTGTCGTATTCATTATCATTCTTAGGCAGGATTGACAGGCTGGTCCCGGGTTGCTGGTACGGAGTACAGCAGTTATCACTTACTGCTCGACACCTCTATCTGTCTCAATGCAACAAGTTATGAGCACCCATAGATACTATCATCCACAACCAATCAGCATTCGACATGCATCTTTGACTTCCGTGCGGATCTTAGCTGAAGGCTTCTAATTTGTCCGTATCGGCTCCAGTTGCCACCATTCTGACTCCACCCTCCTAGCTCACAGACCAGTGATCAGCGAGACTTTGATTGGATTCAAGTGCACAAAGTGGAGTCTTTTCTCTTGGTGGCGCCGTGGAGTCCGTGGACGGTCCTCTCTGTTTAGGTTGGTTCTTTGCATATCTAGACTCCCCACTTGTCGTTTGGACCAATGATATCGAGAATAGATTACTGTCGGGAAAGTCTGTCTCTCGCTGTTCGCGTCAATGAACTCGGCCACGATTGTATGTCAGTGGCTTGCAACGTGATACTCAATGATGGAAGTTAAGAGTTGAGAGGCAAATTGTCCAGTTCATAATGAAAATAAAGTCTGGATGTAACTATGATGATCACCATATCTGTCAGGCTCTTGACTAAGTTGAATGGCGTCAGTCACTGGTTCATCGTTTATCCCAATAAGTGTGTCTAAGTTATCATCTCATCACCACCATCCTCTATGAAACGGATCATACCATGGATACTGCACGTACCAGACAATCAATCGCCACTCACTGACTCGTACAACCACAAGAAACTGAATAAGTTGACTCTCGAGCTCTGACAGGATATGACAGTGGCTTTGACCTTGGTTCGACATGTCGGTTCGCAATTTCGCAGATGGCAGCAGACATCCATGGATATTGCCAAGCCGTTGACTCTCCATATAATCGCATTCATTCAAAAAGCGCACTGACAGGACACCATACTAAGTACATGTTATGTATGCAAGAAGCACCCGACTCAAACTCGGTTAACTCAATAATTCAATATCAAACCAACCAGGTAGTTTAGTCTTCATGTATGAGATGCGTCGATTTCCGGAGATCTGGACCAATAAAAGGACACAACAATCTCCGTTCAGCCTAAACACAATCGGCATATCGCTAGCCAATAATCGACGGCTACCTGCAAATCAGTCAGGCTATCAGAATCTCTTCATATGTCAACTTCAAGAACAAAGCAAACCATTCTCATACAGCGTGTAGTACTAGGTGCGCTCGCGACAAAGAATAAGATTGACGGGGGGCGGGAGACGAGCCGCTTACGGCCCGCTTTCTTCCGCATGCGCCTTATCGTGATCTGATACTGATTAGATGAAGACAGATATCAGCAAGATTCTACAATGTATGGGTGTCAATTATCAAGTATAAATTTCCGAAACCTCGCTTACATCTGTGTTATGCGAGACTTGAAAGTTACTTAGAAGTTAGGACTATATGTGATAATAAAGAAGTCGAGGACTGGGTTTACTAGAAACAACGCAAAACAAGGACTTTACTAGTCAAGCTAGCGTAGATGGTTGCTTGTCAGCGGTCGAATCATCGATTACCTATAAGTATCTCATTTAGCTAGCAGACACAACTGTCGGGATATTAAAACTGAAGTTACTGAACGCAGATTGAGCCTATACCTCTTTGAGATTTGCGTGCAGCATATGCCGTCAATGTCTGACAATGCTTTTGAAGGCATCCATGGATGGACATAACCGTTCTTGATCCGTGTCACCAGTTATGACATTCAGACCCCTGTTGAGTCTTGACTTTTGACAGAGTAGCTTGCGCCATGCACTCCGTAGTAGAATCCATCCACAAAAATAATTCGAATCTATAGCACACAGGAAACCATAATCAACGACCCAAAAAAGCATAACATCAGTAAAGTTGATAAGATTTAATATTAGCAAACATGTGTCAAAACGCTAGAGCTCTCTTCCACATGCTTTGATTGCTGGAAAGTTAGATATCTACTCATGTCGCCGTCGATGAGCTAGATTAAAGGACTGAGCCCCCGAAACCTAATTATAAATGAACGGCATCTTAGAAGGTGAGGACCATTGATTGCCGGCTGGTCTCCGTCTAATCAAGCAATTAATGCAGGGTTCTTCTTCTTGACCAGGGCTTGGTACAGGCACGAGACTGCAGGACCAGGATGTTTCGAGATAGAGAAACTGGTGATGTACACCATCTGCCCAACATCTACGTGCTTACTGAGTAGACACTTGGTGGTGGCGATTCAAATCAGATTTCCGACCAAAAAGATCCGAGTGCTACTCCGTACAAGTTCGCTGGCTGTCAAGATGATCAAAGAGTGGCCGAAGATTGCGAACAATCTCCGGTGATGTGAAGCTAAGACCACGCGCCTAGCCGGGAGCAGTGTAACTTGTCAAGATCCCGTCTTGTTGTTGATGACTCTTGTTTCGTTTGATAGATTGATAGATAGATAATCGAATTTTCGAGTTTTGAAAAGTTTAAAAGAGACTGCCAGTCAGTTGTCCTATTTGCCAGTACTTCCGGCCCTTGCATACCTAAGCCCAGTGGCTTCACTGTAGACGTAGGCGCTACTCGACGATATACGGGAAGGATCACTTAGTCTTAGGCAGACAAGTGGACACTGGATATACGTTGTCGTCTTGTTAGTGGTTAAATGTAGTTCTTGGGCCGCTTGCTGTTGTAGATGCTTACGACGTGCATCTACATCTGCATCTATCTGCAGGCTACCTTTGCTTTTCTCACAAACTCAATTCTTTGTGGGTGAAAATTTTTTTCTCTCTCTTTCTCTGCTTTTTTGTTATATTTGAAAAGATCTGGACCTTTTGTCTGTTTGAAGACTACGTACTCGCCTTGTTGTCTACAAACCCTACCAGGTAGACATGGCGGCCCGGGGGTCTTTGTTTGCTTTTTTGAGTCTTTTCAATGCAAGGATAAATATGTCGTACGACCTGTATGCAGTGATGCGCCATGCAGAGGTATAAGTTGACTAAATTACCCAGGTATCTACCTAGGTATGTATGCAGTGCGAACGTAGCGGATTAATGTCGCAACTACTGCTGTGTAAACTGCACAGTAGATGAATAATGTAACGGTCTGCTGCAGACGTGTACTACTTGACTTGTAGGCATAGGACTGTTTTGGATGAATCTTATTGTAACCACGGAGTATCGTGTTCATCGTGAATAAAGATTGTCCATATCGAATATTCTCTTTCGATATACCCTCAGTAGACTTCTCATCAGGCGCAGACACTGTAGCAACCCGACGTTACTCTTGAGTAAGCCACCGTGACGACTTTCCCTGAATGAAATTCAATAGATAGCCTGAATTGATGAATATATTGTTTCGGGATGGTTGTAGATGGACATCAAAGGACCGGTTGCCGTGCCAACGAGGTGTTTACCACGTATCATCTGGCTGGTCAGCACGATCAGTCTACTAGGATCATCGATCCAATAATCCAAGCGCTACCAGTAGTTAGATGTCACTATTTAGTTAGCAAACTATAGACACTGCCCCGCCGAGTAGTAGCATCAAGGACCTCATCACCATGGCAAATCCACATCTAGACCCTCGATGTTGACTTGCCTTGCCCCGCCTTGACTCGGGACCTTCTTCCTCGATAACATCTTAGATTGATCTCACCTCTTTCATAGCTTAACAAAGCGCACTGTCGGTTGAAATCCTTTGCTGATGCTCGATTATCATCATCTGCGAAATGCGAAAGACTTCCATATGTTGGCCGTGATTCTCAACACATCAGAACCGTGCAGTTTTGTATGGAACCCCTCTGGGGGCATCTAGGTCAATCGCACGACATTAAACGTCAAAAACGCAAGGAACTTTGGCGCTACGTGGCATAGCGTTGCCCAACATGCCTTCGGGTGATTCTATCAGTCATGCTTTCCTCTTGAGCACCATGTGGCCTGCGGTCATGGCCCAAGTAACGATCCCTTACATTCCGACGCATGCATTCTCGCCATCGCAGGGATCAAACGGCAGCGGTCTTGTCTACGTCCTTCAACCAAGGAGTGATCAATCCACGGTTCAGCTTCTTTCTCTCAACCTATCAACGACTATCAATCCTAGCAGTCCTCAGTATACCGTTCTCTACGATGATGTTCCCTTCTCTACAAACAGCGAGGCGTATGTACCGATGCCTGACTCGAATGGATCCATAACCGTGTTTACAGGCAATTGCCAAGCGTCGCAAAGTGCTGCACCACGATTGTGGTCTTTCCAACCCGATCAATACAGTTTGATGGGTAATGGCACATGGTCATCAGTGGCGGCAAATGGATCAGGCACGAACGTCACGGGTCCAGGATACCTAGCAAGCGGGTTTGCGTTCAATTCCTCAAATGACACATCCTCTGAATACTATGCCTTCGGCGGAATGTGCCCGTTCGCCGGCGGCAATCAGTCGGACTGGACGTTAAACGCAAATTATTCGAACACAATGACTGCGTTGACTGCGGCAAATACTTCGTCATCCAACTACATCGTGCAACAGACCGAATCTCCAAACTCGCCAATTGCAGAAGCCGGGTATACCGTTACGCCCCTTCAAAAGACAAGCTCGACGACATCAGGAGGTAGGGTTGTGCAGCAGGGGAACTTCCTTTTCATTGGAGGTCACACAGAGACTGCCTTCCTAAATATGTCTACTTTGGCTCTATTTTCTCTGCCTCAGGCTAGCTGGTCCTATATCTCTATAGGCGCCAATGTTGGTACTGGCAGAACCGATCTTGCAATTCGTGCTACCACTCAGATTGAGCCTAGATCCGGCCATAGTGCGGTGATGTCCTCGGACGGAAGCAAGATTATCGTTTTTGGCGGATGGGTGGGTGACACCAGCACACCGGCTGATCCACAGCTTGCCATTCTTGAAGTAGGCGAGGATTACGGTGGTTCAGGGCCATGGACATGGTCGATCCCAGCGCCCACTGGCTCAGGACCTGGATCTGGCTCTGGTATTTTTGGGCATGCAACAACGATGCTTGCCGAGGATGTGATGATGATTTCAGGAGGATATATCATACCAGCCTCATCAGGCGCGACATCCAAGCGGGATTCTTCCTCAGCAGGATTCGCGTCAAGCTCACAAGTTTACCTGTACAATCTGACTTCTAACTCATGGATGCCTTCGTACACCGCGCCGATTCCTTCGAACACGAATACAAGCTCTCATAGCAGCGGCGCACTTTCTTCCCCTGGGGAAAAAGCCGGACTTGGTGTAGGTGTATCCGCCGCAGTAATTGCAATAATTTGCATTGGTTACTTCTACTGGTCCAGAAAACGATGGAGTCATCGACGGCAAAGGGACCAGCAACTTCGAAAACTGGCACTCGGTGCAGAACGATCGAACATATGGGCCGAGCCCGGAGTCGAGTCTAGCTACCGAGGCCCAGGCGACTCTGCGCTACGAAATTCGATTATTGAGAACGTTTACTTCTCTGGATCGAGTCATCAGTATAGTGCCGTACCGGCTCCAGATAACAATAATAGCAACAAGACAGAAGGCGAGGGAAGCGGCTTGCTGGACGATGTCCCAAGTCCATCGAAGGCGCGGAGAAGCCTATCTAGTCGACCGCAACGAGTACAGTCAGCGGGTCGGTACGAGGATAGCAGAACAGGTTATGGATCTGGATCCATCCACCCAATCGATGAACGTGATGAGTTCGAGACTCCGCCCGAAGAAGCTTCTGGTGGAAGGCCAGAAAGTGGGAGCTCAGGCAGCAGTACTAACAACAACCGATTCTCTGATCCTTTCACGGATCACTCACCCTCACCTACTCGTGGACATCTTGTTGCATTCCATGAAAAACCAATTCGTCGACAGGAGGGTACTGATGGCGTGTCGATACGTTCGGGCCAGTCTCATAGTGCGTCTCCCGATAAGAGCGAGAGAACTCACTCCGACTTGTCAGAGTCATCTCGATCTGGAATCTCCGAACTGTCTATTCAAATGTCAAATCATGGATCCCAAAGAAGATCGACACACCTGTTTCAATCGCCTATTCCCACGTTGGAGCCATCGAACCATGACGACAGTGGCAGCGGACGCACTTCCCCAGAAAAGAGCTCCTTGCTTGCAGGACGCCCGGATATTGATAGTAGCGGCATGAGATGGCCGTTCGAGCGCTCCGGCACGGTAGACTCATTCTCTACATCAGCCAGTCATCACCGGCGAAGCCCCGTAGAAGGGGATACCTTGTTAGGATCAGGGCCTGAATGGTCAACACCCCCGGAATCCCCGTCACGACTCTCATACCGGGAAAATAGGTCCAACCACAATAGCAATTCCCCAACATGGATGGGAAGTATTCGAAAGACTCTTTCAAACGCCCGCAAAGTCGTCCTCTCGGGTTATGGGAACAGCTCTTTCGCCGAGGAACATCGAGTATCACCGGCAATGATTGAAATCACCTCACCTGTAGACTTCGACGACGACGATAATTTATCTCCACAGATATCGAGACGAGCGTCCAGTGCGTCGGTGGTAGCGCACCATCAACGACGCAAACAGGGTCCGCGGGACTGGGCTGTTGATCGGTCTTCTCGACATAGTGGCATGTCACTTTCGACATCCTCACCTCGTCGAAGTCGTCGCACAAACGAGTTTGACGATAATGACGAAGACGATGCTTTCAACGATAACCTTGACGTTGAGGATCCAGATAATCAGGGTGGTAGTAGTATTGGTGACGATGACGATTGGGACGTCGAACTCGCTGCTGAAGGGAGACTTGTTCAGATCACATATACAGTTCCCAAGGAGAGATTGAGGGTTGTCAATGCTGGGGCTGGGGATCGTGTGATTGGCGATGATGTTTCGGAGGTGGTTTCTAGGACGTCTCAGGAGGGGAAATGATTCCTTCTACTCTTCCATTTGTGGCTTACTAACTGTAACGTGTACATGAACGACGAAGAATAACGACTGATGGCTGTACCAGGTACGTATGGCGGATTTTTTTGGCTATTGAATGAATGGAGTCAAATGGGATAAATCTCTGACTCGATATCAATTGGCGTATTTATGACTTTTTTTTCTCACCGGCGATTTCTCTGTTTCACTGTATGTATTTCTCCCTTCTTCTTCTCGCTTTGTGAAGCTAGTTGTGTTCTCTTGACTTTGTGGTTTCTCTTCTCGTCGAATGTCAGACATGTTTAATGGTTTTGTTGGTGGATATATTGGTGCTGGACTTTTCATTTATTCGTTTCTACTTGATGTCTTTCTAATTACGATTTGAGTATATAGTAGACTGCGATGGAAGTATTCAACATCATTCTAAGTTATGTGAATCACTGGGCCATGAGTACTCTTCAGTGTTGGTTGGGAATAATGGGTTGCTAGGGAGATAGGGCTGATCCTAACACGTGACCGCTCAGATATTCTGCTAGAAGTCATGTAGATTTCTTGTTAGGTCAAGAGCATTGCCATAATATCCTACAACAAAGGGGGTATATATACATAAAGTACACATCTAACATCTATCTATCATACACCGAACTTCTCGCAAATAAAATCCGTTAAATGACCAACCACTTCTTCCGGTGATTGCTGCTGTCCCTCGGAATCTATAGCCACAACTGAATCGACGATCTGCCTCCATACTTGCGCATCCATTTCATGAAGAATTCTGTTTATTAATATCTCAGAACTGTGGAGATTTTGTTTCTGGATTATATCCTCGTCGCTCGAGGTGGATATTGATGCTTCTAGTATGATTCCCTTTTTGGCGCGGATGAAGATTTTTGTCTAGATAGTGTTAGTTACCCTCGAATCTTAGAAAATAAACTGAGGGACTCGTACCGAAGGAGGTAGGAAACTTGGTAGGGGAGGTCGAGGCCTGGGATCGTCCTCTGTGGGAAAGGTTGAGAAGGTGAATTCCGGCGTTTGGAGGAATTTGAAGTCGGTTGACTTTTTAACATCATTAGTACGCATTCAACAATTGGAAAGACTTGTTAGTATGTTCTTACCTTCATCATATGAGACATGTTTTGAATCTCTGGTATTTCATGTAATTGTACCTCTCCCACAGTACCAGCAACCCAATTGTCGCCTGCATTGAGCTCACTCTTATTCATATTCAACTGGCTCGCGGAGTCCCGGACCTCGTTTCCAGTCTGATACAGCCGCGAAAATTCATCCATTATACCTGTGATTGTGCGCTGCATCGAAAACGGTTCTGCGGAACTAACCAATCCAGCCGAAACATTGCCCACAGGGGATCGCACACTGCTAACGCCCTTTGCATGAATATACGGCCTAGCAGGAGATCGAAGAAAAGCGCCCAAATTATTTATATTCGGAGAGTCGAGTAAGCATGTGCCATGGTGCAATGCTCGATTCCTGGTCAGTTTAAAGGCTGAGCCGGATACCTTCAAGGCTTGAGGAGTCGATCCTTCTGGCGGGTCTTCGATCCCGGTTGCGTTCTTCTGTCTTGCGAATTCTCTGGGTTGTTGAGTCAAGACGATATCGTGTCGCTCGTTGACCATTGCATTGACTGCGCCGATTTTCTGGAGCGCTCGTGCCACCATCTCCGCGTGTCGATCACGAGTAAAGACATCTCGGGGGCAGATTACGCTGTAATTCAGATTGCCTTCATCATGGAATACTGCACCTCCACCAGAGTGTCGTCGCACATAGAGCACCTTACGCGCTGTACCTTCGGAATTCGTCGTATCCGTATCTACCTTTTGCAGAGCTTTCAGATTCGTTTCAAGCCACGGGTTCTGATTGCGACCGACGACGACACAGGGCCGATTGACATATAAAAACAGAACATTGGAGTCCTCCGGGGTCTTCTGCAGTAAATATTGTTCAATTGAAAGGTTAACAAACGGGTCGGACGAGAGCGATTGGTAGATCTGATGCTTGGATGAGCTCCGCGAGACGATTTCGGCGAACGCGGAGGAGGTGAGGGTGGTTACTGTCCGGGTCGCCGCAAAGCGACTATGTGAGAATAAACGGACTGAGAGCACACATGATGAGCGCCGGAGTGGAAGCAGCATGGAGGTTATGCTCATGACATGAATCTGTCAAGAAGTGTTGTAGATTCTGATAAAGAAGTCCTCCTTTCGGACCGAAACCGCCTGGCGTCATAAACACACTAATCCTTTTTGGGGAAAGCGCAGTATCCCCCGCGCTGCCAAAAATGAGTCAATGGCCGCCGACCTCGCAGGTCAGATGTTGATTCGCTGTAGAACTTTTCTTCTGTCTTTCTTTCTTTCTCGGATGTCCATGGTCTCCGAAGGTTGTTCTCTCTATTAATACCCTCGCCATTGGCATTTTGTGATCTGTGAGAGTTACGCAACTTTCAGAAACCGCACAATCGATTTATACCTGCAATATGTCGACGTGGGGTGACTATTTCCGGGTGACGACGTGAGTTTCACGAGTCTGGCTACCACCACCTACAACTAACAATGGAGATAGCTACGGCGAGTCTCACTGCCGCTCAGTGGGCTGCATCGTCGATGGATGCCCTCCTGGCATGGCCCTGACAGAGGACGATATCCAGCCTCAAATGACCCGCCGACGTCCCGGCCAGAGCGCTCTTACCACACCCCGCAATGAAAAGGACAGAGTAGAGATTCAATCCGGCACCGAGTGCGGCTACACGCTCGGCACGCCGATTGCGATGATTGTGCGCAATGAGGATCAGCGACCCAAGGATTATGGTGGGAGTACAATGGATCTCTACCCTCGCCCAAGCCATGCCGATTACACCTACCTTGAGAAATACGGAGTCAAAGCTAGCAGTGGTGGAGGTCGCAGCAGTGCGCGTGAAACAATTGGTACAACCCACTACGACTTTTTCCGGTAGAGGAAGGCTTCACTAACTATGTACAAGGTCGAGTTGCCGCCGGTGCCATCGCAGAAAAATACCTAAAGCTAGCTCACAACGTTGAGATTGTCTCATTCGTTTCATCAGTCGGAAACGAGCATCTCTTCCCCCCTTCAGCCGAGCACCCATCTTACTCCACGAACCCCGAATTCTTGAAACTGATTGAGACCATCGACCGCGAAACGGTAGACAAGTTCGCTCCTGTGAGATGCCCCAACACAGAGGCATCTGAACGCATGACCAAGGTTATTGAAACTTTCCGCGACAATCACGACAGTATCGGAGGTACAGTGATGTGTGTGATCAGGAATGTTCCCGTTGGCCTTGGTGAGCCTGCCTTCGATAAACTGGAGGCCAAACTGGGCCATGCTATGATGAGCATACCCGCTACAAAGGGCTTCGAGATCGGCTCTGGCTTCGGCGGTTGCGAAGTGCCCGGATCAATCCACAATGATCCATTCGTAGCCGCTCCCGAGGTTCCTGAGAATAAGGCCGGAGCCGGAATCACCAATCAGTCGAGACTCACTACAAGCTCAAATAACTCCGGCGGTATCCAAGGCGGAATCTCTAATGGAGCAACCATCTACTTCCGTATTGCGTTCAAGCCTCCTGCAACAATTGGTCAGGCCCAGAAAACAACAACCTATACCCTTGAAGAAGGTATTCTAGAGGCTAAAGGCCGTCATGATCCATGTGTCGTGCCGAGAGCGGTACCGATTGTTGAGGCCATGGCCGCTCTTGTGGTTATGGATGCATTGATGGCACAAAAGGCGCGAGAAGCGTCGAGGAGTTTATTGCCACCGTTGCCGAAGGGTCTTGCTATAAAACCGGAGACGTCGAATGGTCATTAGAAACGTTACATAGATTTATCAATAATTCGATGCGTTCACTTTTTCCTACAGTTCCTTGGATCTTGTTGTGTCGATAGACTAGGACGCTGACTTTACAAGGGCATAAACATCGAACCACAGCCTGTTCCTGTGTCAGTGGCCTAGTGATCTCACCCCAAACAATGCTCTGAAATGGATAGTCCGATGATCCCGTTGACAGGGCCAAACCCTGTGAAAAGTCCGTCAGCAAGCCCATTTAACTTTATACATATGAAAATCATACTCGAACGGAATGCTTCTTCAATATCATGAATACGCGTGAAGATCATGGAGATGTGTCAGACGGAGCGTAAGGTTGTTAAATCACAGATTCTTATGACTTAACTAACGCCATGATGCTATGTACACAGGGGCAGGCTATTATGCAACAAAAAATAACAAAATGCTAAATAACATAGTTATACTATAAGCAAAATATGTTGACCAAGAAATCAACCCATTTACGCCTCATTCTCATGTAATCGTCAAAAAGTTCATAAAATTCGCGTTGAAACGTCGTTTGCGTTTGAGCATCACCTGAGTCTCCGAGATTGACGGGTCCGCTCAGATTCTATGCCTGCCCTCCGCGTGGTTTGACTCCTAGTGACTCGTTTCGAAACGGGACTATCATCAAGGCTCAGACCTTGCAACCCAGAGCCGAGACCCGGCGCTCGTGGAGCCAGGTAATTCCTGTCCTCGCTGTCGAACGGATTCATGTTTCGAATTGATTTGTTGGTGTAAGAGCTGATGGTCGTTTCAGCGTCAGAATCTCCACCTGAAATTTCGGAGGCGTCGGAACCATCATCAAAGAGGTGGTTTCGCTGGTAAAGACCGTAACTAAGTGAAGATGGCTGGGAGTGGGAGAAAGAGGATGTTTGTGAATACACACTCGCCGGCCGATTGGGTATATATGGCAATGTGGGTGTTGTTGGAGGTGGAGATGAGTATTGATTTTGGGGGTTAAATTGATTTTCAGCCGTGTGCTGTGTCGAAGAATTATTCGTAGCCTCTGGTTCTTTCTTAGCCTTCTTTTTCCGGGTCTGGCTTTTCGTTTTGGCTGAAAACAAAGCTAGGGATTCTTCTACAGCTAACAAAGCTGTCAAAGAGGCAACACATAACTCCAGATTTCCCCCCTGGTAGAAAGTAATGGAAAAATTGTAGCTGAGGTAGAGAGCGAGAACAACGGTCGCCACAAACTTGATTAGGGAGTAAATAACCCTCGGAATGACTATGAACGGTTGATTCAACGACGCTAATAGACCGAAACCTGTGAAAAGGATATTCATGATCAAACCCCCCATCAAAACAGCATCGTGAGGGATAGGAACTAGCCTCAACCAGTCGATCGACCATGCAAGTATGCTAAGAACGAGAAGCAGTAGCCGGAGTGAGGAATATAAGGGGGCAGGCTGAGAGTGTTCCTTGCGGATTTCCTTGACTTTTGACGGCGATATGGCGGTCTCGTCCATGTTGTCCTCAGGGGACCTAATTGTAAATGTTTGATCGAACAGGCTCTCCAAGCCAGTTGTGGCATGATAATCAGATGGAGCAAAGAACTTCGGGGGTGCGAAGAAGACATCAGATGTGCGTGAAGTATCATTGTGCTCGTTGTTGCTGGTAGTATTTTGAGAGGTTGTTGTTCGAGTTGTCTGAAATATATTGGTCACCGGCACTGCTGGGTGAGGTTTCTGCGTTATAGGGTTTCGGAGCTGCCATGCAGGGGGTCGTGGTGCTGCAGGGAGAGCACCTTGAAATATTGACTTGTGTGAGATGCTTTCGGGAACGGCCTCTGGCTTCAAGGCAACGAACCTAGGGCGGATTTCTTGGGCTGCCGATGGTGTCCAATCCATCGAGTCTTCCGGGTCCAGAGGAGGTGTAGCCGAGCGCAGCACGTTTGGTTTAGGGCTATCTCGTGGCTTGCTCAGCTTTTCTAAAGGGAAGCGTTGAAACATATCTTGTTGGAAGGGATTGTTTTGCTGCCTGGTCGTCGGTACCGTTTGCGGCACAGTTTTCTGCTGTCGGGGGGAAGCCACAGGCGTAAGATTTGACCACAGAACAAGAGGTTGTGTATCATAATGGACGAGCCGCTGAGAGAATATCGTTGCCTGCGACACTGTCAGTAAATTAGTGGATAATGTCTTAATTTTGGCACTCACTACGCTCATGAATAGTACCATGACTGCGTGCACGGCCGAAGGAAGAGAAGGCCCCATGTGGCTTGAATCTTTCAACCACGCCCACACCGCAAACCTGGCCACCATAACAATCAATTGGCATTCGTAGTATTGGTTCAATCCCAATATCCGGCCGTTCAATCCCTCAACTTTGTGATGGATCTTGGGATTCCACCATATTGAAAGCGCGCCTATTATTAATGCAATGCCAGCAAGGTCCTGAGAAGAGTAGCCGATGTATGACACCATCTCCTGCACGACTGACAAATATGTCATGAGGGCTGGCCAGCGTTGCCCAGCGATACTATCCCACAGGCCGCACGTTCCAATCAAGTCCGACGCCAGTTGACCAGCAACACTCATCCAATATCCCAAAGCCCCCGCCAGAGTAAGAATACTCCTCCAATTCCGCCTTCGAGCCTTTTGTGCTGCGCGACTCATCTTGCTGCGTTCCATTGTCCTCCGCAAATGATCGGCCTTGGCCTCGTAGCCCGTTTGTCGAATACGGTCGTTCACTTTTTGTTCGCATTTCTCGCATACTTGAGGATAGCTGTCCTCCATTTTCTTGCGATATTGAGGTAGTCGTTGTTCATACATATAATATAAAGGATCATCAGAGTCTGGGAGATAAGAAGCAAGGGCCGACATGAGCATGTGTTGGTTTCGAACGCATTTACTGCAAAAGAGCCCGGTTTGATCGAAGCCCACGGACTCGAACGGCGATTGATGTGCATCGTTCGAGATGGCGGTGCCCGTCACTGTGGTCGGTGGATCTGTGATTTCTCCGTTCTAACAATGCGATTGCTTTAGCTTCGAAATATCGCAGTAAACCAAAAACTGGCGGTACATACCTCATCGAGATAGTTTACAGCTTCGCAATGCTCACAACGCCATTCTCGCAAAGCTGTTGATTTCTTGTTAGCGGATCGCTGGCCACAATAGAAGCAGCGTAATCGCCTTTGAAGCAAGGATGCCATTTCATTTTATGTGGCAAAGTGGAAGTGGAAGTAAGAGAAGAAGGAGGGACTTTGTTGACAGTCGGAGTTGCGCAAAATAAATCAGGTAAACGCCGAGCGCACGGACCACTCGCAGCCTCAGGCATCAAGATCTGAGAGAATTGCCCAATGTAGTAAGCCCCTTGAATCTAAGCTAATAACTAAGAATTAGCCTATTGATCTATATTCTTTACTGCTAGTTTTTAGACTAAGTTATTAACCCTAAGCCTATTTAATGTTTAAATTCTTATCCCGAACGGTCCGAACCCACTATGGGATTAGCCCATAGCATTTTTAGGGTTAAAAATTCTAGCTCTCTCGGTTTGATATGACGTTGTGGGAGACTGATGAGATGGATGTGGGATTCTTTCATGATTATCAGTTGCGATGCCGAAACTAGGTTCGAAGGGGGTGAGGGTTAAAGCGACAGTGCTTTAATATAGGCTTATTGTCTTCTTCGTCTAATAAGGGGAGCAGTATGACTACTTAGCATTGTGATTACATCTCGGCAAGGAGAAATGAACGGCGAGGCACTTTAATTTCATGCAACTCAACCATTGTAGCTGTCATATTATCTAATGGTGAATGCCTAGAAAGGCTTGCCCTATCACTAGTCCAGTGCAAATCACTTTGTCTAGTTCAAGTGTTATCCATGTCATCAGCACCATCCTTTACACACCCAGACAGATGGTGTAGAAGAGGGGACTAATTAATTTTTATCAGTCATGTTTCACAGGCTTATCACTAGCACCCCCTGAACTCAATTATAAGAAGCTCATTAAATAACCTAAACTCGCTCAAAGAAACTTGATCTCCAAACATGGGAACGGAAAGGGACGGCCACGGACATGGACAGATTCTACGGGTTCATCCGAGCCAGATAAGTTGGTCAAAGAAAATCGGGAATTCTGCTGATAAGTGGGATCATCAATTTCAATTGAGAAGATAATATGATTGCACAATCAATGTTCAGATAGAGAGAAAAGGTCTAGCTGGAAGTGGAGATACATTGTATGTGGACATTATGGAGTGACCCTGAACCCTAGAAGGCTAACACACTGTCAAGGTAGTTGCATACGACCTTGCAATTTTGTGCTATGCATCTAATTGTTACGAGTCTTTAGTCAAATGATTGCCCATGGCGGAAATAGAGTGACTCCCTATGTCTCTTTCTGTGCCTTCTTGGCCAACGGTCTCAAAAGTGGTTGGAGCATTCGCGTACATGCAGGAGAGTCTCTCGTCTATAGTCCAGAATAAGACTTCAGCCTTTCGATTGGGAATAATATTTTTTGGTAATGGATCGACTCCTCGAAGCCCTAATGACCCACTAACCCGGTAACTTGAACACCTGATGTCGGAGATTCCAGCCTGGGATTTTACGTTGGGAAAGCGAAGTGACTAATTCACTGCCCATGTGGCAAGAGATCATGTCTCCATAGCTTTATCTACTCAGAGTTAGAAATCTGACATGAAGATTCGTGTAACTAACGTACGTTGTATAGTTCCACGCCGTTGGACGAGACAAAGTGCGGGGTTTCCACTGTGGACGCGTTGACCGCTAAGAATCCATGCAACCCAAGCAAAGAACGAATGCATATCAGAATTGTTAAGAGGTCTGGGATGACTGCCAAGTTCCAGGAAGTAACCCTACAGACTCATGAGTATACGGTGACCAGCCAATCATGGGTTGCCATCCTCCCTATCACCTAGCAAAGAATAATGGGAACTTCCATTTTCTTCCTATCAGACCACATGCAACAAAGACAACAAAGGAAGAACTTCCGACGAGTTTTCCGTGCACTCTTGGCGATAATGTCAACTGCAGACTACAAATGCGGTGGTTTTGCCCACCATGTTTCTCCTCAATTGCTTGCTCCCGAGGTGTCGAGGTAACCTGAACATGGCTGACAACAAAATGCCTGCTGCTGATGCAGTGATGGTCCCTGCAGACTACAGTTACAAGGAGACGCCCAATCTTGAAGCTAACATCTCCAAAAATGATGTCTACGGTACGACTGAAGTCGTTACAGACGAGAGAAACGCTCTGCATAGGGGTCTGAAATCGCGCCACACTGCTATGATTGGTATGTCTCTTGATACTTTCCATTTTCCAACATCAAATCAAGTCCTAATTAAACCCAATTGAAAAGCCCTCGGTGGTGCTCTAGGCTCTGGCTTGATCATCGGTACCGGATCTGCTCTCGCCAGTGCAGGACCAGCTCCCATATTGATATGCTACAGCGTGGTCGGATTTGTCGTCTGGATCATGCTGACCGGACTGTGTGAGATGGGCACTTACTTGCCAATTCCTGAAGGGTTTACAGGATACGCTTCTCGATTCGTAGATCCTGCGATGGGATTTGCCCTAGGCTGGTCGTAAGTCATAACATTTACTTAGGTCAACTTCACCTAACTAATAATGAACCATATACAGATACTGGCTTAAGTACTCGATCTCAACCCCAAACCAACTTACAGCCATTGCTCTGGTCCTTCAATACTGGGTCCCGGCCGACAAACTCAACCCCGGCGTGTTTATCGCCATATTTTACGTCGTAATCATTCTAATCAACTACGTCGGCGTCAGATTCTTCGGCGAATTCGAATTCTGGCTCTCAAGCGCAAAAGTGCTGACTCTTGTTGGAGTTATACTACTCTCTTTGGTTCTTGCTTGTGGCGGAGGGCCAGATCATGACGCCAAGGGGTTCAGATACTGGCATAATCCCGGTGCATTCAAGGAATTCGACGCCGAAGGTGATCTGGGCCGGTTTTTGGGCGTCTGGAATACCATGGGTACAGCTGCTTTTGCGTATCTATCCACTGAGTTCATCGGTGTCACTGTTGGCGAGGCACAAAATCCTCGAGAATCAATTCCGCGTGCTGCTCGATTGATTTTCTATCGCATTTTGTTTTTCTATGTCCTAAGTGTTTTCTTCGTCGGTATGTTAGTTCCATACAACTCAAAGGAACTAGCATTTGCCACTACGCAATCGACTTCAGCTGCCGCGTCGCCATTTGTGGTCGCCATTGTGTTGGCGGGGATTAAAGTCTTGCCCGGAATCTTGAACGCATGCATCCTGATCTTCGTATTCTCCGCCAGCGTCTCCGACCTCTACATCTCCAGCAGAACACTCTACGGTCTAGCACAAAACGGCAAAGCTCCTTCTTTTCTAGCAAAGACAGACCGACGCGGCGTTCCCGTTCCCGCGCTGGCCGCCTCTGCGTTCTTAGCATTGCTTGCCTTCATGAACGTCTCCAACGACTCCAAAGTAGTTTTTGGCTACTTCGTCAACTGCCTCACAGTTTTTGGACTGATCGTCTGGTGCTGCATTCTTTTCAGCCATATCAAATTTGTCAATGCATGCAAAGCACAAAACATCCCCTCCGAAAAACTACATTACCGAGCACCGCTAGGTACTTGGGGGTCATGGTTTGCGCTTGCGTTCTGTGTGCTGGTTGCCATTACGAAGAACTTCAAAGTATTCATACATACCAAGTCGACTGGGAACTTCGATTATAAGAATTTCGTCGTCGGGTATATTGCTTTCCCGGTGTTTTTGGTGGCTTTTGTGTGGTATAAAGTCATGTACAAGACCAAGGGTGTTCCGGCGTCGGAGGCGGACTTGTATTCCGGATTGGCGGAGGTGGAATTACACGAGAAGGAGTGGGCAGAGGCACAGAGGGAAGATGAGTTGCGGGAGAGGAGTAAAGCGTCCAAGTTTTATAGACGATATGTTTCGTGGTTGTTTTGATGGCCGTGACTTGAAGATATTCCGCTGCCGTGTCGTATATAGATTGTCTTGTTCTGGTGTACTCAGTTCACGCTGCTGTTTTATGAAGTAAGAATAACCAAGTAGAATTGAAGTACTCCACAGAACTGATATGAGAACCATTGAAAAAGACATCGTGTATTAGAAAATTCCGTGAAGCGTAGCATCGCCAAGGTCATTCATATCCATGACTGCATTACCGCCAGGAATTCTCTTGACGTATTGATAATCCACTCCTCCTGTTGGCAGACCAGTTTCCTCTCAAGCATCCCCATAGTGAACAATACCTTGTGAGGCATAGCATAATTCTTGCTTGATGAAGTGCCGGCAAAGAAGGATGTAAAGCAGGTCGTTGTAGCAGATAAGCCGTGGAAGACTTTATCTTATCTTATCTTATCTACCTATCTTATCTTATCGCAACGGATAGCGTATTCCAAAACACGTGGAGCTATCACGGAGCTTCAACTTCTGTAAAGCTTCCTGCAATTCCATCAGTACGATGCAGAGATCTGCCTGACGCATTGAAATCATAATGAACTGACGGTTTGTCGGGTCCCGACTACTTGGGCCGTGCCAGCAACCACCATGGCGCTCACGCTAAACACCAAACACTACACAACAATGCCAGCTTTGACTGTTGCCGCTCTCGCAGTCCTTTCACTGTTCATTGTCACTCTGGGATCGATCATTGTGAGATTCAAAAACACCATATAAGAATACATCCGGTTCATTATTGACCCCTTTAATTCACTCTAGTGCCTCCATACATTACTCTCCACTTCGCAACGCTCTAGTGTCCCCAAGACTCGTCGCAAAGGCACTTCAGCCCATGTGCTGATTGTGCTTGGCAGCGGCGGTCATACAGCAGAAATGCTGTCGATGCTGCGTCGAATGCCACTGGATCCGAATATCTACACTTTTCGGACGTATATCGTGACATCCGGCGACGGGTTTAGTGCCTCGAAAGCTGCGGAATTCGAAGCAACTCTTCACGCGCAATACAAGAAGCCGAATCATAATGAGAATAATGAATATGAAATCATTACAGTGCCTCGTGCTCGTCGGGTTCATCAGTCCTATATAACCGCCCCCTTTTCTACAATCCAATGTTTCTGGGCGTGCCTTCAAGTCCTTCGCGGTAGACACCCGGATCAACGACGGAGCAACCGCGGCGTCACATTCACATACCCAGATTTAATACTTACCAACGGCCCTGCAACAGCGGTGTGCGTAGTGCTGGGAGCAAAACTCCTGAGATTCTGGACCGCGCTTCGGACATTACAGCTGCTCAATTCCAAACTGATATCCAAAGACAACTCGCCGACGACATCTGCACTTCGCACTGTTTTCATTGAGTCCTGGGCTCGAGTCACGACGCTTAGTTTATCGGGCAGGATTCTTCTGCCTTTTGTAGACCGTTTTTTGGTGCAATGGCCGAACCTCGAGGGGAAACAGGCATGGAAAGGGATGAGAAAGGCTGAATTTGTTGGTACAATCATCGACTAGAGCACGATAGCGGAGTAAAGAATACAACCTCACAACAGATCTACTTCTCTGGCGTGCACTTACGAGGTTCCACTACTGTGTGTAGTTACAGGGGCCTATCTAGCTATCCTTGCCCCGCAGCCCTACATTCGGCGGACGGTCCGACGTCCGACGTCTTAAATTGACTCTCCTTCACTTAGACTCCTTGAACATAAAACGGAAACTATCTCTCTTTACTCACAGTCTACCTCGATAGCAGCAACAAAATGGGCTACTCACTCAAAAACCGAAATGTGCTCGTCACAGCAGGGTCCCGGTATAGCATTGCAGTTTCCCCCCTCAGTTTCCCCTCAATAGACAAAGCCCATATTTCCCGAAGGATCGACTGACTCATATTAAATCTTGTGATCAATAGCGGCTTGGGAGCTGTGATTGCAGAGAAGTTCGCATCAGAAGGCGCAAACGTAGCGATCAATTATGTATCGAATGAGGACCGAGCGAAGGAGACGGAGTCGAAGATTACCTCGCAATATGCGGTTAAGACTGCTGTTATTCAGGGAGTAAGTATGCTCGCTCATTTTCTATGCTGATGAAATATTCCACACCGTACCCAAGGAGATAGGGATGGCTAACCGTGTATCTAGGATCTGGGCGTAAAAGAAGACTGCACTAGGATCATCAAGACAACCATCGAAGTATTGGGTGGTCTTGATATTGTGATCTCAAATGCTGTGAGTCTCTCACTCACTCACCCATACACATTCAATCCCTGCCGCACATTTTTTTTGACTTGACTTGGGTCCTTTTAGGGCTGGACGAAATTCTCCAAATTCGCCGACCTCGATGCATTGGACGAGAGTGACTGGGATAAGGTATGTTACAGTACCAATTGCTGGACGCAATACAGCTCTCTGACACGGTCACATGGATAGTGCTGGTCTGTCAATGTCAAGGGCCATTTGCACACATTCCGTGAAGCCTTGCCAACCTTCAATGCCAATCCTGACGGAGGCGTGTTCATAATCACGGCTTCTATAGCAGTAAGAAGAGACATCCAAAGATCCCTTTGACTGAGCTATGACGCTAACTGCCCGTCAAGGGATTGATGCCTGGCGGAAGCAGCATGGCATATTCAGTCACAAAGGCAGCATGTAAGGTTTTCGATTTTCTCTAAGGGTCATTCAGTCGATGGATACATCTCGACTAACAGCCCACCCTAATTGCAGCTCTGCACTTGACGAAATGTCTCGCCAAGTCACAAGGACCCAAAGTTCGCGTTAATGCCGTCTGTCCTGGTCTGTTATTGACCGAATGGGTATGCAAGCCCACGAAAGATGTTGTTGTACGCATCGGTAGACTAACATGACATCAAAACAACAGGGCAGCCAATTCTCAGCAGAGTATGTTGAGAGCCACATCAATCAGACAGCGCTGAAACGAGTGGTTAGTATATTGATTTCTCGTTATAAACCTGGAAAGATCATGTTTGCTAACCTCAAAATAAACAGGCCGAATTGGATGATACAGCAGATTTATACATAAGTCTCGCCAAGAATGCGTCCATAACTGGCCAGTCTTTAGCTGTTGGTGAGTTTCATGTCACCCTGCCTGTGTAAAAAGAAGACCAGCTGACTCTTAAACTGTGACAGACGGGGGTTTTGCTATTCTCTGAGTAGGCAACGACCCTGTATTATGAAATATGTCCATCCAGATGTATACATTTTCATACACCGCTAGAGATATACCTGCAAAGCCAAGTCACAAGTCAAATGCAAGATGTACATATGAGTATTATACAAGGGTATCTAGACTTTCAACACAAAGGATTATAAAACAAGCTGAACTCAGCATCAGCAGCACGAAAGCTCTTCGGGGAGAACATGTGAGCCTTTTGAGCAGCGGTAAGCGCATCATTGAACTTTTCCCCTTCGACTTTTAGTTTGTTCAGACGTAAGAGCTTGCCATCTGCAGTGTAGACGTATAACGCTTTGTCATGGGTGTTGTCTTGAGTTGGCTTGGGGATAAATGGTACCCCTGGAAGCAACGATAGCCATTGACTTTTTGGAACGCTATCGTGTGAGACCTCCTCGATTTCATCGAAGATAACTCTCTTCCACTGAAAGTTCTTCGGATCACCGACAGACGGCTGAATGAGTGCTTTGCTCCACAGGGGGCTCAAAACTCGTTGTCGACGGTTGATGTTGGTCCAGGTCCATTCTTTCCATTTTATGTGACGATCTTCCGGCGTTATCTTCGCCGCATGCGTAAGGTTTTTGGATTCGATTCCGCTGACCTGAGAGCCGACTTCCTTCAAAGGAGGCACGAATACGCGATTCCGGATTCCATTGATCAGCATTTCTGCGCCCTTTGGTGCAAGAAGCCCCAATAGTTCCGGTACCGTGCATGACTCTGGATTCGGGACTGGAATACCCGGGGCGGGTGTTTGGTCGAGTATAATCCCGTGGTCAAAATGTTTGTGGTGGAGGGTTTGAAGTGTAATTCCGGTTGTCGTTCGTCCGGAGAGAAGGGTGTGATGTAGAGGCGCCGGACCTCGAAGACTAAATAATGGAAGCCGTGGTTGAGCAAAGCGATCCGGCACGTTCGAAGGGGTGACTTACTCCGGGAGTAGTGAAGGATGGACATTGACTCCTCCGTACGTTGCAGCCGTAAGTAATCTAGAGGGGACAAATAGACCGAAAGACACCGCGATAATCAGGTCAATCGCTCCGTCGGGCGGCTAATCGCAGTTCAGTCGCGAGTCACACTAGGATCGGTTTCCAACTCACTGTCCATCCTTTGAAGGTATCTAGTTCGTGGATCCTGAGGTCAAGCTTCGACGCAGTCGTCTTGATCGGTACTATACCACCCGTCAGCCTTCTGTATTGCATACCAGCACAAAGGGACTGCTAACCTTCGCGAATCTGTTTCAATCCCCGGCCAACCCTTTTCCCCGGTCGACAAACAACGTCAATTGACTTGATCGACTGCGGTGCTCGTAACTGTTCGGCATGGAGGGCTTTTAAAGAAGCAACGCTAAATTCGTCGGAGCCGCAGAACAGAATGCGAAGGGGGTCAATTGGTTTGCCGGAGTACCATCGACGTCCGATTGCACGGTTGCATCGAAGTTGATTGCGTACAATGTATATAGCAGAATGTGTATAAGACGACATTTCTGGTGCGATATAGAAGCTTGTGACGAAAAGGAAATAGACACGCGAGCGGATCTTGACGCGCGGGAAGCTAAGCTGCCTAAAATCTTAAGCTCTCCGCATTCGATTTCCAAGATGACGTTGCGCTACGCCAACCTCGACAAAACACATACTCGTTGGAACGTACCTCTATGTGTCAATATAGTCGACGGCGGCCGTGCGCGCACCCAGATATGATATGAATGATTACGAATCACTCTCCGTGATCCCCGCGCAACTCGGGTTCCTCACGATCTACAACCCCTCCTTGGGAACGACAGACGAAACGCTCCAGGACCAGATTGTATACTACTATTCTGCAGCTAATCGATCATTGAACGGCGATGGCCTTTCCACGGATCAACAGAAAAACAAAGACGACATAAATGAGAGATTGCGCAAAATTGGCCTGGCGCAGGGCATGGTAAATTTTGCAAAGTAGGCTTGTGTGCCTAGGCCCCAGATTGGTGTCCTTAAAGAGGCAGGATGAATTGGCTAATGCTTGTTATTTTTGGTTTGCAGAAATTTCTCCAATGGCCAACCTGTTGATAGTGTTGAGACTGAAAAGTCACGGATTGTTCTTTATGAACTCGAAAGCGACTGGTGGATACTAGCTGTGAGTAATATCTGACACTATATAGCGTTCAAATCTAATAGGCCATCTGCAGTCAATAGATCTCACTCGAATATTATCCCCAAGTACCGCCAGTACCTCTTCGGAAACCCCTACATCAGTCGAGTACTCTTCGCGAGAAGTATATCCTCCTCGTGCCCTGATCCAACAACTTCGACGAGCGCATTCGATATTTCTGTTGCATCATGGTGATTCCTTGGAAAGCGTCTATCAACGAGTTGGAAGAGACTCTTTCTGCAAACTGCTCGGTCGTTTTTGGAACAGATTCGTACGTCACTGGCTCGTGCTTCTCAATGGCAACCCAGCCGTGGATCTGTTCAATGGAGTCAAATTGGCTGTGGGAGGGGAGCTCGGTATCGGTGTAGGCGAAGAAGAATGGGGCAGTGGTGAAAGAGAAGTTCTTGAGGGTTATGTCGCGCGGACAAATGGTCTTGTCGATCTTATTGTCTCCCGGTTTGGAGATGCGCCGTCGCAACCAGCAGCATCACCGGTAAAGGGGACTGCCGGTAAAGAGCAGGCTGAACCCCGAATATGGCTTGGATCAGATCAGGCTACGCGCCCCTCAGATGGTGTTATATTCTCGGGAGTCGGTGCTATTTCGAGACGGTCTTTAGCGCGCATATCCCATTGGATGGAATGGATCTATAGATACGGCGAAGCTGCATATGGGGTTGATGAAAACCCTAGCTCTGGCCGGTCACGCAGGCGAAGAAGAGCTAGACCAAAGGCAGCCACTGCCCCTGCGTCACCTCAACCAACTGGCCCAAAGAACACCATCTCGAAAACAGAGGCACAAAGCGGCAGGACATCACCCGGTATTCCTCCGCCGTTGGTCGTAGGCACTCCTCCACCTGTTCAGAACTCAAGCACTGGCGATCAAACGACCGAGGAGAGCGGTATCAGTGCCGAAACGGTCATGAAATACCTCACATTGGGGTATGGCTCAGCGTGGAAAATTCCAGGTATCTCAGCCAATGCGTCCGATGATGTCACAGTGTCTGCAAAGGGCGGCACCGAGAATGGAACTTCTCAAGATAGCACACCGAAGTAAGTGATAGTAGTACACTGATTTCGACAGAAATTGATGACTTACATGTAAGCAGGAAAAATGACGGAGACGAGGCTCAAGGAAAGTTCATCATTGGTCTCAGAGACGACCTTGAAGAGGAAGTCTCTGATGATGACAATCCGGATGAAAGCGTCTTCTTTGTTCCACAAACCCAGGAAGATAAGAACAGGCGTACCCTTTTAAGAACGGTACATGTAGAGGTAGCCGAGTCAGCGTCATATAACGACGGCCAAGGTATGTATTGGCTTCACCCACAGCAGGACTAAACTAATAGTCCCTCTTACCAGACACATCCACGGATGAAGTACATAAAAAACTACAAGTCTTGGTCTATGTGGTATGTATACTCACAATAGAAACGACTGATGAACAACTCTGACTCTGTATACAGCGCCAACCATTCATGTTCACGTTTCTATTCGATCTACGAACACCATCTCTCACGCTCCCATCCTTCTACCGTAGCATCCACCACCAACTTGGACCCTTACAACGACCTCTCCTATCATCCACATCACCCCTCAACGTCGCCCGCAGAATCTACTTCGCAGACTGCGACGCCGGCGAAAAGAAGCGGGCATCTTCTGCAGTCAACAATCCAATCTACGACCTTGTCTACGACCCCAGCAATCTGACAGTTAGATCATCTATTCCTAATATTCCAGACCCAGGCGGCGTGATCCCCACTCCTTCCCGTTCATCTCTGACGTCTGAACGACAACCGCAATGGTCCCGCCTCGAAGCGTTGAATGTTCATAACCAATTCCTTAGCACTTACATCGAGACTCGAAACCGTCCCTTGGAACTGGAGCGAAGCTGCAAAACCAGTCGGGGGTGGTGGTTAATCTGGGTTCGGATTCGTGACGACTCATCCCAACCACCAGCACCCCAACACCAGCAACAAGGCCAAGCCACGGCAGCAGATCGTATTCAGCAATACACAACCCCATTAAAAGAAGCATTCTTAATCCGGAAAGCATCCGATTCTCCTTCCTTATCTACAGGCGGCAGTGGTGGCGCTCGACATACGCGCGACAGTAGCAGTGGAATCCGATTCCTTCGCGATCTCAGCGGCGCATCGTCATCTGGGACAACAGCAGCAGCGACAGCCGGAGCTGCTGCGAACGATATTTCATCAACGCCGGGAAGGCTCACGGAGGGACTAGGGTTTGACCCTCATCGATATATTGAGAGTTTATTGAGTTTGAATCGATAGACTCATCTCAGGGTGATGAGAGCGATATATATAGTTCTATTTAAGTTACGCCACATATACAAGTATACGATATAATAATATGGGCAATTATACTACTTTAAATCGATAATATACCTATAAACGACATCACAAAACACAATGCCGCACGGTACTACCTTAAGTAACCTTCAACGACGCTAACGTTGGAAGAAAATAGAAAAGAAAACAAAATCAATTCATTTTTTTTCTCTTCTTTTCTTACTAGGTCGATTGCGTTTAGACAGTCTCTCTAATTGATTTAAGAATATAGAGAAAGAAATGAGAAGAAAGAGTAAAAAAGAGGAAAACGCCATCCTTAGATTCTGCAAATCAATATCAAGAGAAAGAATATAAGGGACAACGACAACAACAAGACACAACAATAAAAATGATTAAAAAGAGGAGGCAAAGACGAGACAAAGACAAAGAGGAAAAGTATGAAGGAAAACCACCTTCTGGCATGGAGGAAATCAAAATCAAGAAGAAAAGCAGCAGGCTTCTTTCTCGTTTGAATAACCGACCAAAAGCTTGAATCAATGTGAATTCCCATAAGGAAAGTACCCCCTGGAATTCGATTCAAGAGCCTATCCACAGAGATTCCAGGGTAGTACATGCAGACGGAAAGGACATTAGACCGTCATCGGAAAAGGGAACCTCGAAAAAAATAAAAGAACCGAAAATCCGATTTGGAGGGGGATATTGTGCTGAGAAAAATTGTGTAGAAGAAAGTCCCGTTGAGCAGTCTTGTTCGTTGTCGCCGGAAACCTTGAGCATTTGGAGAAAGAATAGCTAGATTACATGATACTGCATGGCTTCTTGGGTTTGTGAGACTTAGTCAACAGAGCTGCCCGAGTGGCAGTCTCGAAGACATCGCGGACACCCTGGCCGGTACGAGCGGAGCATTCAAGATATTTGTAGGCACCAATCTTCTTTCGGACCTCCTCACCCTAAAGAATACCGGGTTAGTCATTAAGAGTCAAGAGAATGGCTCTTGGTTGATCATACCTGCTCAGAGGTGACAGGTCGCTGGGATGTCTTGTTCAACTCATCAATTGTCTTCTGGTCGTTACGGAGATCGACCTTGCATCCAACCAGGATGATAGGGAGGCCTTGGCAGAAGTGAAGAACCTCGGAGATCCACTATACAGAGTACACGAGTCAGTCACAATGCACTTTGAAGTCAGGGGAAAAACGGACCTTCTCCTGAACGTTGTCCAAAGAATCGGGAGAGTCAACGGCGAAGCAGATCAAGATGACGTGTGAGTCGGGGTAGGACAGAGGGCGGAGACGGTCGTAGTCCTCCTGACCAGCAGTATCCCAAAGAGCTAATTCAACGTGCTTGTTGTCGACCTCGACGTCGGCCACGTAGTTCTCGAAGACAGTAGGGACATAGACCTATACAGAGCAGTGTCAGAGTAAACAAACTTTACGAAACTCGGTCGCAACATAACGAGGCTGACGGGCACGTGGTCTCAATGGTCAGAAGGAGAGGGGCGGTGATGGCTAACCTCTGGGAAAGTTCCCTTGGAGAAGACACTATAGAGACCAATGTTAGGATTACCATTTTCCGAGGATTAACCGGCTTCATTGGAGGCATTCAGAACTTACATCAAGAGACAAGTCTTACCACAAGCACCGTCACCAACGATAACGAGCTTCCGACGGATCTCAGCCATTTTTCTGTAGATACTAAAAACGAATCGATTAGCATTCAACTAAGCAGACAGTGTTTAAATGAAAGCGAGAGAAGAAGGTAGACGAGGGCCAGACTGGTAGGTTCAACGGTATCGGTGGTTGAGTGTGGTAGATAGAGAATGTGCTGTTGTCGACAGCTTTATACCAGCGACCACGGGAAAAAGGGTTGACACGTACAATATGGATCAAAGGGCTGGCTTTGTGGAAAAGGCGAACGATAAGTCAGAAGTATATGCCTCGACACACACAGGAGATAGGTGAAGAAATAGTGGATAGAGAGAGGTTGTTAGATGGATGGATGATTGATGATGATGATGATGATCTCTGTTTTCAACTGCGAGAGGAGAGGATGGAGATTGGGGGAGTCAGGTCAGGCTAGGCAAGTAAGAGTTGGCTTGGTATGGGAGGCTAAGCAGCCAGTCACAGTATGCCTTCGTACGCCATCCCGTATCGTAATGGAACGTATCAAGCGTATTCACTGTATTAAGTGTATTACAGGTCAGGCTGGCGTGTGACTTTTTCCTTATTGATCAGGATACGATACAGGTCTCATACAGACCAGGCCATGAAGCAATACCACAAAAGCACCATTATAGCCAATCGGAGACGGGTCACCTCTCAGCCCTAATGTTGGTACCTGTATTTTGTTTACCATATCGTCTGTCTGTGGCTGACCCGTGTTATGGTATGTAAATCCTGTGTATGAGTGTGGCTTTGCCGGAAATCAACACATAACCGTACCGTATTTACCATGATCTCATCATTATTGTTTACGAGACAGCCCCTGTGGCTGAGCAAAATGCTATTTCTGTTTTCTTTTTCTTCTTTCTCTAACTACTTCTCCCTTTGCTGTAATGACAAAGGGGCTCTCAAAATGCGATTACGTATAATAATAGATCTGGTCCTGCCTAAGCATTACGAATATGCAGCATTGTATGGCCTTGATGAAATTACCGATTATTGATACATGCTCTGTGTAACTTACAGGACAAAACAACAACTGCAGTTACCTCCTACTTGGGACTGACTAAAATTTATTGACCAAACACTGAGCAGAGAGACTGTTGTAGTGGGTCTAACCAGTCCCGTACGTACGTGTCACAGTGAGAGGTAGACTTCGACCTTATAAGAAATGATAGGTATTAACCACATGATTACATCTTACAGAGCAGATATGACAACAAGAACAGCAATGGCGAAAGAAGGGGCAGGTTGTTTACGCATCAACAAGTGTGGCGGTGCAAGCTCTTATCACGATAACCCGAGCCAATCACAGAGTCGAATATCGCTGGCCAATCAATATCGGTTCTCCGTTCCGACGAAGACTTGAAGGGTCAAGTTATATGATGGTTGAAGATTCGAAGTCTGGGCCGTATCGAATATTGTTTCTAATATTTCTAACTTCTTTGTATGTGTGGCCATCAATTGAGCATATTCAGTCGATAGAAGTGCTACTTGCAGGCGTAGACATGTTGTAGGTTCAATTCGTATCACGTGACTCTGAAAGCCAAATTTCTGCCGGTGCTCTCCATGATTGAGCTCAACAGCTACAGCACCAGCAACAACGACGATTGCATGATGCCCAGTTGACCTCTCCAGAACTACCAGCACAATGCAAAAGGTAATTCAACGTACAACCCTCGCCCGCAATCAAGCGGCCCGCAAGGCACGAATTCTCAAGAAAAAAGAAGATCGTCTCGATGTCGTGAGATACCTCCGAGAACGTGAACAATATCAACGGGCACAGCTCGACGTACAACGAGAAGCCGTGAAAGCACGCCATGAAGATTGGTACAAGGGCACCCTCGCACCGCATCGAGACTCTGGGTTGAGCGCTGGCACCTATGGTACAGTCGATCCGCAAAGCACATTCTTACCGAAAATTCCGCAACATCTACGCAGGCCGTTCATCAACATTGCACCGAGCGATCGGGTCGTTCTCCTGAAAGGCCCCGATCAAGGCAAGATATGCGAGGTTATCTCGGTTGATCCCGAGTCGGAGAGTGTCCGCTGTCGTGGTCATAATCAGGTACGTTAAGATGTCCGTCATTCACTTCTTAGCAGCAAGACTAACTCGGTTCTACGTAGGCGGACTACCGGATTCCCGAATTCATGACAGATGAGAATACCGGTCTCATCACGACGGATCCCGTACCCATCTCGATCGACGATGTTCGTCTAGTCTGTACCTTAGAAGATAATGGTCAGCAATACGAAGTGGTTGCCAAACACGTTCACGGCTCAGGTCCATTCCTCACTCGCTCAAACGCTAGCACGCCGCGACATACGAGATACATCAGCGGGGAGAATATACGCATCCCCTGGCCGGAAGAGAACAAGGTTGACAAGACGACCGATGAAGACGGAGACACTTCACGTAAGGAAGTGGAATACGAGACATGGACACCATCACTCAGCACGAAGCCATTCCAGAGCTCCATCATGGATGAATTAAGGAACAAATACTCCAAGCACCGAACACGACATGACCCTGCGTGGGTTGAGGCTCGCAAACTGGAGGATCTCCGTGCGGAGTTCCTCAAATCGAGGAAATTGTTGACACCCACCGGAGAATATAGGGCGAAGCTTGCGGAACAGAAAGCTGCAATCAGACAGTCGAAGAAGGACGAAAATGGGAACTATATCATGGACCAGACTACATCGGACTTTATTGCCCAATTCATCAGTAAGAACGGCGCTGGGAAGGGGTCTGTCGCACAGCCGAAACGGGCAGTGAACTGATTCTTTCTTTCGCTCCCATGTATTTTAGGAAATGAGCACTTGTTTTATTATTTACATTTTCTAGAGAAATAGCATGTATTTATACCGCTTTAATCTTTGTTTTGAGTTTCTTTCTAGTCGTTGTACGTTTGCCGCCAAGGATAGCAGAACCAAGAACCTCTGTTGTCAATCAACCCCAAGTTAGGGTAAATAGTTAAATCATACCAAACATCCGGCCATCTGACTTTCCCTCTCACATAACATACAACTTTCATGACAGCTACACCTGCAAAAGATTCATTATGGCTTTTGCAGCAATCAACTCTTCAACGATACCGATTGCAGAACGTACGATAAATCAGCAACCTCCAACAACAGTGAATCATGCAATTATCGACAATGCCTTTGCGGCAGATTCGTCGTTGAGGAAACGCATTTACGATGCAATTAGTGAGTGCAAACTCTGTTCTGATTCTTTTCCATCGAGCAGTACCTAACAGCTCTTCTTTTTCTCTCTAGGCGTTTCCCCTCAACACGGAGCGCTCTTCCAGGATATCGCACAATACACATGCAGGTTACTACAGTCGCAATCGCAGCAGCAGCTCAGTCAACCCCTCTCAGACGAACCCGCGATCAAAAAACGCAAGTTGGAAAGAGATAACAGTACTAGGGGCTTAATTCCATCTATTGATGTCCATGATCTCAAGGCCGATAGTCCGCTACAGTTCTACGTGCAGGATGTATCGTTTGCGGTACCTCAGCGGAAGAAGTTGACGCTGGAGATGACAGCTGCAGGCGGCTATCTCCGTGCGAGGAATCAGACTTCCAAGGAAATTGAGTTTGGTATTCCAGTGAAAGATATTCGTGAGTGTTTCAAATGTTTTCGTTACGACAAAACTTTAGCTTACACAAAGTCTTCATAGAACATATACTATGCCTTCCCGTGCCCGAAAAAGCGCAACGTCAAACGAACTTCTGCGTTATCCCCGAATATGGAGATGGTGTGACGCCAGTACCTGACAACGCATCGATTCCAGATCAGATGGTATTCACTATCGCCGACGGTCCTGCCAAAGCCGCTTTTACGGGCGCCGGACAGCGCGTAGAAAGCGATGAGAATGGAGAAGCGCTTTTGAGACGCTGGCTGAACGATGCAATTGGCCATACAAAAGTCATTCGCCCTGATGATCGGGAGTTTGTGAGTGCCACGCCGGAAGCGCACCGTAAGGGCGAAAAGGCGTATCATGTTAAAGCCCATAGGGGTAGTAAAGATGGTATTTCCTCTCTCCCTCAAAAATATAGCCAGAAATGGACTTGCTAACTGATATACAAGGTTACCTATTCTTCCTTTCTACGGGGATACTATTCGGATTTAAAAAGCCATTGGTATTCTTCTCATTCGACAATATCGAGTCTGTATCATACACTTCCGTTCTCCAGCGCACGTTCAACCTCAACATCACCACACGAGTAGACGAAGTCCAAGAATCTCAAGAATTCGAGTTTTCCATGATTGATCAAGCCGACTATGCCGGCATTGATGCCTATATTAAGAGCCATCAACTCCAGGACGCAAGCCTTGCGGAAGCCCGACGAGCAAAGAAGTATAACGTCAACGGTGGGAA
This sequence comes from Talaromyces sp. PYS2103, assembly GCA_023625975.1. Classification (NCBI taxonomy): domain Eukaryota; kingdom Fungi; phylum Ascomycota; class Eurotiomycetes; order Eurotiales; family Trichocomaceae; genus Talaromyces; species Talaromyces sp. PYS2103. The sequence continues at coordinate 543,896 of JAMAGB010000018.1, read as the reverse complement.
GGCTGCCGCTGACGCGGAGCAGAATGGCACCGAAGCTACAGGCGCAGTGGGAGAGGAAGAGGAAGAAAGTGAATTACAAAAGGCGCAGCGCGAGCTGGAGGATCAGGAAGATGAGGAGGAGGAAGATTATGATCCTGGTAGTGAGGGGGATAGTGATGGGAGTGGAACCAGCAGTGACGAAGATGATGACGAGGATGAAGATGGAAGTGGAGATGAGGATGACGAGGACGAGGATGGTGACCAAGATCTCGTCAAGCAAGAGCCCGGTAGTGAGGCGGAAGATGTCAAGGAGGAGGAATTGTAGCTGACTGTGTTGCGTGTGTTATGGAGTTAGTAGCTAGTAGACAAAGTCATGTACAACAACCCACGTGCTCCTAGTCTTGGTATGAACTTCGCTGGTCGGAAGCCCATTTCTGCAATGGAGAATAACAATCCATATTCACACTTCCTCGTTCACGTAACCAGACGATCAGTCAGAACCTGCTCTAGATTTCTACTCCCCAAATCAAACGATGTCATATCCATACCCTATTCGGTTTAATTTCGGGACAATTGCTTGTTTCTGGAAAAAAGGAAGCACAGAGGATCCATCTCGGAGTCCATAGTCGATCAAATGTGGATTAGTCCAAGGAACGAACAGGGAGTGAGACCGTTGAGTCGTTGACAAAGGAGCTCCATAGATGAATCAAGCGGTCAAGTTTAGATTAACATGGCGGAATACGGGGCTGTTACAGTACGGTACAGAAGTAACATACCTGTACGTACTGTCAACCTCGGGTAGACGTTTCTTTTCTATCGCTTCAAGGGGCTCACGGATTCTTTCTCTTGGATATGTCCTTATTTAATCGTTTCAGGAGATTGGTAATTCAGCTAACTACCTTGACAAACAAAAGAAAAGATCGTAGCATAGACTGCATACTTGTGTCGCTCAGACGCCAAGACAGCGTTATGAGACGAGTCTGTAATTTATCAAGCCACAGAGCTCGGAGAGTATTGGTATTTCGCGGCGCATTCCGTACAGTCACGTGATACATCCTCTAGGCTCAGCCAACGTGAAGATTGCTGATTCTGCCTCGGAAAGGCATTTCCAGTCAATACGAAGCCATTATCTGTCAAGGGTGCCTCAATAATCAGAGCAATGGTAGAGTGGTCCGGCCCAAGGCATCACCATTTGACAGCATCTCAATCGACCTAGACGCACTAGCTCAAAATAACGTAGCAAGTAACTAGTAGATGTGCAGTTCTCAACGGCTAGAGCAATCACAGACTAGCTGTTAAAAGTCAACGAAGCCACAGCCTAACCACCCCCTGGCCTATGGCAGTCCTCCCTTATTTCTTTGCTCTCTCTCTCTCTTTCTCGCTTTTCTTCCGTTCTGTAACTTATCATTTGCTCGTCTTCGGGCATTGCGCTGAACCACTGAGAGTGAACCAGACCGCCCTGCCAAGCGGCGCTAACCAGCTAAACTAGATTACCCGCTGCAACTTCTCTCGCTCTCTCGGCTGACTCGACTCCTCCCTTACTGTTCTGTTCGACACTCCATCCGATCCTCTTCTCTTCCTTCTTCTCCTTCTTCTTCCCTCTTCTTCTCAATTATCATCATCACCCGCCCGTCTCTCATTCCTCTGTCTCGCTCGCTTCTACCGCTTCACAGCGCGGTTCATCCGGCTTTCGCTCAGCCAGTGCTGCTGCCGCTGCCGCTGCCGTAGCCGCCGTTGCTCCTGTTCGGGTCGGTCTCAACGTTTTCTCCTTATCATCCTCCAACCAGCTGTCACACGCGTGTCATCTCCATCCAATACCTGTCCGTCTTGCTTTCTCGACCTGCAACAGAATACCTCGCGAGTATTTATCATATACCTGGCCTATTCCGATGTGGATTTAGTTCAATTGCATCAGCTGTCGTTGTCATTGTGCTCCATGATATTGTAAAACGTGATTATCGTCCTGTCCTAAACAAGGTATGTGATGCAACCTATAGTCACTGTCCAGGCAGGTCTCAACTTCCGCTTTGATTTGTCTTGACTAATTCTTCTTGCCTCTGTCTTCTGCAGTCTAGCATCTCGTCCTCCGACCCAACCCCTTCCGAAACCTGATCTAACCGCCATCAATCACCTTTCGGTCCCGTCCCGTCCACAATGGCGTCCTCCTCATCCAACGTCGTGGGAGTACATTACCGAGTAGGAAAGAAGATTGGCGAGGGTTCATTTGGTGTGATTTTCGAGGGCACAAACTTGTTGAACAGCCAACAAGTCGCTATTAAGTTTGTACGTTTATATTCTGTCAAATCGGAAACGCGTTCCGCTTACTGACGAGGACTTCAGGAACCTCGCAAAAGCGATGCTCCTCAGCTTCGCGATGAATATCGGACATACAAAATTCTTGTCGGGTGCCGTACGTTTATTCAACTCTTGCTAATTACTTCATTGGAGTCTCCGCTAATGGATCGACAGCCGGTATACCCAATGTATACTATTTCGGGCAGGAAGGTCTTCACAACATCTTGGTGATTGACCTTCTCGGTCCCAGTCTCGAAGATCTTTTTGACCATTGCAATCGTCGATTTTCCATCAAGACCGTTGTTATGGTCGCCAAGCAGATGGTACGTCGTTCAGAGTCTGAGTCGATCGTAACTAACACTACCTAGCTCTCCCGCGTTCAAACTATTCACGAAAAGAACTTGATCTACCGAGATATCAAACCAGACAACTTCCTTATTGGACGCCCAGGAACTAAAGCAGCCAATGTCATCCACGTTGTTGATTTTGGCATGGCCAAACAATACCGTGACCCAAAGACTAAGCAACACATTCCCTATCGCGAGAGAAAATCCTTGTCAGGAACTGCTCGATACATGAGTATCAACACCCATTTAGGTCGTGAACAATCCCGACGGGATGATTTGGAGGCACTCGGCCATGTCTTTATGTACTTCCTTAGGGGAGGTCTTCCTTGGCAGGGATTGAAGGCTGCCACAAACAAGCAGAAGTACGAGAAAATCGGCGAGAAGAAGCAAACAACTGCTGTTAAGGATTTGTGTGAAGGCTATCCAGGTATGTCTCTCTTTATATCTGCGTGTTCTTTACTAACCTTCATACAGAGGAATTCAATAAATATCTTACCTATGTTCGCAACCTTGGCTTCGAAGATACTCCCGATTACGACTACCTCCGTGATCTCTTTACCCAAGCTCTCAAAAACACAGGCGATGTTGAAGACGGCGAATACGATTGGATGAAGTTGAACAACGGAAGAGGGTGGGAATACAAACCATACGCATCACAGCATCATCCACACGCCGCTGGCCAGATGCAAAATGCTTCTGCTCGCGATCTCCACAGTACACAAGCACGTCAGCCATCAAGACCTGGTATCACTGCGGATCGTTTAAACGCCGCGCAGCCCCCTCCCCCGTCTCCAGCAAAGCCAGGAGCTGGCAAGACACGCGACCGACAAAGCGGCTCAGGAGGTCTCCAAGGAAAACGTCAGAGCGCTCTGGGTCAGGAAATCTCGACACCAACAGCGTCCACTCAGGCTCAATTCCAGAACTCCAACGCCAACCTTCCCGGTCGTATCGCAACTCCGAACCAAGCGACAACGAGCGCGCAGCAACTGTCGGGCCTTCAGGGAACAAATGAGCCAGAACCAACATTCATGCAAAAGGCCATGAGAGCATTGTGCTGTGGTACGGGTCGGAAGTCTTGATTGATGTTAATCACCTTGCTAATCGATGTGAGATGAACAGGTTGAGATTAGCTGATCTTTACTCCATCACTTTGCTGTGACTTGAGGTCATACTCGGGTTGTTTCCAGATAGGAGTTTCAATTTATGACATTGGCTCATGTTGAAAGGTCCTTTGTTTCCACCTTCCACGGCATAAGATCTTTGGTCTAATTAGTACACAGTCCACAGCACGTGCAAAACACAGAATGATTCCTGTCATCTATTGTTTTTTTGACATTCTTGCAATCGGTTTCGATGGTTTTGATATTATCAAAGCAACGCTCTCTTTACGACGGCACGGCCATGATGGAATTGCGTCTTGTTTTTGCATCTTTTCTTCGTCTCTTGTTGCCTAATACTTGTTTGTGTCCTGTCGAGTCTGCGCTTTACATCATCGGGATGCTGTATAAGAAGGTGCCTACGATATATTCTTGGACCTTACTCCTTCGTTGTTTTGGATGGCATTGTTAAGCCCTTTTGAATTGTTCCTCGCCTCTTTTGCCTTCTTGTCTTCCCTGATATCACTTACTTAGTGTGCTATACATCCCTGGGCCGGCGAACATCGGAGCGTTTTGTTCTTTTCTTGTTTCCTTGGCCTTTTTTCCTCAAGATACCTTTCTTCCTCTCTCTTTCCCTCTACAAATGTCCGTTAGCCTGAAGAGTCTGACAGACATCCTTTTACCACCTCCCACCTTTTTAATGATAGAAGAACAGTGTTTCGAAGGTCGTTTTCTTTATTTCTTTTTGTTCTTGGTTGTTGAGTGAGTGAGTGAGTGGCATTGTACCACCAAAGGAGAAGAAAACAAGGAAAGCCTGTTATAAAAAGTGAAGATTATATAATAATATGGGAAATAAAGGTTCATATTCTTTTTTTTTGATTTCTTGCAATTACAACTCGTAGCGAAGGATGTATCTTAAGCTTTGATAGTTGAAATGAGCGTCTTTGAGCATTCGTAAATTGGTGCAAACCGTACTTGAGTACCTACAAGGTAGGGGATGGATATGCTTTCACAGGCATTGTACACAGCAGAGTCTATATCTGAAAAGCCCTTAATTATCATTCTGACTAATAAATTTGACAGTTCTACTGCCAGGAAGATGTCTCGAGATATCTGTGCATTCTTACCTATTACCTAATTAGGTAGTTAGGGCTTGGTTCACTACAGAATTCATTATACATGTCAAATCAGGCAGAACCGTGAAAAGGACTGATAGATATCAAGCAGGTAGGTCTAATCTCAGGAAAAAAATATCTACATTTAGGTGTCAGTTGGATATCTATTTTTTCAATATCTTGTTGCATTCAGGTGGCTGTGTAGATAGAGGATGCACATTAGCCTCACAGCGACTTCCCGAGTCAATAACACAACCTACAGTGGCAATGCCATTGACATCAAACAAACACGCAATGATAACTGAATTCGGCAAGTTCTAGAACTTCGTACTGGCACATGTGGTGTGATGCTTTCCGAATCCTGGATTCCCGAGGTAAGTCAAGTTCACAATTAGGCTAAGTATGAGCCTGCACGGGGGTACGTGGTGCATAGCCACATGGATAGAGAAGAATATTAATATGATGCATGATGGATATGTACTCGAGCGAATGGGGTAGTTTGGGAGTTGCGTCGAGGATGCGTTTGAATGGTACGTACTGAGCACTGTACAATGATCAGTGGGAAGATTGTATACAAGATATTGACCTGCCTGCATGCATGTGATGCGTCAGAGATATTAAACTGAAGAATTGAGCGCCGGAAATACCACGAATATCCGAGTATGAGACTCGTGAATATCGAAAGTGGGCCTAGATGGAACATCGTGTTCAAATTGAGTACCACATACATATATCTAGACATGGTTGACTAGTCAATAGGCATATTGTGATTACAGGGAGACGTTCATTCGGATAATATCCGGTTCGACAAGGGAGACGATATGTATTGCATGGCTGCGTAGTAGTGGCGTCCTTTCGGCTTCCGAGAAACAACTGAGAGATTGCATGACATTCCAGATACGAGCTGCGCGCGCGAGTAGTTATAGTCTTAAGATCAAAGATTAGCAATACATAGACCTATTTGGATATGATAGTGTAGCCGTTGATATTGATGACGGTCTGACTGCACGTATGATCTGCAACGGTCATGTACGTGCTTAGATTGAGGACAAGGGTATGTGGATCGACTGCGTCCATCACGTCTCATCCAATGTCTGAAGAGTATACTAGTTCTCAAAATGCAATGACTGAACATGATGTCCATATCAGTTGATACGACTTTCTCCATGCATGGATAGTGCATTCAGAACAGCAAAAATTCATGATCAACCAGTTGACCCTAAAGCCCAAACCTAGCTGGAGGTTAGGCACTTATGTATCCATGGATATGTACCTAGGTATGATTGGGGCCAAATTCTTCCATTTATCCAACGATGATATAAGAAAGTGCCCGGTAGTCACCTAGCAAAGCAACCTTGAAATTGATCAGTTAATATATTCTAATATATGCATGACATCCATTACCTAGGTGTACATTGTCGACCAGGTTGCTCCTATCAATTGATAGGACAGGGAAGGATTGACAATATCATTCCGGAATCGACCTTGCAGGTCTTGCACAACTGTATTGATACTTATCCGAATTAATCTTCCTCTTCTGCACCCGTGAACACAGATGGATAGAGTTGCGAATCTACGCTTGGTAGGAGAAACAGGTATATAGATACCCAGGTTGAGAGAACCAAGTATCAGGAACTAGATGAGCAGCTCAGTCAACATACAATAACAGGAAGTATACCTAGGTATATATGCAACTTAGCCATGTAAAAGCTCACTAGCAGCGACGCTAGTCGGCATTGGCAAGCAAGTGAGCTAGTCTACGCGATTATATTTGAATATGCCTCAAGCCCTGGGCGAGATTGATCCAAGGTTTCGTACGTATCTTGCCCCAGATCCATGCCACGAAGTGACTATAGATGCCCTCAATAGCTCAACACCAAGCACTCGATGTTTGAGATGGATTGAGGTGGAAATAAAGCTTCCAAGGTTCAATAGAGGCTACGCTAAATACTAGGTGCGAAACAGCTAAATTCTGGCCCTTCGCGCTACGTATACCCCTAATCATTAGACTTCGGTGGGTTTCTGGGGGAGGTAAAATACGTACTTGTTGGCAGCATTATTTACCACCTTACTAGAATAACCCTGCTTCACCGATCACCATTGTCTGAACGTACTAGTCTCCGCAGACAATTGCTCCGCCAGATGCAGGTTGTCACTAGGGGTTTATATGCAAGAATGTTACCATATAGCTGGCAGGGGCAGCCCAACTAGACCATGCTAAGAAAACAACTCATCTGTACCCTGAATTTCTGATGCTAAGAATGCAACCCAAGCTGACGCTTGCAGGAAGCGTTTGACCCTAGAAACAACTCAGTTAGTTTGAGACCCTGGCACGTTGAGCTTGAGGTCCTGTTGGTTGATCTGTGCCGTGGTTGCATATGCACCAACTACCATGTACGGAGTACTCCGTAGTATAAGCTTTGATTGCTTTTTCTTGTCAAGTCTTGGGCTCTTGGGCTGGTTCACTTTTTGTCCATTCCATGAACTACGAAGCGGGCTAATGATACTACGTACTGTCTGTTGTCCACCTAGGCAATGTTGTCATGACAAAGATGTTACAATAATCTCGGTTCATTACGTGACTGGCTTTCACATTGAAAGAGTAATAGCCAAGTCTTGATAAAAAGATTAGCTAGACACTTCTTCTCAGTACACATTATCAACCAACTAATTAAGCCGATTAGTAACCAGCATCAAGTCACAGGACCTTGGACAGAATTTCTTCCAACTCTTGAGCCACAAACGCAGGATTATCTTTCTGTATAAAATGTCCCGCATTCGGCGCAAGCAACGGCCCCTTACTTCTCTCTGGCTCGGTGACCTTGGCCAACCCTTCGTTATATTGATGCCAATATGGGTTAACATATGTCATTGTCAACAATTTGGGACGTCCCATCTTGGCTGACTCCTCCGCAAAGGTCTCAAAGTCGTGACCAACTACCGTTACATAGGGCCCATGACCATTTTCTGGCCCCTGCAGGATGGGTCCATCGCTGGCCGGGAGCAGTTGTCGCAGGTTCCTTCGGCTTAGGCCTTCCCTGCTACCGACGTCAGGATGGAAGATTCGTCGTACAGCTTCTCGTGACTGGTGCAATGCCTCGGGAGTTATGCCCGAAGGCAGGGCGCGGGGATCAAATCCTTCTGTATCTGGATCAGGAAACATCGAGACAAAGTCGGAATTGGCAAGGACACTATCAAGGAAAAGCAACCCCGCCACAGTACCGGGATACTCTTGTGCATAAAGCCGGGCCAGCGCACACCCAATCGAGTTTGCGACTAGGATTAAAGTCACGTCGTTGTGCGATACACCCATCTTTTCGGCGATGATTTGGCTGATTAGTTGGCGCAAGTCGTGTACGACGTCGAGGCAGTCGTGGCCATGCATTGGGTCTGTAGCTCCTTCATCCTTTGGGTCGCGATCTGTGGTTAGACCCTGACCAAATCGGTCGTAGGTTAGGATAGCGGGAATGTTGGTGTTGTTGCGCAGTTCCTTCAATTGGGAGATGGTCTGCAACCATGACACTTGTGGTAGTCCGAGTCCATTCAGGAAGACTAGCAGCGCTGGCTTGGTTGTGGACACTGATGGTTGGAAATTATACGAGATCTGCGCTGTGGGTTTCGTAGCCAGTTGTATGAACTGGAAGTCGGCCATTTTCGTCTCTGTATCTTCGTGTCTGTATCTTGATGTGCTGTCTACTCTTGAGAAATGAATATGAGGAATTCTTCTTGAGCTTTCAATTACAATTTGAAATCCTACTGTGCTCCTGCTTGTCTCCGTATCTATCGCATTCTCAACTCTTAGGCCAACAGGCAACGTATGCTGTGGGAGTCTCAGCTTCAGCTGTAGAATGATAGATATTCAGTCATTGGCCAGTTTCATGATTTGTCAGGTACTCTGTCACCCATACTAGAGGTGAATCCGGAGCAGCCGCAGATTAGAATTCTATAACAGGTTAACTGTAGGCCGTCTACCGACAGTTTTAACGTTCTTAAGGAACACTAACCATAGTCTCCAGCAGCTGAAGCAATAGCTTCTTTAACTTGTCACTTTGTAACCAATCAAACAGATGAAGTTGTTGGTTCTACCTTACTTGAGAAGTTGAGATAAGCAACCCCCGAGTTACGTCGTATTCAAGATTTGACTTTCATTTGGCATTCGGTGTTCAGATGGGTAAATGCTTGTTTTTACTGCAAATTCATTGAAAGCATGTTGATGCCGGAAACAAGACAAAGCACGATAGATTGTCCTACTTTGTCACTAGACGGACATGGATACCGATAGGGTATGGTGATGTATACCCAATGATTCAGTGTGGTTTAATTATCTGAGAACAGCGCTCGGAAACTAAGACCTAACTAGTCATGGTTTGAATGCAGAGCTGAAAGACACTGGGGAAGCTGAATGGTCTAGCGAACGATTGATAGTTGTACATCAACATCAACACCTTTCTCCATCAGTACGTATAGACACGTGGCCAACTCGATTGGATATTCACGAGCCATGAAGATGGGCTACGTATTTCCTTTACTGGAAACTATTGACGCAATTCGTACCGAGGCTCCCAGAATCCGTAACTACAAGCGACTTGCAATCTAAATCCGTCCAACGAGAACGAATCGGGCCAACGCCTGATTCTTTTTCTTTGTTCTTGAGTTGACCGTTGATTTTCACTGTTTAGGGCTGATTTTGACTCAGGTGAGTCATCGAGCCAGGAAGCAACGTGCGCAGTAAACCGTGATAATGGCGTGTGACAAACTTGCCAACGACTTACGTAACGTACGTTGTACGTTATGTTACGTGAATTTGGAGTCCGCTAACCGTGGATTCTGGACAAAGTCGGTAGATCTATCCTTTCGAGGACAAAGGACAATACGTATGAGGTAAGATTCGTAGATATGATGGAACGCTCTCGTTAGTCCAGGAACCCGGGCTCGGAGATTTATTCCTATCAATGAACCAGAATATACAATCACTTGGCTTCCAGGCTTGCTAGAGTACTGGCAAGGGTCGAACTGTCAAAATGTGGCACAGGAGATAAGCGAGACAATAATCTCAAAGGGCCGAGTCAGCCCATCCCATCCATCATCCCACGACAATCAGGAATTAGGGCTACATCCACATTTGGTTTGGCGTTCACATTTATGTGGGTCGCGCTTGGACACTAGGCCTGTTTAGGAATGTTTCTAGAAAAAAATCAAGGTTGCGCTAGAAAATCCATCGAATGGACCCGCTTTGTAACCTTGCCAAGTTCTTTGCCTCCGCCATCACTTAACTAACTGCCTGCTCCGTTTTGGACCGAGATACATTATTAGTTCTTTGCCGACGGGAAAGGGCAGGAAGAGCAAGAAATGGGAAAAAAAAATTTTCTCTAATGCATTCAACAATACCTGATAGTGGCGAAAAATAAGACAAGAAATCGGGAAAGCCGCAAGCTTCGGGAAGCTAACTCTCCTGCATTGAGAAATCTGTCTCGAAATAGGCCGACCAATATATTGAACTTCCGTAACAGGCAAAGCACAAAAGATATGCAAACAATATGCCCTGTATATTCATAATCCGACATAGATCAGAATGTTTATTGACCGGATGAAGAAGAACACAATACGGAGTACGTATTCAGGCCGACAAAGAGGCGTGAGGTCAGGCTGGGGCATCAACCGATAAGCGGTATCCATTAGATTGGGCTTATGCTAAGCGCTAGTCATTGATTGCTCCGTGGTAGTACGTGTCCAGTCCGCATAAAGTTCAAGTCTAGAATCTAGCATCGAAATCAGATTGTGGTGAGTTCTGGAAAGCGTGCTGTACTCCGGGATGCTCATCCCTAGCCCAACCCCCACGGTCGAGTTACAAATGTCAGACGGTCATCCAGCATGGCCCCATGGTCCGTAAATACGTAGTAAAATACGAGATGATCAAGACAAAGCCAGAGTCAAGTTCGAAAATTACGCCTTAACTGTAACAGTCCAGGAACGGTCACGGTCCACCTGTTCCATTGGTTCCTATGCGTATACCTATTACCTACTGTGCAGATAAACTTTGATTGGCTGATACCTGTGTTAGGCTTCTTTTTCCATGATTCGTGTAGATTTCGATGGGCGAATTTTCTGTCCGTCTTCTACGGAGTACGGGAGCCTGTTTCATCCGCATCCACTCTCTTCGCTCAGCCTTCTGGAAAGAATCTAGTCCAACGCCACTGACGTACGCTGCAGGAGAAGGCACACAGTACATGATTTCTATTGGATGAAGTACGAGAATTTGTGGGCCCCGATGCACTAGACAGGTTAGTGCCACAGATTATCATCGGTGAATCTCGTGTAGACTTACCCATGTCCGTGGTATTCCTTGGCAGTACATACGTAACAGTCGAGTTAACACATAACTTAGCAGTACTAAGTGCTGATTCCCAACTAAATTACCAAGTAACCAACATAACAGAAGGAAGGAACTAGTTGTGGATTCGGCGCGTGCTACCTTCTGTTCATAGACATTACTCAAAAAACGAATGTTTGCCAAGTTGATCCGCTTCCTTTAGACTGTCCCATCCAGTGGATTCTGGTACACCATACGAGCCACGGCCCCGGCCACTGGCCTGTTTGTCTCTGTCTGACTCTGCCGCCTTTGTTAGACGTCGAAAGCGGATAGTGGACACGAGTTATGTAACTTTGAAGTTTGGTTAGGCTTGCTTTTAAGTACCTCCGTAGAAGTCAAATGACAGCCCTGGACTGTAGTCTGTCGTGATTACAACACGAGCAACTCCGTTAAAGCTAACAGGGTCCTACGAAATCTGGAGTAACCAGACTATCCTGGATTCACAATAGTCACCTGCCGAGCTGCAAGCCTCTTTTATTATTAGCTTCGTCCCACGTCTGATTGTGGTCTAATATCTCGCTCTGATATATCTGCATAGTGCCACCATCAGCCTAGACAGGACCCTTCGTGTCACCTTGCAGACTATTCGCTCGAAAGACCTCAGATATCCAATCCGAACAATTACTGCTGCAGGCCATTTACATTGTAGCCAACACCCGCGTGGTTCATCCTACAAACGATTTGAACGAACATTACTCGTATGCAGGTTTGGTTTGCCTTCTAGACACGTCTGATCGCAGCGGTACAGCCATCCGCAACCCACGACTCCTATCGGCCCCGAACAATCGCCACACTCAACAAGTGCCTGATCCGTTATTATCTCACATTACATATACTCACATCTCTCTCTGCGTTTGTTTGTGAGAAAAATACTCGATTGTTGCTTGACCGAGGTCTACTTGGCGGAATCGCAGTGCCTCTTTCGAGCGCCTGCCTTCCTTCCTCTTGCCGCACCAACCTGGAACGGTAACCATCTTGACTTTTTACTTTTCTTCTTCTGCTTTTTTTTACTTTCTCTTTTCTAATCGGGTTTCTCTGCATCCGACCGGAAAGAAAAGAAAAAGCTACACGAATAGGCAATCAGTCTTGGTGTAACAGCTCATTCGTGCCTGCCACGACTTTATCCACGCCTCCTCTCGTCTCAACTCCCGGAGTACATTCGTCCCTCGCCACAATCGTCTTTTCTGGAATTCCCAACAACCCAGCAGATTCATTCAATCGGACTTGTCGCCTCGACTCCGATATCTATTGTAAGCGTGACGACCTGCCGCCAAGTACATTAGCACGTCTAAGAAACAGGGTTATAATTCTACCGGTCATCTGCGTCCCCTTGCTTACACGGCTGCTCATCGCAACAAGACGAGTAGATTTCGGTCGCAAAGTCTCTGCTGCAGTGCATCAATAGCGTAAGGTAAGCATGCATTAATTTTCTTCTATTTTGCTTCTATTGTTTTTCGAGAGTGTGTTGCGCAACTTCGTCACACAATATGCCAGTTTGGGATTGGCGTCTACTTGCCAGTGCGACACAGCAGACACAGCACGTTGTTATTGCCTTTTATGCCTTGAGCGCATGAATAGGAGCAAACGTTGCATGAGAACCGACCAGTGGGAAGGACCAGGAGTGCGCATACGACCTACGCCTGGACTGGGATTTGCATCTAGTCGACAACCACCATCCGGATTCGCCCGCATGCAAGTTTGAAATGTGTCTTTGGTGGTTGGCGATTTGAGTTTCTGCCGACACTACGATATATCCGCCGGGAGTCACCCAACCCTTCAGCATGGCTGTTCCTGAAGAAACCAACCCACCTGCATTCTTCATTGCATGGAAGTGCGTGCGGAACATCATGTTTACTGGCAATCAGCAACTCGACAACAACTACGCACACTGGTGCCACCCTCTTCCTGGCTTTCCCCACTGTACAGCCCCTCATTCAATTTCGCGTATTACCAGAACCTGGAAAACGAGCAGATACAGGCCTGTAAAGGATGGGTGTGTGTCTGTGTGCATTGGGTCTTTCGCATATTAATGGTGATACCTCGAAGACGCCTTCAATGAGCCGAGCGGGGAAAGAATTTGAGGGAAGAGCAGATCGGCCGCGATAAACTTCCAATGAGTCCACAGCACTCCGTCATATTACTTGCAGACTCAAAAAGAAGGCTCCCTCGAGCGCCGATCTTGGGCTCCACACCACTATCAGAGCTTGACTTCTGATTGCTGGCGAATCTGCGACGTGCACTGCATACTTACAACAATCGGTTTAGTCTGATCGCTCAACATGTTATGGCTGCTATTGTCGTTTGCTCTAAAACATGAACTCAAACACTTCGCAACATGGAAAGACTATCCCGCCACCAACCACTCATCTGCATTGCATCACATCCCTGTCTCCCCCCCTTTGGAGCGCTTCCAACTAGGTCTGATCCTCTTGAGTGCATTGGACCAGTCAGGTTCGCTATTACATTCATAGATATACGCAATGCGTTTTTATGCAACCCTGCTTTGTTCAGTTTTCATATAACCGTTGTGTTGTTGAATATTTGACTAATTTTCTCAAATTTCAGGATTGCCTGCCCGCGCCTTTGTCGCACTATTGTTTTACGCCAACCTGTGAGCAAATGTCTTGCTGAAAAGTCAAGTTTCGACAATATTAGAAATTGACTGTCAATGCTCCATTATATTGAAAGATTAAACAAGATAGACAAGTGGGAAGACTCATTACAGATGCGAGTTTAAAATCCAGCTGAGACTGCGTTACGATATAGGAATTGGGAGAAGGAGGATAGGGTTCATAGTGTGAGGGGGCCGGACACAGACGCCTACATACGCAATGATTGCGAGAAGCATCCACCATATGCCGCATTCATTAAGAAGTCTCTCGCCCGACCCTACTCCAAAGTTTTCGCCGCCTACATTACCTCTAGATATAAACTCTGCCGAAGGACGGGCAATGGGTTCTAGGCCATTGAGCCTACATATCCCAGCTGGGAGTTTCCCGCCAGCTCGCCCTACGCTTGATGAAGTTTTGTCCAATACCGCTCCTTACCCTTATACACTTTCGGCCTTCATGGCATATCTTTCCCAAAACCATTGTTTAGAGACTTTAGAGTTTACCATGGAAGCAAAGCGATATCGAGATTCATATCGATCCGTTGCTCGCATGCTCGGCCAGAGCATGGTTCCCTCTGACGCACCTCAAACGCAACAGTTGATCACGCTATGGCGACGTTTAATATCTGCCTATATTGCTCCAGGCGCACCGCGTGAGATTAATCTTTCGTCAGCCGCACGAGATCCTTTACTTGCCAACGCCTATCCCATGATGGCTCCGCCACCGGAGCTTCTAGATCCTGCCGTACGAGTTATGCACGATCTGATGGAGGAATCGATATTCATTCATTTTGTGAACAGCCAGACTTTTGGTCCACAGGCGCCTTCTGGAATTGAACCTCCATACATGGAAGATCGCACTCACCGACTTCGACGGGCTACATCTCGTTCCCAAAGGTCATCGCCTGGTGTATCCAGAGACGATTCTGCATATCACCGCATATCGTCATCCGCTAGGGTTGCAGCCTTGGTCAAGACTGGCAGCCATGTGTCTGGCTATAGCTCCAGCGGCGACTCTGGATCTCCCGTCTTCACAGATGATTCTCTGTCGTCCAGTCCAAGTGGATTGGACCCAATGACCCCGCCCACGACACCTCCCGGGAGTGAACATAATTACAGCCCGAGGAACCGGTCTGATACCACGTGGAAAAAGATGGGAGCGAAGCTGGGCTTCAAAAAGCGGCCAGGCAGCTCGAGTCGTGATGGCAGATGGGAGGAATGAATCTCTGTGTATCGAATGTGGTTCAACACAAGGGCATTCGGTACGACGAAAGATACGACAAGAACATGACGAAACTTAGGCGGGAGCTTGAGTCATGTTCATTTAACACATTGGAACTCGAAATGACATGACGAACTGACGAACTGATAACATTATTGCATTTGTTCATGAATTTCATTGGATTTTCGCGACTAGGCTGAGATCAAGGTCTGTCTCATCATAGCGTTGATTCTAGGCGATTCGAAGTCGGCTATAGTGCTGCATTGAGGGCGGAATACTGTCTGCATTTACAAGGTGCCGGACTTTTAAATCTTCTTATTTGTTACAACTTCAGTGGGATTCCTGAGTCAAGTGAACCGAAATCACTGAACTTGTTTTTTTGTTTGACGGAGGCATTTTGATTCAAAATCAGCATATATGATGCGACATGGCGAAGCGATTTGGACTTTTCTTTTTCATCTTGGCGTTTCTGATTTAGAAGGGTATCAGCATTATC
The DNA here is from genome assembly GCA_023625975.1 of Talaromyces sp. PYS2103. Lineage (NCBI taxonomy): Eukaryota > Fungi > Ascomycota > Eurotiomycetes > Eurotiales > Trichocomaceae > Talaromyces > Talaromyces sp. PYS2103. Next base: position 528,364 of record JAMAGB010000018.1, on the reverse strand, counting down.
ATGGGCTTTTTTTTTGGTTTACTTTTTTTTCCCAACAAAATTATGCATGGGATAGCCTCTTTTCGTTTTGTCATATAATCAAACCACCATTTCGCATTAACTGATGCATAAATTCAATATCAATTGATTGGTCATCTTCTCTCCAAACTATTCTTATTACCTGTAAGACATAGACATGATCCTGTATGCGTTCGCATATGTTTTTTTTTTTTTTTTTTCATGGTTCTTTGAAATCCCTGTGATATACAGGTACCTAGGTAGTGGTACATTGCAATTGTAGTAATGGCATCCCAACTCTATGAAACTAGTTTATCAAAAGTACTATATGTACCTAACACCCCAAACCATCATTGCATGAATGAATCAATCCAGTCAAGTAAAGAAAAGTGAAAGTTGGAGAAAAATTCTTGCTGTCGTAATTGCATACGTGTGATATGGTTATGTACCAAGTTAACTAGTTGGAACCTGTTGGACTAGCAGTTGTTGCTTGTGCGGCTGATGCTAGTAGCACTCATTGATTATTGGATGGGCTTTAGGGGATGTAGACGATATAATGGAATACTTAATTAACTAGGAGTTATTCTAATCGTTCTTTCAGAGAAACGACCGACAAGAGGATATGGGACTATGTACATGGTATAACTAATAGAACCACCCAAGAAGCAGGTAAGACTCAAAAAAAAAAACAGACAGGCGAACACCGGCACGCCGAATAACTGAATGAATGATATGAATGATATGGAGTGGTGAAAGGAAGCAATCAGTAAGAATAGGATAAATGCAGGGATGTTTCCTTCCCGAGGTTCAGATCGCCTGAAGATGAAGCGCTGTCATGTATCAATGAATCAATCGTTCTCTCGGCGCAATTGGCCAACATCGAATCCACTAGATCGAGCCGTCCAATGTGACCAGAGTCGGGATGCCGGAGGGTCTTGTTGTTGTACGATTGCAGAATTGTAATAACTGTCCGGAAACTCTGCCTGGCAAGGATAGGATGACACTCAGGACACACGAGTATCGAATATGTTTGAGCTGTTCTTGCAAAGGCGTGTCCGTGTCCACAACCTCTCCGCTTCCCCCCCCCGTCTCTAATTCAGTAAACTTTTATCTTCTATAAGAATAATCGCAAATCTGTTCATCTCCCACGCCGAATCATGCTGCATATATGGGACCTGTCGGTCGTCACAGGTGCCCAATTTTTAATGGCCGAGTGCCATTTCAGTTTAATTGTAAAGACTGGCGCCGCCAGTCTCAATGGCCTCAATTTCCAACTCGGTCCACGGTAGACGATGGAAGCGAGAAGGCAATTCCTGGCGATCAAAGAATTCGCCCTTTCGAGGCTCAACAGGACCCAAAGTGACACCGGGGGTGCCGCCAATTGCGCCGTATGACTGAGACGAGGCGCGGCCGGGAGTATTTAGAGGGCCATGCTGTTGGGCTTTGGCTCGGTACGTAGCGAATGAGTCGGGTAGACTCTGAGAGGGAGAAGCAGGGTGAGCATGCGGGGTATGGTCAATCGAAGCTATATTCAATTTTGATGCCGGGTTAGCTCTTAAGACTGTCCATCATTGAAGCCACACAATGTGCACTACACGTCGCGGAGGAGACCATAGGCGGGCGGAATTTCGTCTTACCTGGCGTCGTGCGCTTTCCCAGGAACCTAATCAAAGGAGTGCGAGCAGCATTCTTCAAGACAGCTGTGGTACGCATTTTTGCTGCTTTTTCCTTCTGAATTTTTGACGGGAACTTGACGCGCTTGATGGTCGAATACGCAATGGAAAGAGATTGAAAGAATTCGTGGTTGTTCGGCGTCGATTTTCGGTTCCGGAATAGCCCGCTTGGTGGCCGGGCTTCGGGGTTAGCGTGATTGTGCAATGAGCTCAAAGGAAGATCCGATAAGAAGTCGCGCGGTGCAGTAATAGACTGATCCAACGTATGTAGCAGGACACAGTAGATCGTGGTATAGTGTGAAGTATGTATGTGGATGTATCAGACAATAATCGACGAAAAGAAGTTGGGGAGGAGGGAGTATAATAATTAATTGAGTTAACTAGATAAATCATTAATAATCATCAATCCGTGCGGAGTTAAGGCGTCAAGGCTCTCGGGGCAGTGGCCGCCGGGGGGCTCGGGGGAAGGAGCCTGCACACCGGGAGCTCTCAGTTGGGCAACAACGAACGACGGTGCCTGCCTTCCCCACGAACATCCCCAATCATGTGATCTTGCTATGCCTATCTTCTTTGCTTTTCTTCTCGACTCTCTGTGCCTTTGGGCCTAGGCACATAGCTCGGACTTACTGATTTCCTTATCACGATCAACCAACTCATCGATCCACATGCGACGGCGAGTACCATTGGCGAACAATGCCGCCGTCAATTTCAAAACTGAAGACACCAAGTGCCGCCGGAAAAACCCTGTCGTGCGGGGAAAACGGTGCATGGCAGTTATGGACCCCACGGAATACCTAATCTGGTCGCCACGGACCAACGGACAAGTGCCAGCACATGTCTAGCGTTTCGGATTGCTTTCCTCCATTCAAGCTATCTGCAGGCGAGTTATCCCATCGTCTCATGCCGGCCAATACCGCCTTGAGACCGAGACGAGATAAGCTGTTCTAGGCTTGGAAACCCGTGCTCCTCCGACGGGGCTTGAAAATGTTGATAGTCAAGGCAAGGGGTCCCAGGTTTATCATGCTAGATAACTGTTTTTTCATGTGAACCATGCAGTGCTCACATGCAGAACGCTCTACTTTCAACTCGGTCTGTGATTTGAACTGACTGATTTCACGGACAGTCGGATGCAATTATCGTCAATTAATCATCTGTTGAAATAAACTAACTATCAATCATAAGATGTCCACAGGTACAGTGCCGATAACGCCGAGCATGCCACTCAACATATGAATAGCAATGCATATCTTCGCGATGGTTTCTAGTAGTTCACTAGAGCAGCTTTTGCATGTCCAACAGAAAGATTGCGGAATGCCCAAGCACACATCACGCGCATATGATTGCAGTAACATGTGAGATGGACTATTGGGGCCATCCCAGACCCAAGCGAGGGATGACTTCCGACAGAACAAGAATGTCGCGACCACTATCGATAAAGATGGCTCCGATGATGGCCTCTACCGTGTCAGCCATGGGACCATCGGCAATTAGGCCTCTCTGAGACGGGTTGGTCTGGATGTAGTTCCGGAGGCCAAGTTCAAATCCCTTTTTGGCGAGGTTGGAGTTCAGAGTTATGGTTGATAGGACGTTTGAGATTGTCTCTGAAAGCAAAGTTAAACCGATATAAATGTAATGGGATAAAGAACAGGAAGATGGCTCATCTCATACTTCTGCTTTGTTGTCTCTGACGACCTTCCATGATGAGGAAAACCTGGAGAACTGCTTTTCCTGGAAGAGCGAGGTTTTTGTTTCCATCTTGGCTTCTAAAGCCTGCTGCTTGGACAGCCTCCCAAACGAGGGATTGATCGTTGAATGTGTAGCCCGTGATCTTCTGAATACCTCGGATAGCATCATCTCTGGAAGATTGTAGAGACGTCATACTGAGGGTATTTCTGCAAATGCTCGAGTAATGCAATAGTATTTGAAAGAATGATCAGAATGGATGTTGCGTGTGAACAGGATCTTTCATCGTAGGAGGATGTCGTTTAATATAAACACAAGGAGACCAGGCTGAAAGGCCATCTTTCATTTCAATTCACAAGGCATTTTGCATCAGGCTGTGCTTATCGTGATTTTGTCGATTCACTTTGATGGGCAAGCCAGTATCTCAGCCTCGACACTGCGGCGCATATACGACTGGCTCACAGTATCACTCGGCATATCATTCAAGAGGCTGCGTTCTCCCGGGTAAAGGACACTAAGGCAAGGCTGATAAGCCATATTGAAATTTTCGAAAAACCTCGTCCATGATCTACGAAAGATTTATCACTTCATGTCGACAAGCAAGGCTGCAAGTGAGATTACTGACCAATTAGATGTCTCCGCCTATTAGTAATGATTCGATACATTTTCATTGGCCAGGCAATTTGATCCGTGACCGCCTTGGACATCGATAAAGCACATCAACAGATGCAAATAGAACATACCAAGAACTGCCATCTTCCTAAGAAAGAGGGGTAATAAAAGATGCATGAATTCCTGCTTTTCGCCTCAGTCCCAGTCCAGCAACACCATGAACTCCTCCAACAATTGGCCGGCCTCACAGCCATGCAGCCGCGCCGCCGGCTAGAGCGATGTCTCATCTTCAAAGCCAATCGCAAAGCGACCCGCATCAACACACGCCTGGGGGGAGGCAGTCAAGATGTTCAGGGTGGAGAGATACAGAGACTGTACAAGATGCTGAATGGATCCACGTACTATGTCCGTGTTGTTGGGGTCGTTAATGAAACGGATTTTGGCGCTTCGGCGGATGATTATGATTTTGAGTCTCAGTTTTGGAGGATGGAGTGGAGGGATATTCCTGAAGCTGGGACTCGATCGGGCGTCACTTCGCGGCTTATGGCTAATGCTGTTCTGCCACAAGGAGATATTATTAAGGTAATGGAGACGTGGGGGTATACGTATGTTCAAGTCGTGGTCAATTTCAAGCTGTGATTTCTAGCTGACTTATTACCTAGATTCGTTAATGAGTACGTGATCGAAGGCGATGTGTTCATCTATAATGATACCACGCTCTTCTTGCATCGCATCCTCAATTACCCAGAAGATTCCCAGAATGCGCAATTACCACGAACAACATTGCCGCCTCTGAAAGACTTGACTCTATTGGACCGCAGTGGGAGTTATCTCTTACAGGCCTCAATCGCTGTCCAGGACGGCGCTAGTCCTGAGTCAGCTACGCAACGTCTTTACGGACTGAGAGATCAGCTCAGAACTGCCGTCAAGCTTGAACAGGCCGATCGGTTGTCTTTGGATACGAGGGTCAAATAGACGGATGAAAAGCTTCATTTTGCTCGCTTGTTTTGTTTTGCATGATACCCAGATTAAAAGTTTGTCGGATATAGAAAAGCCATTCGTGTTTTTAGATAGCGAATTCTGCATCCAGTATCCATAATATAATCGATCTGGAGGTGACCAAAGAAGGCGAGAGATACTGATAAACAGAGCATGTGACTTCGTGGAGTCCTTAACGCGTGGGCGCGTCTCCCGCCAACGCCGCTTTTGAATAACTTTATCATTGAATCGATTCACGCTACACCTCTTCTTGTGGCATCATAATCTCTTATTTATTCGTCGCATTACATTTGAATGATTGTTCAGAATTGGAGTTTTCGGGCTAGAATCACTTTCAGTCGTGGGATGAAGAGGTTGAGCTCTTCAGGCGGAGTGTCTCCGCCTCCGCTTCGACGCAAAGTCGAATCGACAACGACCAGTGAGTATAATCGTTCACATACCTTAAGTTTTCTAAACTAGATTCCTAATATATTTTAATCGATTGCTAGAAACTGCCGTCGCTTCGTTCTTTACCCCCATCTCTCAGAAAAAACCGGAGAAGATATCGTGGAGAATTGTCAATAAAAGCCTCATCGCGGGGAAGTACACTTCGGGACCGGGTCAGAATGCACAAACACAGCCAGGAAAGAGACGGAAAGTTGCTGCTTTTGATCTTGTGTGTGATATCAGATGGGCGTCTTCATGGTACTAGTGCTGACCACCTCAGGACTCGACATTGATATCCACAGCCTCCGGAAATCGATTCGCAAGAGACGCATCTGACTGGAAATGGTGGAACAACAAAGTCCCCGGAAAACTGAAACAACTCCACGCCGATGGGTGTGTATAAACCCCCGAAAACAAGAACATACAACGAATCTAAATGTGCTTGGCTTGAAACAGATACCAAGTCATCGTCCTATCAAACCAAAAGAAAATCAGCCTCCAAACCGAAATCAAGAGTGGCCGAACTGAATCCAAAAGCTTGACGAATTTCAAGGAAAAAGTTCTGGCTGTCATGAAACAACTCGATATACCACTAAGCATATACGCGGCTACACAGTACGATGAATATCGAAAACCGAGGACAGGCATGTGGAAGGAGTTTTTGGATGAGTATGATTTGGATGTTGATGATAGGTTGGATTTGGAGGATTCGTTCTTTGTGGGAGATGCTGCTGGTCGACCGGGTGATCATTCTTGTGTTGATCGGTAATTTGTCACTTACGTTGTGTTTTGCTGTGGAAACGATTCTGACAATTGACAGGGACTTTGCTTCTAATGTGTCTATCAAGTTCCGCACGCCAGAGGAGTTTTTTCTTGATGCTAGTCCGGAGCAAGTTATTAGACAATTTGATCCCACGGCGTATATCGACGTTGACCCTGATGCACCCGGTAAGTATCTACTACATGCCCCCCCGGTCTTTATATGTCATATCACGACCATCTGACGGTAGCTATAGTCATATCTGCCTTCTCTAAACAACATTCTGTCGAACTGGTCATATTCTGTGGCAGTCCTGGTGCTGGCAAATCGACATTCTACTGGAAGTATCTCAAGCCACTAGGCTATGAGCGCGTAAACCAAGATATCCTCAAAACGGTGCGCGACTTTTGTCCTCTTCTCTCTGAAAATCCCTTGCTAACTAGATAAACAGCGTCAAAAGTGCATCAAAGTCGCAAGGGATCATCTGAGTGCAGGCCACTCAGTCGCCGTCGGTAAGACATCCATTCTTTCTCCTTCTCTTTTCTATGCCGATTTAGTACTGACAAGAAGCCGCAAAAAGACAACACAAATGCCAACTTTGAAACAAGAGGATACTGGGTCGAAATATCTAGAGAATTCCAAATCCCCATCCGCTGCATCTACTTCACCTCCCCTCCAAATCTCTGTCGCCACAACGACGCCGTTCGAGCTTCGAATCCATCATTAGTTCGTTCTCTACTTTCCCCATTCTTCAACGAGCAATAAAATTCTATAATCAATAATACTAACCAATGAACTTCTTAAAACCAAAAGAATCCAGAGTCACGCACCCTCCTCCCCGGAATCGCATTCGCAGATTTCGCGCGAAGATTCGAAGAACCCACCCTCGCCGAAGGGTTCGAGGATATAACCCGCGTCGAGTTTCGGTTTGAAGGTGATGAAGATTCAAAGAAGGTTTGGAGTCAGTTTTGGGTTTGATTTCAGTTATACTACTTGTCTTCTAGTTGATCAAGGGAAGATGGGAAGGGAAGGATATGTATGATATGAACTCATCCCTTGAGCTTCTGGGCTGACAAAGACCAGATAATAACCTCTTGGCAATGAATGTTAAACTTTCAAGAATAGAAACTACTAGGAGACGAAGACGAGGAAGTATTTGAAATAATTTTCGAATTTTTTTAATTTTCATGTCTAGGGCAGCCTAGACACTTGATGTAAACATACATGATTTGGCAAGGCATCTCCGAGAAGATACCAAGCCAATAGTACATGGATAAATGATTAATTAAGATAATTAATCATCATATGATGGTTTCAATATGAAACAAGTCTATAACACAATATCGTACCGGGTGAGTCATGAAGACTCCTCCGGGTAGTAGCCAGATGTATGAGGGTATTATGGCCAGTAGAGCCAAAAGATAAAACAGGTGGTAATGGTAATATGGCACACGAGAATCGAATAAAAAGGGCCAGTCAAGATGGCATAAGCCGACGAGACTGGATGCATCGAAATGAAGATATTCGCTGTAATGAACGTGGGTTAAGGAACGTAACGCTGCGTGATGGAAAGGCGCTGAAAGTTAATTAAAAGGAAGGTGGTCTAAAGAACGTAAATCCGAGATAGCATCGGCATCATGAGGTCGTAAAATCATCTGGCTTTTTATATTCTAACAGAAGTCGTAGCGGTCGTTATATGGTTTATTTTTTAGGTCGTAATGTGTAGAAGAGCGTGGTTAGGCACGCGTCGCCGTGAGCCCAGGTGCAGGACGGCTGACAAGACCATGCAAGAAGCGAAACATGTTTCGTCGCTTGGGTGACTTGCATCGGATAGTGGAGTGGATGGCAGGCGCAACTGACATAGGTCCTACAATCTCCTCGTCACCCAACTCGGGAAACTTCTCGTTATCATGTAAACGAGGAATCTTGATGGTTTCCGTGGGACTCATGTTGGACTTGGTCAATCCAAGAATAGTGCCGAACTTGGAATCATTGGTAACAATCGTTCCGAGGTTCTCCTTCCACTCGTCTTCAATGGCTTCCCACTTCTCCTTGGTGAACTTATAAATCATCGAGGTCTCCCCGTAGTGCTCCCCGGTACGAACGAGATGCTTGGCATAGTTGGTGCGCGCCAAATTCCAATCGTCCCGGAACTGGCGAAATGTCGTCGCATCAGAGGTCTCGGGAATATATGGCTCCGGGTGAATGGTGAAGTTGGCGTGTCCAAGCTTGGCAGACCATTCGTCATCTCCCTCGGTCAACACCAAAGGTGGAGCTCCGTCGCCAGATATTGTCGTCCTTAAGGTCATACCTCGAGCTCTTGTTGCCAAGGAGGCTACAGAAGGCTTCGTAGACAACGGCGGAGATCGGTACATAGACGTATGTGAGCTTGTCATTGCCGGTAAAATATCCTCATCGAACACGTCTGCCACAGAGGGAGACTGTAATGGGGACGCGACTTCCGACTTAGGCGTCGGGAATGGATATTCGGTCCAGACAGGCGGAAGCAATGGTGTACTCGCCTTGGCCCCAACTTCGTCTTCCTCCTCCGCGGTTACACTATTGGCTTTTTCGATGGATATCGCTCCTAAGCTGAGCCCGCTGTGACGCGATTTATCTTGGGAGTTCCTTGCTGACGGCAGTGCATCTTGAGAGATGAAAGTAATTTGAGATGTCGACGAGGCAGCTGAATTGGCTCGTGATCGCAACTCGTCGTCCAGAATATCAGTAACATACGTCCCCTCAGACGATCGTGCTGCTGAGACCCATCGAGACGACACAGACGGAATTCTAGACCCAAGCCTCGGCAGCCCTCTTGAGGATAAACTCTCTGAGCGCAGTCGCTTAGGTGATTCGAACTCAGAGAAGTATACAGGGTGGTCTGTCAAGTCGTAGACGTCGCTAGTCATTTTATACGGCTCTAACACGACTTGATCGAACCCTGTTTGCGGACGGTTAGCCAAATTCTTACGTGCATTGATGCAAGTAATTAATCACTTACCGAAATAATCTTCTTCAATACTTTTGCTGTATTCTTCTCTGACGTCAGCCAACTGAATTGGCAGCGAGCCCGTGCGCTCCATCGTGATACCCATGCCGGGGGATGGTAACAAAGAAGAGACGGAGCTTGAGAACACCTTATTTTGCAAGCGGGACGACGAGGAGAATGAAGATAGGGCCGGTGAGACGGCAGCAGACGAATTGGTGTAGAACGAAGCCGGCGATGTAGGAGTTTGTAAAGGATAGGGACGTTCTTTTCGTCCTCTATCGGTAGCCATTTTGTAAGAGCTTCCTTTTCTATGTGGTGAATATGATCAAGATAATCTGTTCCCGGGTGGGTCGAAATAGCGTCTCTGTCTTCTTAAGTCTTCAAACTTCCAAGCATTCTGTTCTTGTCATCTGACTGTGTAAACTGCGAATGAGAGGCGGTGAATGTATGGTTTCCGCAGATGAGTGGTCAAAATGGTGTGCAACAGAACGACTGAACAACAGCAATGTGCCAATGGACAGGACAGTAGAGCGTCGTGTCAGGCACCGATCCGCGAACTTTGCTGCGGTCAAGTCAAGGGTTCCCCAGGTGTCACGCTGGATTCGCGCGTCAAGAACGCTAATTCTTACCGCGGATGCAGGCCTAATTCAAGGATTTGGCAATGCTTACTGCCAACAACCCCAACAGTGACTCAGGCACGTCTTCGCAGCGAGCACAGTAGTTGTTGAGTACCGTTCGAATGGAGGAAGACCACGACGTGAGTCACCAGGCACAAGCAGTCAATAATAGTACTTTGGGGGAGAGGATGCCACCACGTCAGGCTGCAGGACGTATTTGTGCGTGTGTATAATTGTTGGAAGGGAAAAAGCACGAAGAGCGTGTCCAGTCAGTCAGTGTTGGACTGGAGAATAAAATAAGATCAAGCTAAATCGACTGGTCACCGACCGAACAAGCTCTACTGCAAGCTTGTTTTCGTCGAGCACTCAGGACGGGCGGAATTGTTGGCTAGCAATGATTGGGCCAAGATCTGCACGGTAATATGACGGATGTTCTGTTCTGGCCGTTAATGCTGTATCCACCGACTTGCTGCAGGAAAAGTTTTCTCTCAGATCGATGATGTTGGTGGTTGATGGTCGATAAAAGATGGAAGTTGTGTATTGCAAGGAAGAAAGAAGAAAGAAAAGAAAGAAGTTGCGTGTGTGTATGTCACTACGTACATGGAATTTTTCGTTTGCCTCCTTCTAGTCCGGAAGGTACGACTAAGAGGTAAGAGCGCCTTCTCCGTGGGCCTAGGTCGCCCATGGAGTTCCTTCCTTTGGCTGGGAAAATGCGCGCTTCTCATTGGACGCGGGACTCAGGAAAGTGGGAATTCGGGATGCCACTGGTGCCTGTCGTGATTGGTTGCATCTGGACGAGATTTATGGGGCAAACATGCACAAAGGTGAACAAACGCAGTCGCTACCCGAACGTTTTTTTTTGGGTTTGCATTCGTCCGGAGTATGTATCAACAGCATCCTTTGTTGCGTCTTTTATACACCATGATCGAACAAAACAACTGCAATATTTGCTACATATACATAAAGAGACCGGAGATCTTCCAGTCCCAGGACGCTGGGCCGGGGATCCTACTAAGTTAGTACGTAATGCCTGAGGCCCACCGTCGGCGGATTGCGGCCCTTGGACCACGGTCGATGTGCTTCCAGATGACCCAGTTGACACTCCTTTACAAATCATCGATCACGGATCAGACGGAGGGGAAAAAGAGAGAGAGCTGTTACCTGTATTAGTGATACATTAATAATAAACTTCGAGCATCAATAAACGTCTTATGTTACTGATCAAAAAGATGTTGACATTAGATCTGGCCAGTCACATTCGATATCGTGCGCCGAAAGCCAAACAGACGCCACAATACAATTTTTGATTATTTCGACCAATCATGGCGTACTAAATCATTACCGCATACCGGCAGTCTGTATGTAGTAATGTACTATGAGTCGCCTCCGCTTGGAATGTGTGCCTTGCAGCCTTACACAGATCAGCAAACTGTGTTCACTCGACCGATCGCTCACTTTCATCCATTGACTTTTTTTTCTACTTTGTAGTTGTATGTACGGAGTAATAGGATTTTGCACGTATAGAAATTCGGCAACTAAACACGGTATCCAACAGTCATCCTCCTAGCGGGCCATTCCGTGATTGCCCATCAACAGATAGGATGTCTCCGACGACCGTTATTGAACGGCAATGCGGGAAGAACAACTGCTGCGATAACCCGGACGCCTACCAAACTTTTCCCTCCCTATTTTGTCGCCTTATTGAGCGTGGGATGTGAAGGTGTCTGAACACCATGTATCTTCCTTTCCAGATATCGGGCAGACGAGATACGTAGCCAGTTGTACTATGCCAGCTGTTCCGCGGTCGTGGGCAATAGCCCTAACTTTTTGTTAATTGGCTCGTTTCGGATGATGTAATTGAACGATAGATTGAAGCTCTGAAACTAAGCCCAAATAGGACAAAGAGGCGATGACGTTGCAAATGCCAGCAAAGGCTGGCATATTTTCTCTCTCCAGTATTAACCTATCGGCGCATTCAAACGGCGAAAAGGAACATGTCGGACTACCTTGCACGAACATACGAAGTCATTCGACCGTGAAAATGGCTATGTAGTCGCTACGGTAAGTAAACCAAGCACTGGGCCAAGGGGAATCTAACGGGAACTGATGCAGGTACGCCGTTCCTATCACAGCCGTCATTCGCTTATTGGCAGGTACTATGACGCATGTGCATTGTGGCATAGAATTTGACCCTACATCCGAGCTTTGCTGTGATTTGACTCATTCGAAAGCATCTCATGCAAACGTTCGGATATAGGGCACTCAATACGAGAAATAATGACCACGTACTCCGTACTCCGTCGTCGACACAGGGAACGGAATTAAGAGGAATTGACATTGGACCTATCACTGACACTGACACATCTACTATTACTGGACAGTCAGAGGAAAACAATGGACCATTCTCTGTATTTGTGGATTCATAGGTTGGGGTCAGCTTCTCTTGGCTTGGACTGTCATCTTCACTGTTGAAAATTAACATTTATACGAATCTCGTATCTAGGGCCTTGACATCATAAAGAGTGACATACGGAAATGACAGAGAATCATAATACGTATGACGGTGTTGCTACTAAATCAAACAAAAGACTGTTTATTTCTCGTACGTATTCCAAAGCCTTAAGTTAACTAAACCCTAAAATAAGCTGAAGCCTGAAGCCCGACTCTTGACGGATCATTATTATTGCCCGTAAAGCCGCCGTGCCTAAATAAGTAATTCCATTCTTGCTCTCGTCGCTCCGGCCTCCGAGCTTGTGTCTGCCCTCATGTTCTAGGCCTTCAATCCTGGTCTTTCAGGCTTAGAAAAATTTTTCATTATGAACGTGATCTATTGGTGGACGTGTTAAGGTCGTGGACCTCTTTCTTTGTGCAAGTTTTATGCTCTTCCTTTTTGTTCTCTTTCTTTCGACTTGGCCTTTCAGCCTGAGTTCCTCGGTGCCCGCAGAACTCCATAGATCATGATGGCCAAGTGAGTTCTTGCCCGTTTCAGTAAGTCCCGGCTTTCGCAGGCGGCAGTTGAAGATCTGAAGATTCAAGAGGAGAATTTTCGACAAGCGAATCAGCGATGTCGGTCGGCTGAATGTTATTGTTGCCGATCCGACCAATCAGTATCGACATGTCTAAATACCCCACCCGACAATCGGAAGCATCCGCCCACATGGCACTCAGCAAGGCATCAAGGCATCAAGCTACGTATTAACCTCTCACTTGTAACATATGCTCTGCAACTTGTCAAAGCATGAATATTCTTATCGACTGCGCTCAAAAACGATATCAAAAAGCACCCCGTTGAGTGTGTACCAACTTCTGAGTTCCTACGTACATTGTACGTAAATACCACCCCGGTCACCGGTGTGATCTTGGGAAGGTCAAAGTAAGACAGCCCCGCGATCAACAAAGACAATGATCTAGACTTGAGAAATCTTTGAACTACTCCATATGGCATACGGAGTACAAACGGAGAATTGACTTATGGCTTAGCCTGTTAGCATCAACCGTGGCTCTTGAGTGGATCGATTGTCCAGCCCAAAGGTCCCTCATTCGACATTACTGTTGCTTGTTTATGAAGAATTATGGAGTTTATGAACACCGAGCTTCACTCCAAGTACAGATGCACGTACTCCGGAGTTACGGACTACCGAAAGGACGAGAAGCAAGCTTGGTATGACATGCAGCTACGTCTTCAACCAAGCTTTCGAATGTCCGTGCAGTCACTGCAGTAATGATGTATGCCAGCTTCAAAAGGGCAACTCTATTTTTATCTTTCTCAATCTGTGTTACCTAAGTTTGTTGCCATCATCTCAAGACTCAGTGGCAATGGCGACTTGCTTGCCTCTAGACTACGGAGTACAGTCACCGGTATCTCCATTCGCCATACCACAAGCAGAGGGAAGAGGTACAAACGCCGACTTTCCATACAACATGACTACAAAACTTCGGAACCTGTGGAGAGCAATAAAAAAGAGTGTCTACGACGTACATATGCAATTCTAGACTTTTCGAATGTTTCCATAGTTACGGAGAAAGGGTGGTAACCCTACCGAGCGGGTTTCTCGTGTGTGACATGACGTTCAACCTTGGATCAGAAAAGCGCTCAACCAGAGTAGGGTTCCTTTGTTGGAGTCCGAGCGTCCGTCATAAAAGGTATCTAGGTAGTAGGTACTCCGCATGTTGGTTCCTGACATGGATTAGGCCTAGTTCAAGTCGAGATAAACAAGATGGTCACGACAGACGTCTTCCTCATCTGGACAATATCTGCGTCTGCGAAGTCTAGAGAATCTCGTATTCAAAGTTTTTTCTTTCTTTCTTTTTCCCCCCTCAGCTACATACCGTACTTTCATTAAGGACTTGCCTATGTACCTGGGTAATCTCAGAACAGACCAGTGTGTAATATCGATGCACGCATCCGAGACATTCGTGCTACCAACCTAGAACTTGTAGGACAGTCGTTTTCTGCATCGTAGTCTTCTCTCCACATAACCTAATAGTATGTTTCTGGCGGACATAAACAGTGTTGTACAGAATACGGGGAAATCGTGTATCACATATCACTCACATCATACTATTGCCAGGTTTACTTTTCTATATGGTAGATTATTCCAGATGATGTTCCCAGTAACCGTCGAGGTGGGAGTTCTGTTCAAGTTTTAGGTGTCTATAGCTCTACCTAGGTAGTATAACCTTAGTATATGGCAGGCTATGCACCAGCTTTGAACTGCTATATCACTTGATAGTGAAAGCCGAATGTCACCACTGTTGTTTGTTCCTTCATAGCTTCAAACCTCGAATTGGGATATGGAATGCCCTAGATGCTCTAACAATGGTTTTAGATGTGAATGCCGATGAATCTCTGTCGTAGATTATTCAAATTGTATATGAGTATTTGAGACATCATACTCGAGATGCGGAATGCTTGTCATGGTTGGACTTATAGTTATCCACAGCAATGCTCAGGATTTCCTCGGCCACTTGCTCAAAGAAGGAGCCCTGCGATATCACTTTGATATCGAATAAGATGTCTTCGTGCTTAGTGCAATTAAACTTGACGCTGGTACAAGATTGAGCAGAAGGTCCTTATTAATTGACAATGCTGATAAGCTGATAGTCTCGCGCATAGTAATGGGTCTACCGCAACAACATTTCAGCGCTATCACAGAGAACTGGAAAAGGAAATAGACTCATAATCTTGTAATTCCAACAGCATACTACAGGGGCAGTTAGAGTCAAGACCCTCATGTTACCTCATAAACTGAAAACAAACGGCAGACAATTAGGGCAAGAAATGGCTTCTTTATTGCCTAAAATGGCAATTGGCTTGTTGTACGGCGGACTACAGACTCATTCATGACAATATCCGCATTCTAGGAAAATAGTGACATATATTTCCTTTATAGCTATCCCTTGAACCTTTTACTGATATTCTGGTGTATATTCCAGAGTACATCTAAAAGTACCTAGGTAATATTGAATCTGGAGGTGCCCCCCAACCCTCCATAAAGGTCTTGTGCGTTGAATAGGTTCAGATGATGGGAAGAGGAGTCCATGACTGTTTCAAATGTTCTCTTGCGGTGTCGTTTCTGAAGTTATCGCTATTGCTGATGCGTTGGGATTTCTGATAATTCGAAGCTTCAGGTAATATCTGAAGGTGATATTGAGTCTGGAAGGCCGCCCCCAGCCCTAATGCAGCCACGCAACTCTTTCCGACAACACATCTCTTTGGATTCTGGGTAGAATGCAAGTGAGGCACCCGGGAAGTGCGTGTGCTCAGTGTCGTGCTCAAGGCGCAGTTACTGATGGGTGTAGTGTTGCGAGACGACGTCACAGGAAGAAGAACAACCCCCCTGCACGCTTGACAACATGTGAAATAGGGGGATACTTCCCCTACGAGTGGAAAGCCCGGATCCTGGGCAATCAGAATGATTTCACGACCTATAGACACATCAAATGGTGATATACTCCTGAACAACTCATCATGAACGTGTCAGCTGAGCCTATGGCTTCTTGTATATAAGATTTGTTGTATATATGATGAGATAATCCATGGCCTGACTACCTAAACGCCCCCAAATGTGGTGAGAGCTTCAAAGATAGTCTAGGTTTATGAGACATCCCACTGCGCGCACGAGATAACGACCCGCGCGAGAGCTCTTGTTTTAGTACACGTTTGCGTAAATTGAATGCTCTCGACCCCAGATAGGTAACGGATTGAAAGCCCATACTCTTCCTCCGGATGTGAACGTAGATCTATGGTTTCAAAAATGGCCAATGCAAGTCACTGTTAAGAGCAAGCAACATTGAAGTATGGCAATTGAATAGAAAGAGAAGAATGTCCTGGAAAAAATGAAGGAAATGCGTTTCTGATAGAACTAACCCTTAAATAATGCCGCATCAAACCGAATTTTCTTGCTATCATTACAATTCATGCCTCCAGAGCCCATTCTTAGCTCCCCTACACATCGAAGAGGAACACAGTATAAAAACCGAATAGGCGTAAATATCGCAGATTGAACGCGTATGTTTTGAGTTTATCAAAATCCTGCACCATACACCAGCGTACTGACAAACAAATTGCTTCGTTTATATATGCATAGTCACTTGTTCAAGTCAACTTCTGCTTGATGAAGAAGGATCGAAGATGCGACAATTGCCATGCGCATGTTATGGAAAGGACGGCTAATTGAATCAAACTCCAACGGACGACACGGGAGTTGGTAGCTTCGGATTGATCACGGAACTCGGCTTCTCGTTCCTATAAATTTCCCACCAGAATTGTTAGCTTTACCGTCTCATGTGATACTCAAATGCAGAATGAAAGTGAAATAAACATACCCGCTGGAATACTTGTTCACGACGAATATCCTCCAACCGACTGTTGAGATCCTTCACCCTTTGCGTAAGATCAGAAATCTTTCCGGAATCTTCAGTTTCAATCTTGCTGGTGGCGCCGATGGCGATGTCCAAAGCCAATTTCACACTGGGCGCACTGGAGAGCCAACCTTGGCTCTGCGAGTCTGGAGTGAAGCAGATTCTGTGCTGACCAGCATCGGCGGCAGTGAACGTGAATCGACCATTGCTCGGTGTGCGCTGAGAGACAACTCGGTGATCGTTATCAAAAGTTTCTTCGACTGTGATGAGGACTTGTAGCGAGGAGTCTTGAACCCAAATGTTCGAGTCTCTGTTGAGAACTTCGGCCTTGTATGTTCCTATGGCGCATTCCTGTCAATCACTATGTAGGCAGACTAAAACCCGAGAATTTCTGAGTCTTACCAACAACCAATGTATCTTTGGGGAGTTCTTCAAAAAAGCACTTTCGTTGCTGGCCTTCCATGTATAGATGTAGTGCGCGTGCCTGTGCCGACAACACGGTGAAGACGGTGAAGAGTGTCAACAGCCATGATGGGCTGGTCCTTGAGGCCGACATGGCAACTATATTATGGCCTAGAAGCAATGAACACAAAGGACCAATAAATAATTGAAGAGGAAGTAGACCGCTGTGATGTTGTCAATGTTATTGATAAAACAAAAGGGGAAAGCTCCTCTTACTGTCAACTTGGCCGCAACAGCTTCACCGCCTGCCATTTGACCAACCACAGTAAGTTTGCCGCGTGCCCCGTTCTTCAATTTCGACTGCGTTCATCACTCATCTTCAACAATTCATTCATCTAGGGATATCATTACGTCGCGAAAATTTGTCAGCACCAGGGACATAATTTTCGCAACTCCCATCAAGGGCCCTTTTTATATTTCGTCCCAAGTCTCAATCCGGCTGCGTCGCGCCTGAGTATCGCCATCATGGCCGCAGCAGATGTTCGCGACATGCTGGATTTGCCCGCGGATGGACAACCCAGACCGCTCAAGAAACAGAAAGTCGTTGAGAAGAGGCCAGGTGAGAATTTCATTTTCTTATGCTTGAGATATACTCTGCTGACGTCTAAAAGAGGGCATTACTCGTGAACTTTTCGCGCTACTCGGTGAAAAGGCACCTCCTATCTCACTCACGGAAAATAAATACAAGCTGAAGAAATCAAATCGGAGAGCGGTTCCATGGTATGATTGCTCGTTAAATGATGGTCGACTTTGAATTCTAATGTGAATGACTATAGGCGAATGACAGATTTCAAAAACGATGCGCGTGGCGATGGGTTGGTTCTTCGACATTGGCAACGGCGAAACGATACGAACAAACCTCTTAAACCATTGGACGATACGGCGATGGACGTTGATCAGCAGATTACCGATGGCGCACAGCAAGCCACTCAACAACCATATATGTTTGCAAAGTATAACGTCAAAGCCCAAGTCCCCAAACGATATACCGACGACCAATACCAGCGACACCTGCAGAGCGATGATTGGACGCGCGAGGAGACAGATTATCTTATGGACTTGGTGAAAGAATATGATTTGAGATGGGTTATAATCGCGGATCGATACGACTATCAACCCGAGATCTCGGAGAATAGCGAAGCGAATGCGACAGCCCTTGTCACGGCGAAAAGTGTCCGAACCATGGAGCAGATGAAGGCTCGTTACTACACAGTCGCGGCGAATATGCTTGCTCTTGAGCACCCGCCCTCAGAAATGTCAGAAGCCGAGTTCGCGTTGCACGAAAAGATGATGAAATTCGACCCGGAGCGTGAACGAGTCCGAAAGGAGTTGGCTGCATTGCAACTGAATCGCACCGCTGATGAAGTCCGTGAAGAAGGAATTTTGTTGGAGGAACTCAAACGAATTGTCACGAATGAACAGAACTTTATAGCAGAGCGCAGGGAGCTTTATGCCAGACTTGACGTTCCTTACCATGTCAGCAACACCACCATGTATCAATCCAGTCAGGGCTTGTCGCAGCTGTTGTCAACATTGTTACAAGCCGATAAGAGCAAGAAGCGCCGCTCGATACTCGGACCGGAGAGTGTACCAAGCCCAGCCGGCCAAACACCTTCCCAAGCTCTGCCAAACGGCGCCCGCGACGGCCAAGTCGAAACACCTACAGGCGGTCCATCGAACAAGAAAGGAGCCGCAGCAGCAGCCGCCGCCTCGGCCGCAGCCACCCCAACCCAACCCACCATACGAACACTCACCAAAGAAGAAGAAGAAAGATACGGCGTCCAACACCACGACCGCGCCCAACCAGGCGTCCACTTCCGCAACGACAAAGCCGCCAAACTTACACAAGCGAAATCAAACATTCAAACACAAAAACTTGCCGCAGCGCTTACAGAGCTCGAAATTCCTTTACGCCTACTCATGCCTACTGACAAAGTATGCAAAGAATTTGAGAAACTCATCCATCAGGTTAACACATTACTTGATGCGCGCAAAGTAGCTGAAAAGGTGGAAAGTGAAATCCGGGTCCTGGAGGCTGCTAGAGAGGAACGACAGAAGAAAGAACGGGAGGCGAATCCTACCGCTGCAACTACAACGAATGAAGGCGGCAGCGAACAAGCAGAGAAACAAATCAAAGTAGAGGCTGTGGAAGATCAACCTCGAAATCAAGGAGGAGGAGGAGGAGCAGATCAGCAAGAAGATGGTATGGCAAATACTACGACTGAGTCGACGAATGCTGAGAATAAGGGATCATTGTCTCATAAACGATCGGCTAGTGTCTTGAGTGCTCAGAGTGATAAGAGTCTGAAGAGGCAGCGGAAGTAATGTCACCTCCTTCTTATTCGAGGTTTTCCTCTTGGTTATTCCTAGATGTATAAATTGAAGAATTGTACGATGTCTCGTACTGGAATATAGTTATACTATTGCCTTTGAAGTATGTAGGTATGTTCTATCGTATGACTAGGGTATACACATACTCGTCCAATCAATAGGGCTAACCTAACAACGCCAAAATCTCCGTTTCTCAACACACTCATCCTGTCTACACGCAATTCAGCTAAGGTTCTCATTTCTTGAATTAAAATTTCGCACTGTGCCTTCTACCAACATACCTCGTACCACTCCCAAGACCCGAAAGAGGTGTTTCTCGTACATCTTTTGGCGACGACGACGACGATGACGATGATGTCGACTTTTTGCGTGCCTTTTTCGCAGCAACGTCAACAGCATGAGTAACAGACACCTTGAATTTGCCCAAGTTACCACCATCTCGCTTCTTTTGTCGCTGTTTTGCCGCTCTCCAGGCTTCAATGTGATAATCGCCCAATTCCTCCTTTGGAGCATTGTCCCAATAAGGTACCGTCGTTTCGAACGTGGGATCCACGCAATCATGAGATCGGGCTGCATGTACTTCGAGACCGGCATGGTATCTTGCTATCTCACGTTTGCCGAGACCAATCACCCAAAGAAAGGTGTCGTGGAAGCCTTGACGAATGGCATTGGAGATCAAGTGGCGTTTCTTTTCTTCGCCACTATCCTGCTGAGGTCTGTCTGGTGAAGCTTTAAAGCAGAAATCACGAACTATGACTCCATCATCAAGATCCATGGGTAAATTTCTTTCGGACTTTGTGTGGCTTGGGAATATTGTCCACCGCAAGCGTTGATAAGGGGATAAGGTGATCTCGCGTTCAGGAACCGATTCCTCATCTTCTGCTCGAGAAAAAGTCTCGACATTTGACTGGCTATCATCGTCAGCATGTTGACTGTCATCGTTTATGACTACATCTCTGGTCGATTGCCATTCTTCAGTTTCAGATGAGTCATCTGCGGGTGCCTCTGTAAGGCTGGATGTGCTGACAGCCTTCTCCTTATCGACAAAAGAATACCCATATCCACACCGTTTGCCCTCTGACATCCATCCAATGCTAACTCTCCTGGACTGTTGAAGTGAGACATCATCTTTCATGCCGAGATGAAACATTTCCGTGAATCGGCTCCTCTTCCGAATGTTCTCGATAACCCCAGCCGTAGTTTCCGTTCTCTCGCTCTCTTTTTTGGCAACATTGCTTGCTGTTCGCTGAGAGTAAGAATGGCTGCTCTTCTCCATAGGGTGCTCAATCTTTTTTCTTCTTTTTGAAATTGAGAGATCATTGAGCCTGGGACGCTCAGTGGACGGCGGGGCGATGGGTTCATTTTCTTCGTTTGAATTTGGCTGTGATCTCAGATCATTCGCCAGTACGTGGTTTAACGAGGTCATTGTTCTTTCCATATGTACCGGACTGCAAGGATGCACAGAATCCGAACTCAGCTCAGAAAACCGCGGGCTAGGTATGAATAGAGCGTCACTATCGTATCCCGTCTCACTAGCAAAGTCTGGCGAACTACTCTGTACTCTACCCTCGTCGGATTTTGCTTCAGTTGACGGCGACCGACGTCCTAGATGAGAGAAGGACCTGCTTATCCCTTCTCTTAATCCGGTTGAACTCGCAGGAGATACTTTGCGTTTCATAAACTTGAGAAAAAGAGACGGTTCCTTCTTTGAATGTCCATGACGACCGGCAGTAAGATCATTGTCTGTATCAGTTGCCTGTTGGAACAATTGCTCGACTTCGATGTTGATGGATTCCTGTTTCTCAGCATCCGGCACCGAGGCGCTTCTTGACGAAGTGGATTCAGATTTGCGATGCTTCGTGGCGGTGGTGTCGTCCACGCTGGTCGCTCGTGATCGCTCGCTCGACTTTCGATAAAGACGGCCCTTGAGAAAGGCCATGTTGGTATATACAGTTTCAGAGTTGATGGAAAATGTGCTTCAGGAGAATGATCAAAGGTATGAAAAACAGGATATCATGCAAGCCAAAAGACATGCAATTGATAATATCTATGCTGTGTTGTAAACTGAAGAAAAGAACTGAAGGGCGTCGTTGAGGTTGTTTTGTAAGTAGACAACTGCCCGTTCCTCGCGGAAGGAGCAGACCGAGGCCCTCCATATATCGTTCCCCTCTAGTAAATATTTTACAGGATGCAATTCTAAATAATGCCAGGCCAATTCACCTCAAACTAATCCCGTCTTAAAGAAAGGGAACCCCTGGAATCACAGCACTCCGGCCGGCAACAGCATCCTTTCCAAACTTGGTATTGTACCATCTCCACCCCCGTCGTGCTTGAGGCAACATAGTAAAAACATTATTCAACACAAACACAAGAGCTGGCCATGGGAACGGAATGCGGAAGTATTCACTAAGCATAGCAAACGGTCTCAACCATGGCGCAGGAGCGACTGACGGTGCTGGGAGACCTTGACGGGATATCGTCGGCAAAAATGCGTGCGCAGGATATACAGCCGTACCGACCAATACGAAACCGAGCCATTCGAGCCATTCAAGGGCATAATGCGGATACAGAACCCATCGGAATAGCCCCTTTGCGGGAGGAATAACGTAAACTTTGTGGTAGATGTTCTTCTCAGTCTCTCTGTCTTTGCTGTCTGATTTTTTGGATGCACGACGCTGTGCTTCCTCCCGGCGAAGGGACCATAGTGTCCGTTCGGAACGGATATTGCCAATCATCCCGTATGCAAAAGTAGCCAAGCCGATATAAGGAAGGCATCGATGAAGTATTGTCGATGACGCCGGTAAAGGTGTATATCCGAGACCTTGAGTGAGATCATATCCCGCGATCCATCCCGCGATACAGGAAGAATTGAACCAGTTGAAAAGAAACGCCATCAGAAATACTTCAAGCCGGACGGGTGAGATACTAGGAGCAACAAGGAGTGGGTTCCAGATAGATCGATTGAAGTAATGGATCACGTAGAGGGCGCCAGCAAGTTTGTTCCACAGAGGTAGTTCTGTGAACGAGAAACTGAACTCTGCGGGGAGTGTCGACAATATGTAAATCACATTAATGGGACCGACTATCTCCATGACGCACCAGGCAAACCGGCCATTGAGATTGAGCGCGGAGTTTGGAACAGAGAATTTGCCTGCTGGATGGTAGTTTAATAGCCATTGAAGTACAGTTGCCTGTAGTCGTCATCTTAGTATTTTTCTGAATTTAGGTGATCAGAGACTTACGGCTGGAAACCATTGAAAGAGTCGTAGTTGCCATGTATAAGCCCATGGTTGAGGCGGGAAGAAAGACTTCGTAAACGCGAGCAGGCTGTCCATTGTGGCCACGCTGCTAAACGATCAGAAGAGACAGATTGTTGTGAGGTGAGGTTGCCGAGAATAAACAGATGCTGAGTTGTGTTGGTTCCGCAACTGGTGTCGACAGTCGAGTATTATGAGAATCTACTCAGGAAAGCAATGAAATTAATATTGATGCCAAAATTCCGGGAGGTCAATGATTTGTTAAATATTTTGTAGCATGATCACCGTGTCAAAGTGGTCTGCCGCATCTTAGCTACGGATCGGCCGCTTCCGATTGGCTGATTGAATAATAGCGTTGTTGACACTTTTAAAGTGTATATCCATTAGGCATACGAACAATACACATCACTCATGAATACCTATACCTCTATGACATCCAAATGCAATTCAAGAATCATATCAGAAACCTTGAGTATCAAGTGCTCACTGAGCACTCATATGCAAAAACATTCAATGATGATGATAATGATGATAATGCTAGTAGAAAATGAAGCTATTTCATCCAAAAATGGAGTGCAATGCAAATCATCAAGTCGACGTATCCATAACGTCCTGTTTTAGTGATTGCAGCTTTGCAGCTTTGCGTTCCGCTTTGAAATCCTCGATTTGCTTTTTCACGTCCGTATCTACAGCGAACAGGTCAGAATGTCACTTTGTCTTTTGGGAAATTGGTTGGATTCTCACTGGGTATGACATCTTCAATTTTCAATGGCGCTCGGTTAAAAGGGTCATGTGGATCACTCAGCAAGTGCGAACGGATTGTGGCGCGATCAATCGTGACTTTCGAGTTGGGTAGGATGACCGGGTCTTCCATGAGGGTATACATAAGGGGATCTTCCACATTGTTAGTAAAACGTCACTTGAATCCCGGATCCGTAATAACATACCAAGAAATTCATCCGGAATCTCTCCCAAATCTTCCTCGGCCTGCTCATCTGCCTCCTTAGCCTTCTTGATCCGTTTCGACAACTCCACCAACTTGGCTAGCTCCTCATCTGATTTCAACCCCCGCTTCCGAATAATCTCAGCCGCTTTCTCGAAATTCTGCGGCTTATAAGATCGTCCGTCCCGAGCCACGGCAACTATGAAATTTTCCTTGTTCATCAAGTTGATATACACATCAATGATTTCACTCAAGAGTCCACGAGGATTGAACCCGTACTCTTGCAAATTGCCAACGTGTAGATTCGAGCTTTTCGGGCCCACCATCGCGTCGAGATTGTAGTCCAACATATCTGCTAATCGTTGGACGATCTCAGGCATGGTAAAGGAATCTGCTAGTGCCTCTGTGAAGAGTTTCAGCATGGCTACCGTTTCGTTGGTTAGTTGCATGTAGGATTTAGCTCGGCTTTGAGCTGCAGATAAGGCTTCTTCCTTTTCTTGTCGTGCTGCTTGTTCCATGGTATTTCCCTCTCGGTTCAGTAGCTCCTGTGTGTCGTGAATGGTGATAAATGCAGTGAACGCTTCATCAAGAACGAACGTCACGTCATTTAGTAGAAGATTGACAAATCGGACGAAGAAGTCGAGATTCTCATTTGCTTGGTCGGAAAGTTGGTTCCTGTAAGCTGGGTTTCCCCAAATGCACTTGATGATTTGGAAAATCTCATATCGAATATTGAACTTATCAAAAAACTGTGTATGAGTTCCAGTGTGCTCGACTTCAATGTAGAATTTCATGACGGCGTGGAGGAGGTTTTTATTTGCAAAGGGCAATGAATTGAGCAAGTCCACGAGAATACCTCTGGCCCCTCCAGGTCGAGGCCAAGTTCCTCGAAATAGTATAGAGATAAGACCAGCTTTGAGGTACGGGTTTTTGATGTATTGAGAGCTTTCAAGGAATGCAATGCAGAGCATCACCAGCTCATCACCCTGCGCCGTAGTGATGATCTGTGGCATAGACCACATGATGAACTTGAAGTTGCTCACGATGTCGTCAATGAAATATTCGGGAAGACACTTGAAAATTTCCTGAGGTTCTTCCGGTAGAGGCAGCGTAAGTTTCTGTTTGGGAAAGTCCGTTCCAGAAACAAGACGGAGAATCCATACAATGACATATCTCATGAACTGCATGGAACGAGTCTGCCACAGAGTATCGAACAGTACGCCCTGAAGACTGTACTTAAGAGAAATACCAAGATCAAGTCGGTCCTTGTACTTTTTAAGAGCTTCTTCAAACGTCCTCAATTGAACAGGGTTGTGGATCCACTTATGTCGCTCAAGCTCGAATTTATTGATTTGCGTTTCAATGTGGCGGAGGTCTTTCTCTAGTTGTTCTAGTTTGGAAGTCAGTGATTCGCTGCCATAATGGTGTGCTGCAACGGTAAGGAAGAAAATTTCGGAAATGAAGTTGGAGGTGCCGTCTACTTTGTGGGCGTAGAACTCATCAGATGTGTGTTGGTCTGCGTTGATCTTGGTTTCGTCGCGCATCTGGACCCGAGGGTTACGATGAAGGTAGTGGGCATCTATGCGGTCGATCTGCTTAAGTTAGCATGTGCGCACAGAAAGAACACACGAGTGCGACACACCTTTGTAAACGCTGCATCCATAAACGGCTCACAGAGCTGGTCCAGACAAGTGGTGATATTAAACATGAATCCATCGGATGACACCGTTTTGGGATCGACCTGCATGGCTCTCCTCTTGTGGTTCAAATTTATAGCTGCCGCAAACCAATCAAGCACTTTCTCTCTAGCCTCTTTTGAAGCTCGAATCAAGTGATTGATGACGTCCAAAAGATCGGAGCTAAGCAATTGCTGTGTCATCCGAAGAGATCTCTGCGAGTTCAAAATAAATCCTTGATCCCGGGTCTTGGGGCTGGAAAAATAAGTGGTCGTAACTGGCGCTTGAAGCGGTGACAAGCGAAACCAAGGTCCAAGCAACGTGTTCACCTCAAAAGACGCAGCATCTGTGACGTTGAGGAACCGTGGAGACTCGGCGATGGCAGATCCGATAACAGCATTGTGAACGAGATTCCTCAGAGCCTGATAAATCTTTAGCACAAATTTTACGAAAAACGAGGCGGTGAAATACAAACCGTCACATATGGCTTATAATCATCATTCATAGTCTTCGCAGATAGTTCCTGACTCATCTGTTCTACCGTCGTAATAATCGTAGGTTTCAGATCTTCCTGTTCTTCAAAGAGCTTTACTACTTCTGAAAGTAAGTCAAGATCCACGCCGCGATCATCTTCCGCATCAAGAAGGAGGTTTGGAATTAAAGGCGAGCGACCAGTCGGGGTTTGACTATTCAGAAAGCTCTTGTCAGCGTTATTTGAAACATGGTCACTCAAGGAAAAAGAGAGACCAACCCAAACATCTCCGGCATAGTTACCGCAAAGACACAGTAGCTTATACACAGGCGTTTAGCCTCACTGACCACAGCAAATCTAGGGTCATTGTCAGACGACTTCCGGAACCCTTTAATTAATCGCCGCACACGCTTCCAACATGGTAAAAGGTAGTCTAAGGGCGTATCGCGACCCGTATTCGATGCAGCTTCCAAAATTGCCTGATCCAAGACACTAGTAGATATCCTAATTTCGGATCCTTCATCCTTGAGTTCGGCTAACACTCCCGGTAGGAAAGTCAGCTTGTTGCCGTATATGTTCTTCTGCTGGTTCTCGTCGAGAGTAATGTTGAATAACGCGCGTAATGTTCTATCTTCAAATGCCTCGAGAGATTCCTCCGCTTTGGGGCCGGCCCGCTGCTTAGGTGGCGCTGGCGACGCCGATGGCGACGGCACATTGGTAGTTGCTGAGGAGGGCGTAATCTTTATCCTCTTGCCTAGCACAGAATCGCTTGATCTAGCATCATTTTGATTCTGCGATAGCTCTGGTTGTTGTTGCTGTTGCGGTGGAACGTCCGACGGTGGTCGCTGTGGGGAACTCGACTCTATCGGTGAAGAAGTTGATGACGTTGTTGATGCTGATGGACCTCCTAATTTTGCCAACCTCTTATTGCGAATCTAAATGGGGAGCAGCGTGAGTTGCGAGACTTGAAAGAGGGCAGGTCGACGGAATACGCTTACCTTATCAGCATCTGAGAGCGGTTCCGACATCTTCGGAGTCAGCAAGCTCAGGCTCCTCCAAGAAACAGTGGAGGTAACTTGATGGTAAACAAGAAATAGAAAAGACGGAGAAAAATAAAAGATCCAGCTTGCGATGATATGACTCGATAAACCAGGGTGGTTGAGTCAAGCAGTCGTGGTTGAGTAGTTGATTGTTATGACAGCATGCGGGCAAACTCCATAGAAAGGGTGGAATCCAAGTGAAGGTTGCCCGCACTCTCTGACTTTACTAAGCTATGCTTGCCGGGTGGGTCAGGGCTAGGTTTTGTCTCCACAGCTTCAAATATTTACCAGTTTGACAGCTGAAACGAGAATATTGACTTGATACTACAGTAGTTTCTGTCATGAAAAGAAGATATTAGTTATAAATACCATTTATGGAGTAGCTACTGCGTCAAGAGTGCCTAGATACATGATAAAGAAAAACATGCTCATACAAGGGTTAGAGAATACAAAACCAAACTTCCCACAATACTCCAATTATGAGTCACTCTATATGAGAAAGGAGGTGGTGCCGTCCAAAAAACAGGGATTCAGCATTGACAAGAGAAATAGAGGGTGAAAGAATATGATAGAGCCACCAAGTGTTTCGAATCAAGTAGACAGAGAAAAGAAAGAAGGGAAGGAAAAGAAAAGAGAAACGCGATGTAAAACGTTATAGTCTCCTCTTTCTTCTCAGATCATCTAAGCGACGACAGGCTTTCAATTCCATGGCCCTTGCTTCCTTCATCTTCTCGACATCCGGGAATAGCCAACCTTGGGCTGCTTGCATCCTCCGTTCCCGTTCGTGCACTTCCGTATCACAGTCGTATTGGAGATTGGCGACAAATTCATTTTCGACCCGGGTGTCTAACTGAGTGAATTTCCGTTTACTGAAATCATCCACATCCTGCGGGTTGATGTAATAATCCAGTTTGAGCGACGGCGTGATGCGATGCATGGTATGGGGGGAGACTGGCCCGTCGAATCGAACGCTTGGCCCGGTGGGGGTTGTTGATCCTCCTGAGAATAGAGACGAGAGGAGTGGGAAGACAAACAAGAGAATAAGCGGGAGAAGTTGAGTCAATGAAGCCCAGCCGGGCGACGCAGGCTGAGTTTGGGCATTAGCTTCACGCGGTCTTCTGCGAACACCTGGGCCACCGAATTGGTGAACCCTGAAGCCGGGACCACCACCCATATTGAAGACGAACTGAGGACCGCCTGTAGTTTCCCGTCTAGTTAGTATACCCTGATATCACTCATGTTAAGGCGGTCTTACCACCAAACGGACCAAATCCACCGCCCATAGGCCCAAATCCACCACCACCAAAGAAACGATTGAACAATTCCTCCGGCGATATCTCCTCCTCAAACATGGCTCCGCCGCCAGCCCGACCTTGCGGAAATCCACCACCGAATCCGCTAAATGGTGTGTCAGCACTGGATGGTCCAGCACTAGCACCAGATGCCGAAAATCTATTATCAGGATCACCGCCAAACCTATCATATCTTGACTTTTTATCCGAATCGGAGAGGATCTGGAAAGCACGGGAAACCACTATAATCATCATGCGGGTTAGCTCATAGCAGGCTTTCCTATTAGAAACTATTCACGCACTCTTAAAAGCCTCATCGGCCCCCTCATAACCATTCTTATCCGGATGCGTAAGCAAACTCAACTTGCGATAAGCCTTCTTAATCTCTCCATCTGTCGCCGTTTTTTGGATCGCCAGGATTTCGTAGAATGCCGTCGGGGAACATTTTCGTACTCTGAGAACGGCGGCTTTCTGTTCGGGGGTATATTTACGGTCTTGGGTGCCCTGGTTGTGTTCGCGCGACTTTGCTGATCCACTGGAGCCAGTGTCAGCTCCAGAGGCGGTTGCAGAAGGCATATCTAGGTTGGGATTACTCCCAGTCTCAAAACTCGTCTCAGGTCGATAGAAATATCGCCAAACAAGAATTATACGGAACCTCGTAGATCGTGCAAGGCGTCAACAGATTTGCAGGGAGAGCCGTAGTCGTCGTAGAATGAACCCGATGGTTTGCCCCGCTCGAACGTATCGACAACTCGTAAACAATATACCTTGAATTAATAAAGAGAGAGAATGAGAGAATGATCAATGAGACATGAGTTTCAGTTGCTTCGAGTGGTGGTGTTGTGTTGTTCTAGATTTCCGGGGAAGAAAGAGTGGTCTCAAATTGAACGTGGTCTTCGAACTCTCAACGTTGGCTCGCCGCTTGGTTCCACTTTCGATATGGCTTGAGCTTCCGCAATGCGACGATGATTTCACTACAACTTACAGCTACAGTACTTCCTATTTCTTTTGCGACATTGGCAATTTTTACGACTTATATTCGCCATTCTAAAAGCAAATCCTTTGAGGAACTCCTACAGACACAATGTCGAATCCAAACGGAACAGAACAGGCTAAGAAGTCTGTGTACCAAATTGCTCGGAGTTGGGGAGGTGCGCAATTTCTTTCTATTCGACTTTATGTTCTTGCCGAGTCATTCTGAGATTATTTCGAGGTGAATACTCAAAGACGAATTGACTAACTAATCCGATATACAACAGAAAACCCACTACCGCCTACACTTTTAGCAACCCTTATCACCGCACAACACATGCGTCCATTCCAATTGCTACCCATGAGCTTCGTCCCCGTCCTCCTATTCACATCCTACTCGAACGTTAACGGATTCAAGAAAGACTCGGCGGGTATCAGTGCCGTCTGGTCCGGTTTATATCTTCTCCTTGCTAGTCGACGCAAGCAAGCATTTATGAAGAAATGGGGTCCCCGAGGCATCATTCGTGGTACATCTATGGGTTTGGCTTTGGCTAATATGGTCGCTGGCGGTTTGACTTATACCTTGGGTACACAGGAGGATGAAGATTAGAAGATGAGGACGGTGGCGTTTCGCATTTTGTATAGCAACGGGAATGATACTTTCAACTACGGCGTTTGGTGTGAAAATTTGGCGAAATGGTTAGAATGGGCCGAATGTGGTCGTCAGAGGGGAGATCTTGTGTACGATATAAGCACCGCAGAGCATACCTGAACTCGAGACAGCTGCATCTGCAATGTTTCGTTTAATATCTATGATGATATACACATCGTCTACGTATCATTCGACCTGATATAAATCCTGCGACATGATATAAGAGCTCACAGCGGCCGGCACCAAGGAATGAAGCAACGCATCCTTAGCCTGAGCAGCATTCCGAGCTCTCGTAGAGCTAACGGGAACCTCATCAATCTTTCGACCTGGAACCAGCTGAATCCGTTCCGCCCATTCCCGTTTCCCACCTTCTTGCTCCCGCCCGCCCTGAGCAAGATGTCGCAGATATTCTTCCTGCTCCTTCCGATCCCCCCATTCATCATCCGGCCGCGTCGTAACCCTCAACCGATGCCGTGACAAAAACGGCTCTAATGGCTGTAAAGTATGTGTAGGCGGATAATATTTGGGATTCAAGATACGAATCAGCGTATCGTATCCCGTTAAATGGACCTGTTCCAGATCTCCAGGGTATTCCCCGGATTGCTCTATCGCAGCAGCCTTGTCTACAAAATACGGCTTTTTAGTCACCCCAATATCAACATGTGGTAAATCCGCGGGCGGGATCGACGGCAACGAGGACTGCAGATGAGTTCGGAGCTCCTGTGCGAAGAGATTCAACATAACTAGCCGATCCTCAAACGAAGCTGGTTTGGATGGTTTATCCGCATTCTGTGTAGCAAGCAGCAATAATAATCTGGACGAGGCGGGGGATTCTTCCAGAGCGGTAGATGCGATTTTTAAATGCGCTGCTGTGGGAGGGTTGAAGGAGGAGTCTAGGATGAATAGGGATTGGGGGGCTTGGGCTGATCGTCGTTCGTGGGATTCGGCGGGGACATGGTCTAAGATTTCGAATGTTCGCGGTGAGGATATGAATTCTTTCAGCGAGGATGCATATCGCGAGCGAAGGATGCTGAGCGGATTGTTTGCCATTTTTTTCAGCAGAAATGAAGAGGTGAAGGATGTCAATATCTAGTTCGGACTGGTGATGATGGGCTGGTTACGATGGTACTTCGGCTAGCGGGCCGAGCGTTACGGTGAGCCACATAACGCTGGCATTTCTGATTGGATCGCGAGTGTAAATATGGCTTGGTCAGTTGGTCTCAGCTTATCCGCTCCGATAAGCACGTGCATAACCGTCAAAGTAA
This sequence comes from Talaromyces sp. PYS2103, assembly GCA_023625975.1. Taxonomy (NCBI): domain Eukaryota; kingdom Fungi; phylum Ascomycota; class Eurotiomycetes; order Eurotiales; family Trichocomaceae; genus Talaromyces; species Talaromyces sp. PYS2103. Next base: position 497,382 of record JAMAGB010000018.1, on the reverse strand, counting down.
ATATTTTTCGGGCAACACATCATCTCGCTAATCTCAATAAATAAGCAATCAGAGGATGGGTTGACCGAGACATTTTCTTTGAAACTGAAATAGTTAGGAATAAATATACATCGATTTTAAATGTTGCTTGCTATCGGGTTGATCATTTGGATCAAACATTTACGGAGTACGGAGATTTGATGAGGCTCTAATCAGCCAGGGTCCAAACAGCCACTGAAACGATTCGTTCTCCTGGTAATTAGCGAGTTCTGTATGTTGAATCATGCAGAAGTCATATAGTTGCTACAAACATATGGCGTTTTATTTTATTTTGCCTAGAACAATCCCGTCAAGAAATTTATTGATTAATTGGTTACGAGTATGAAGGTTGTACTATCATGAAGCGGTAACTGTTAGCGGACACCGGAAAGCCATCAATTAATTTGAATTAAATACGTAACAGTAAAAGACGAGCCGGTACACCTGGATCTTATATAATATATAGTACGTATTCAATTTCAAGCGTATATGAACAAGAAGATTGGCTTGTCTCGGGCGTGCGCTAATCGACTGGGGCGTCTCGGACCCTGATCAATCAGGCACGCCCGTTTGAATGTTGTTGTCTGATTTGTCACTGTGTGCTTATCGATGAGTTGAACGTTTGACAGAGTGGGAGTACAGAGTACAGACAATGAGGATTAACTATTGGATCAGTGACCAAGCAAGCGACAGCAAGGCATTTGGACATGATGTCTCCATCCTTGTAGGACAACACTGCTACACTGGTGGAATTATTATCAAAATGACAAGCACAGTCTGTCTCATATAACTAAGTTATGCATCGGTCCCTGCGTAATTTCACCTGCAACGAGAACGGAATAGGGCCGTATCATAAATTACATTTCATTGATCTCAAACGCACCACCCACTCGCTAGTCAGGTACCGGTCTGCCATTTGTCCAATCATACTGCGTTAAATTACTTTGATACTGGTCTCAGCCTATCAGAGCACGCTGACATCAGTGTGCCAACTGTAATTAGACTAAATTAGTAATTCCGCCGTACGTAGTACACAGCAGTACACAACAACTGCCACTAGGAATACCGTGGCGGCATGGATGGCTCTTTCCAGTGGGCCAACCCTAAATTATCGGCCCTCATTTCGTCCTTCTCTCTCTTCCTCCCCTTCTCTTCTCTTCTTTTATCAACGCCATCAGAACTCGCTTCGTTCCCTCGTTTGCACTCTCTGGGTAGAGCTTCTTCCATTCTTTCAACCACCACCCTCGTTGCTCTTTCATTCCTTCAAGAGCTCTTCAAGCGAATTGACTTCGCGTTCGTTCCTTTGCCAGCCTATCCAGAACCCATCCCACTGTTGACGAGTTCGCAGACTTTCTCAGAACTACACGAACCATTCGCCTCACGAGACAAACCTCAGTTTTTACCATCAACTCTTTCATCGAAAAGTAGTTCGACTTCTACAGCATAGACTTCACCATGTTCTTCGCCAAGATTTCGCTTGCTGCCATCGCTGCCTTGGCTGCCGTGAGCGAGGCTCGCCACCATGAATACGGCCTCTTGCATCCCAAGCGTTCTTTGAGCTCTAGTGCTCCTGCGGCCTCTACTGTCACCGTTTATCCTGTTCCTCTCAGCACAGGTCCTGCTTCCTCTGTCGTCTCCTCTCCATCTGCTACCGAGTCTGATGTGACCCTCACTTACACACTGGGAACGGGTAGTTCCACCCAGGTTGTGACCACTACCATTCACCACACTCAGTCTCAGTCCACCCAGGTTGTGACCAGTACCATTCACCGCACTGAGACTGACACCCTTTACGTGACTGCCACTGCTGTATGTTTCGCCTTATCATGAAGAAAGTTGACAAGTCTAACAGATTTGTAGACACCTGGTGGCAACGAGCAGGTTGGTGGTCAATCTAGCCAAGCTACAACCACTGTCTTTAGCACTTCTACCTCGACTTCGACTGTCACTGTCTTTGCCACTACATCTACTGCTGGAGGCTCTGGTCCCGGCGCTACTGGCCCTGGTACTGGCAGCGAAGGTTGCAGTGCTCAGGTCACCCGGACCGTCACTGAGAAGTCAACTGTCACTGTTGTAAGTCTGAATATTAGTGTGTTGCTCTATGGCATTTGCCTAATCGGTTATCTAGACTGCTACCCCCGATGCAACAAGTGGCTTGAATACCCAGGTGATCTCCGTTGTTGAGCCAAGTCAAACTGGTTCTTCTGGCCCAACTGAAACTGCTACAACTGGACCTACCACAACCGCTTCCGTCAAGCTTCCTCCATCCCCAAGCGGTCCCAATGGTGGTCACGGCAATACGTCTGTCGCACCCTACCCAACCAATGTTCCAGGGAACGGCCAAGCAACATCCTCTGGATTCTTGACTAGCGCCGTCCCAATCCCCACTGGCCATCCCCGTCCACTCGGCTATTTCTAGACGCATGTGAATCACGATACTGACCAAGTATTTGTTCAATCATATTTTCGCCGCTGTGTCTATTTTTGAGTCGTTTCCGAGTTACAACAAATGTTCAGCTCCGGCATGTGTATATATGAAGGGCAACACTGGGTGATGGCCTCTTTTCTCTCGATTTTGAGACTATGATTCGTTCAACCATCTTCGTTTACATGCACTCTTTCCTCTATCTTACTGCTAGTCAGTGAGATTATATTTTCGGAATACATTTTTTTTTCACATACATCAACAGCTAGCCTGTGTCATCTCGAGCCAAAAACAGATGAGCATGGAACATTGATGCACGGAAATAGCATGAGCACATAGATGGAGTTTGAATTTATTGTAAATTATTGTCCTATTTCGGTAGTATAGAGCCATTATAAATAGTTAGACTCATTCATGTATACAAATACATATATTTTACAAAGCTCATACAATGACGAATCAAAATCTGTTCCCACGCACAATCCTAGCCCGTCTAGCCTGCCACTCCAACCAGGTCACTCCCTGCAACAAGCAATCCGCAAGATCATCCATCTTGTCGATTTTATATGCTTTTCTGTCGTGGTCGATAGCTGACTTGCTTTTCTTGTTTCCTTTTGGCGTTACAGACTTCGAGTCCGTGAATTGCGGATTCCAGCGTCTGAGGTATGCGTCCACCACATCGCTGATTCCAGGGAAGCTTTGCTCATCCTTGTCTGTTTTGACGGCAATGTCCCAGCACGAGAGACTTTCCCCCGTTTTCGATGATTTTTTTGTCGAAGCAAAGAGTAGTAAATCACCAACGATATCCATTTTTAATTTCTTCGCACCCCGCTGATTCTGACCTTTGCCTTTTCTGCCATCTTCTTCTTCCTCATCATCCTTTTGGGTCGAATCCGATTTTCCCTCATCCCAGAACTGCATAACCCTCGCCGGGCTGATGGAATAAACTTTTAGCCCATCGACCACCCCGCTCAACCCATGACTACCACCACCACCATGACTGCCGTGGAGAATCTGTCTAGATAACTCCCGCATCGTACATAGCACAGCATGCAACATACCTTCAAACACGCCTACGCGCAGACTCCATTCTAGAACAGCCGATTGACCCGCTGAGCGGAACCGTTGGCGTTCGATGAGTATGTGTGTTGGCTTGTAGGCTTGGAGAAGAGATGAAAGTAAAAAAAAGGCGTTGCGAGAGAGGGTTTCGGGTTCAAAGTTTTTGTTTGCTACTACAGCAGTTTTGATAGGTGGATCTTCTTCGATGTCACCGTTTGCTTCCGATGGTCCTTCCGATGGTTGTGTTCTGCTCCTTGTTGTGCTGGCAAATGTGCGAAAAGCTGAGGCTGGGAGGAGAGATTGTAAGTTTACTTCTGTACCTGCAGCCTGAGTCGGAGCAGCAGACGCTCCTAATTCCTGAACGCCAATGCGATGCCACGCATTCAGCTCTATTAATCCTTTATCCAGTCCATCTCCGCACTTTCCCGGTGCATGTTCACCCGGCGGCGAGTGAACAAGTAAATGCGCAAATGCAAGATTTTGAATCCCCATATCAATGCTTAGTATGCTCAGCTCCTTCCCAGCTTTCTCTCTCTTTTTCTTCTTCCGTTTATGTTCGGAAGAATCATGATTATTATCATCGGCATCACGAAGGAAAATACTCGTCAAGAGTTCTTCGCGGACTCTCTGGCGCAATTCATCCTTGCGTCCTGAGTTTGGGATGCCTGTTAATCGGGCCAGGAGTTTGAGTTGAGTTGCTTTTAGACTTGTCAGGTATGTTTCTAGTGCTGTTGTTGATAAATGTGATAATCGTGGAAGTGTGAGACGCATTGGTTCTTGTTTTCTTTCAATGTTGTTGATGATGTTGATGGTGTTTGGGATAGAATGGGGGATAACAGGTGGATCCGGGATCGCCACTAGCACTAATCAGGAACGTTTAAGCCTCAGACTCTCAGTTGTAGCTCTGGCACCTGCAGAGTGCTGGAGGCAACAAAACCGGTTTGACAAGGCATTATTGACGTGATTTATACTAGGAATCTGGCATCTAGTCGAGATTTTCCCTTTTTCAAAGTCCTGGGCAATCGTAAACGGCTGTGGTGGGAGATAGGTACAGACAGCTCGAGCTTCCAAATCCGTACTACGGTTAGGGCTAGGGCTAGGGCTGAATCCTTGGGTTGGGCTACAAAGCCGTCTTTTTCCCTCATTCCCCTTGCTTAATTTTTTGGCCACGAGCTACTGACTACTTACAGACTCGTTTAACTAGTTTCTTGTACCAATTCAGAATAGTTTGTAGCCACGCTATTCAAGTAGCTCGAACTGGGGCTTTGCATCGCTTGCGACAGACTCTATGCAGAAATGTGCCCATGCCATATCAAACAATATTCGGGAAAGATCCTCCAAGTATTGACAACATTGTATCCCTATGCGGCATCCTCCGGCGCCACTATCTCTTCTGAGCAATATTGAATATACACCGAGCATGAGTTGCGAAAATGGAAGAAAGCAATTTCCACACAAAAACAAGAATATGGCCGAAATTATTGACCACATCAAAGACTTGCACTGGCCGTTTTTTCAGCAGTCGGATAGTCCGTATACCCAATGACATTACTATCTTCAAAGGGACCATAGAACCGACTGCGGTCATACGGTGCCAGTGGTATACCTTTCTTTAGCCTAACCACCAAATCGGGGTTGCTAATGAAGTAGCGGCCGTATAGCAAGGCGTCATATTTGCCAGATTCAATGACACCCCAAGAGTTTGTGTCGTCCCATCCGCCTGCGGAGAAGAAAGGTGTGTCGCCGAATATCTGGCGGAATGCGTCGAGAGAGACATTGGAAAGACCCCAGCTGAGGAGGAACCTGTCTTTTTCTTCATAGCTGAAGATTTGTTCGTAGCGCTGGACGAAGAGTTAGTATAATCATCCCAGAGTTTGTTTGTTTGCTACCAATCTATGGATGCGTATATAACTCACCGGTTCAATAAAGCTGACATAAGACAAAGACGGATGTGATTGCTTCAAAGATTTGCAGAGATACGTCCAAGTCTCCACGCGTTGCTCACTACGGGCCTGATTGAAGAGTCCAAATGGTGAAAGACGAATAGCAAGATTCTCTTCCCCGATTGCCTTGGCAACCTCGTCCATCAACTCCAGAACAAAGCGACATCTCTTTTCTGGTGAACCGCCATATTCATCTGTTCTTTTGTTGATATTCGAGCTTAGGAACTGCTCGAGGAGATAGCCATTCCCCGCGTGAACCTCAACACCATCAAATCCAATCCTCATGGCTGTCTCTGCAGCCTTGCAGAAGTCTCTGATGGTCTCCTTTATGTGCGACTTGGACAATTCAATGGGGGGATGGTCAGCATACCGGACAGGCTTCGTCTCACCCACTGGCAGGTGAGAGTAACATTCATCAGGAGAGTCCCAGACACTGGCTGATGCTGATACGGGAGGGGCCCCGGACATCTGGGGAATGGTTGCCCGTCCTGCATGCCAAAGTTGGCAATAAATGTAGCCACCTTTCTCGTGTACAGCCTCGACGACCTTTCGCCAGCCTTCTGCTTGCTCTTCCGTAAAGAGGCCGGGCACTCCCGGCATGCCATTGCTCTGTGCGAAGCATATATTAGTCAGAACCTTGGAATCCATACATCAACCTTGGGATGGATCCATAGATGTAAACGGAAATCTTTTCCGTTGTCTATTTACTGCTACATAGTCCAACCAAGAAAGGAAGAAGAAAATTTACCTCCAACGAAGGTGGAATGCCCTCCGAAATCACTAATCCGCCCTTCGTGCTCCGCTGACGATAGTACTCGACCACGAGATCTCCGGGATACCAGGCACGGTTCGGATTGTCAGGAGTACTGACAAGGTTCAGCGGTACTCCTCTATTCCTTGTCAACGGAGCGAGAACCACTCGGTGGTCCAGTTTGATTTTGCCATTTCCAATTACCATGGGTTGGAAGAGTTTGGAATGAACTCTGTCGTGCATTTTGCCTTTCCCTCAGAAACGTAGTAAGCGGTTCTTTGGCTGGTTCTGTAACTATAGCATGAACTTTCAATTGTACCCAGGTATCTTTATGATAGTTACTCGAAATTCTAACTGCTCTGTCCTTTCCCACCTACTAACTAGTCAACTAACTAACATAAGTTATTAACTTAGTTAGAATTAGTGTTTAGTAATCTCCTTAACTTTGACTAACTATGTTAGTTAAATGCTATTTACGTCAAGTGAAGCTATTTACTAGTATTTAGCAAATAATAAAATCACTATTAAGACTATCACTTGCGCTATTGAGAATGGGGTCCATAAAATATATTAGGATGTCCGATGCACATTATTCAAGGCAAAAAATGGGGAGAAAATAAGTAGAGATAAGAGGCACGTTCAAGAGGCGGATCTGCACACAGTGGAGATGCCCTAGGAGGCGAGAGAAGACTGCTTGCTCTATTAGGGTTTGATTGCTCGATTAGGGTTCGACATCGCCGCCCTCTCCACAACAGAACCTAGCCTTTTGCTTTCCTTTCCTATTTTTCATCCATGTCTTCTCAAACGCTGACGGGATATGGACGGGATATGGTAGTGGCACACGGGCTGTGTATGGCATTTGCCATTTACACGCACTCTGCAACAGCTCGTGCTCTAGAATCCGCTAGCTTGCAGAGCCAAGCGGCCGGCTTCAAACGCTAACAATTACCTAATATCAGTGCGTAATGTCTCGAATAGTAATAGGCTAATAGTACTCCGTAGATGGATTCCCCTAGAGAAAAGATTTCATCCGATATCGAATGAGGATCGGGGAACCAGGATGATCGACCAGATCTCCAGTTGCGCACAAACGCCAGCCCGTCTCGGAGTCGGATAACTTCTCAGGGTCTTAAAGTTGAAAGCATCAAATCCCTGAGGTCCGTTCACGATGAAATCTTTTTCTTCAGTCTCACCTGGAGGTGGTATATATATGGCTTCAGGTCTCTGCAATTCACGAGACATACCAGAGTGGCACCGCGAATAAATACAATGTCAGGTTTCAACCAGCCTGCTCTCGCAAGTCCTAGCGGAGAGGTTCCCGACTTTGCCCATCCAAGGGACGCTCTGAAAACGGTGCTTCTTGTTACGCAATGTCTTTGTATTCCAATTTGTTCGGTCCTGATCGTGCTTCGTCTACATGTCAGACTTCGCTTCGGACAACACCTCGGGCTTGATGAATGTGGGTTGTTCCTTGTTGACTGGTTTTTCAAATGTCTTTGGCTAACCTGGTAGGACAAGATTTTGGTTTTATTGCGTGGGTATGTTTTTCCGGTTCGCTCTGAATACCAAAGTCGGTTTGATAATGAAACTTACATACAATGAAAGATTCTTTTTATAGGATATTGTGTTACTGCGATCTTTCGTATGTTTCTGCCCTTCTCTTATTTCGTGCTTCTCCGCTAAACGATTGCGATTGCTTAAAGTTGCGAAACATGGCGGTGGATTATATCAATGGGAGATTTACCAGTCGGAAATGGTGCACTTCATGAGGGTGCGTGTGATGCCCTAGTATTTTGAGTTATTATGTCTATTCGACACAGCTATTGACCAGGATGCTTCGATCTAGATTGCATACATTGCGACACTCTTCTATGCCCCCATGGCAATGTTCGTCAAAGTTGCTTTATTGACCCTCCTAGCGCGGGTGTTCAAACCATACCGGAGATGGGTGATAGTCATATACATCATCCTGGGAATCGTCCTAGCTTACTACATTCCAGCCTTCATCATCAAAGTTCGCATCTGCAACCCAATCTCTGCCTACTGGAATGGCACTGACAGCGGTGGCTCATGTCTGAACCAAGGCAGAGTCATCCTTGCCGACTCCGCCATGAGCGTTGTAACGGATCTCGCAATTCTTGTCCTCCCCTTGCCATTAACGTGGTCTCTACACATGCCGATGGAGAAGAAATTAAAGGTTGTTGGACTTTTGAGTGCGGGTGGACTTGCGACCGGATTCAGTTTGTATCGTTTGATTATGATTGTTCAGGATGGGCAGTCACCAAATCAGACCATGGTCTTCACACGAGTCGTGCTAACTGGGTAAGCTTTTCTCTTTTCTCAATTTTTATTTTCTGGCCCAGCTTGTGATTACCGTGCTAAATCGAAACCCCCCTGTGTCTTATATATAGAAACGCTGAAGGTGCCGTTGCTTTGATATGCGCCTGTCTTCCGGCATTGAACATCCTCATCAGTCGAATCCCTAATAGCTCCAATGCATCGCACAGCCAAGGATTACAATTTAGCAAAATTCGGCCGACTAGGATTGAAAATACCAGGAAAGACCATGATGATACTGAAGATGGATCGGCATTTTGTTCTGACGAAAGAACATTGATCTCTAATGTTGATGCTTCTCGAAGTCTACCTGAGTCATTAGATGCCGACAGCCACATGCGATCCGGTTATGGGATAATGAAGAGTGTGGCTGTCTCTCAGTCTGTGGTGGTCAGTGAACGGTGACCAATGTATTTCTTGTATTAATAAATGGGCTATATAATTGTTATTGGATTATTGTACGAGAACTATCAAGACGTGGAACAAGGGAGAAATGTGATCAATTCACGCATACCACCAGCAAATACTGCCTTGGTATGAACAAATACAGGTAATCAATGTAGAACATATGGGATAGAGATATACAGCATAGAAAATATTGTAACAGTACCTACGAGGTAGGCAGTACATCATCTTATGATCATCGACCTTGCCCATACTTTCGTCTTCCTCAGATTGATTTCCCTCTACCTACCAGACAATTCAACAGCGAAGCCATAATGATACCAACAACAGCAAGAACATCTAACTACTCCTCCTCCTCTCCTCTGAAGAAACCACCCATTCTCGCTCTGAAGCTTTAAAGCCACTCATCATCCTTCTTCCATCAGAGCAACAGAACACCAACCAGACCCTTCCTCACTTGTCATAAGGGTACAAGAAGAGGAATGCATGATGTACCTGCCAGTCATGCTATCTTGTCTTCGTAGCAATACTAGACCTGCCTATCCTTTTTATGATTTTGGATCTGTTTTTGATGCCCAGAATAGATGTCCCTCCACCTCGGCAGTATGTTGTTATATTCTAAGGTTTCCAAGTTCACTTCAGTATCTAGTGATGGATCTTTGCATGACCAACATGTATCTCTACGTTACATAGATTCGGTGCAGATGCCAAAGGCATTTAATCCAAATAGTAATTTATTCGGCTTTCATACATGAAGGTAGAGAATATTCAATATACTGTGATGTAGGTAAATGTGTCAACAGTTGAATTGCCTCGTTGGGTAATATTGTCTAGATCACGTGTTAGGGCTAGGGCTAGGGCTAGCACAAGGGTTGAGGCCACACGACGGACACGATGATGGTCAGATTAGGCCCCAAAAAGACACAAAAATATATACAGAGTTGCGAATAGAGATTATATCTATTACGAACTGCGGCTACAGATTCTCAAGCAGTTTTGGCAGCACTTCTTCCTCTGAGTATCTCCAGAGATCACTACTATCCTGGCCCCGGAAAGCAGCCCCTGTCCAGTACGTATTCCTCAGGCCTTGCAGCGCATAGAGTTTGTCGTAAAATCCATCTCTGATATCGTCGGAGCTCACCTGCAGGTAGAAGGGTGTGTGTGCGCTGAACACCACAAACTCCGGTTCTGTCGGGTCAAATTTGTCGGGATTCGCCTGCTGGAGAGTCTTAATTCCCTTGATGATATCCGCTTTCACTTCATCGTCAGACAGCGGGAAGCTTTCATGACCTCGGGGGGTGCCGTAGATAGCAAGATGCAAGCCTGGCACCGGAGTGGTCTGGACATTGTACAGTCCAGGGAGAATGGGAAAATTGTACGGGGTGTTTGGGTTGTAGTTGAAGACCCCTAGATTGTCCGGAAGTCCTGTGTTCTTTACAATGCTCGTATAGTAGCCGACATCAATAAACCTGGAAAACACTGACTCCTCATGCGCGCTTAAATCGAAGTTTTCGAGTATATCTGGCTTTGGTGGGATGGTAATGAGTAGCCTCTTTGCAATGATAAGCTTGTAGCCGTCGGGCGTGCGCACGACCAGCGAGATTCCTTCAGGGCCGTCTCTGCGCCACGTGAACACGACTTCGGAGTCCAATAAGAGACTGGAGGCAGAGAGCAACTCTGCTTGAACTTTCGAATAAATCTCGCTGTTGTTGTGATGGGCCGTGGTAAGAAAGCCGGTGGCTGTTTGCTGGACGAGACTAAGACCCATGGTTCTTATGCGTTCCGCCGTGGGTACGGTCGTGAAATTTCCCACCGCAGGATCCAACTCGTACATGATGTTCAACGAAGCACCGATATCGTACTTGTCCGCAAACTCGCCAAAAGGCAGAACCAGATCGTCCGGGATTGGGTTTGGTAGGAATAGACCATCGTTGAGTCTGGGATATTGCTCGAGAAACTGCGCGTATCTGGTGAACGCAGCAGCCGTTTCATTCGCGGACGGGAAAGAGATGTTAAGCTCTGTGCCTGTACTGAAATCGTAGAATGCAGATTGGCCCGCGTTGTCCGCCTCATCGTACAGAGTCAGCGGGACATCAAACCGCTTGAAGTAATCAGTGACGACGGAGATATTGTGGAAGACCAGAACGCCGATATCAATAGGCGTTCCGGTAGCAGGATCGATATACGTCTCCGTGTTGCCACCGACACGGTCCTTCTTCTCAATGACGACGACGCTCTTCCCTTTATCTTTTAGGCTTATAGCCGAATAACAGCCTGAAGAGCCGCCGCCAATAATAGCGACATCCTTGAAGATAATGTCTTCGGGGCCGAAGTTCGATACGTCAAAAGTAGCAGCTGATGCTGTGTTGGCAAGGGCTTGCGGCAGCAGACAGCCTGATAAAAACGTCGCGAAGAGGCCTAAGGAATACATGCTTCTGAAAAGGAGACAGGAAAAATAGAACAGGGATAGTTGTTACTGGGTACGCATGGAAGCTGCTGCTGGTAAAAGGAAGGTTTATACGAAGCACGAAACCCCAGACATGCCAACTGCAACATCATCGTGACCATGTAATTAACTGCCCAGCTGAACGACGAAAAAACTATGCATTGCCCAGCAAAAACCTTTTCGGTCAGAACTAGCTACATACCTAGGTACTTCAGTGGCTATCCAATAGCGCAGGACTGGTACAGTTGGTATCATGCGGAAAATGTGGCACGGCGAAATGAAGTTGTAACGCTGGATGTACCCAGGTTCTGTTGGGACTTCCGCGAGATATTGCTCTAAACTAACATTGTAACCCTTGCCAAATTACAGACAAGCAAATTCTCCGCGGTGAGCTATATCGTATTTGATCAGGGATACTGTTGAAGGATTTGTCAACATAGGCTTACCTGCATATGAGCGTGGCCTATTTCCTCGTATTCAGCCTGATTAACGTTGGCTAGTTGAAACCGTATTCTAATATTATCTTTTAGACATTCTTCCTATCAAGCATGGCAACATTGTTGAATAGAGATCATTTGATTAGCCGCTTCATTATTGGTGCGCTTTGATATCTCGAGGAAGTAGCGTAATGCAATGCAATGCAATCTCCATGCGTCGTCGGCTGGCAACTCGTGTCAGTCAAAAAGGCCTCAATGTTGCGTGCTTTTCGTGCAGTAGTAGCGCTAGAATCATGCATGTATCTAGTGGCATTGACTGTGCCAGTAAGAACAGCCGGATGCATGGACCATTAATAATAGTTACCTAGGTATGATCCACATCATCCGTCTATAGTGGCTGGCCCGTATATTTTCATATAAAAAGGCGCCCTAGCAATGCGGATGAGTCAGATAAGTGGACATAACTAGTTACCGCATAAGCTTAATCTATTTTCCCGATTTCCCGATGTCGGATTTCCCGACTGCGGCTAATATGCACGGTGGGTAGAATATTGGTGCTAATCGCATCAGCCAATTGAATTGTGAATAGGAATTTGATAATACAACTGAGTAAGTAACTACGACTCTTCTTGTTATCCTAATGTGAAATACTTGATCCTAGAGCGCTGTAGTTACTGCAGGGTTCAATGATTTTCATTTGGATGGGCTTACTGAGATACACATTAGTCTCTTGTTGCGGCACAGTTGGCTTGTATCTACTTATCTTATTACGACGTGCATAAATTACATGATCTCAGTTCTACATTGAGTGTATAGTGTATACCACCTGGGCATGCTGATGTTGGCATATATTGGTGTTGGCATCTAGACTAAAAAGGAAGTACTTATCATCTTCTCACCTGGCGGAATTGCCCCCAAATCTTCTTGTATTAACTAATATATTTTGAGGGGACAAACTAACAACGTTAAACTTTTCGTATCCTTAACTTCCATCATGGTAACATGCGGAAGAGGGTTGGGGGCCAGTTGGCATAGGTCTTGGAATTGCAACAATTAAGAGTCTGAGACCATCCAGCCTCAAGATAGCGGATTCGAATCCTGCACGAATAACCAGTGAAAGGTAACGGTTGCAGGAAGGCGCAGGGCCAAAATAGGAGACTAGGGCTTGCTGTTTTACGAGATTGTCTATTCTGGCCCCAGTGCCAGCGTCATTCAAGCGGACCTACATGTTAGCTAACTGCTGCAAGATGACTTCGGCGTACGTAAATATTGATACTACCTACCTAGGTCGGAAAATGCGGAATATGCGGGTTGGGTGCGTGGATATCATTTGTCTGGAACGTTGGGCTCTCTTGCCGAGGACTGAATCAAGCCTTGCTGCTTGTATCTATCTTGTTGACCTTGATCAAGTCCACGGGTGTCTCGGGAAACCCGATATAAAGCTTGCGGAAGGAGAAGCATAAGCATAGCTTTTGCTCTGATGTACACTCTTTGATTTCCTATCCTCATCACATTCTAAAACTTGAGTCTGACTTCTGTTAGAATACACATCTCACTATCTCACGTCCATTGAAAATGGAGGCCACACTGCGTGAAGCCCTTCAAGAGTCCATGGGGACTATCAGCCCGTCCATCGTCGTGACCGCTGCCGTCGGGCTGCTCATGATCCTGGGTTTTGTTACATTCAGATCCGTCCTATCAGAAAAAGTCCTTCCTGGCGTCCCAGAACTCAAGGGTGTTCCCATCCTGGGTGCTATGCCTATCTACCTCAAGCATGGAATGCCTCAGCTTCTCAGCAGACTCATTGCAATAGGCGAGGATGGAATCTCGTATGCTAACGTCGTTAACAATGTCCTGGTTTCTGTTCACGATCCAGCAATGGTGAAAGAAGTTCTATCATATCCTGAAGAAATAGCATCCCGGTACGTATTTCATTGCGTGTAATGATGAGTAGTTCGCTAATTGTGTTTCAGGGAGGGTGATATCGGACGGATGAGCTGGTCTCCATTTTGGACTCTGAGACGCCTTATCGGCGAGTCTCTCTTTAACTACGTCGGCCCCGAAACTAGCCACAATCGTAACGTCTTCATCCGTGAATTCAACAGCACCAAGTCCAATGCCGAGAAGTTCACCACGATTTCGCGAATTGCTCAAGAACACGCCAACATGCTGACAGGTAAGGCCAAGACTGCCGATGTGGATGATATCAGATACTCAGCAGACAACTTCGCCATTGCACTCTGGGGTGAGACTCTCTACGGCAACCCCCACCATTATGTTGGTGGCCGTGTCTTGGAACTGTCTGAAACCATCATCACTTTGGCCGGTAATCCTTGGCCTTCGGTTTGGTATTCTATTCAGCTGTTCTTTAAAATGGTGACTCCAGGCGAACCCACTCGGGCAGAAGCCAAGCTCCGCGCGAAGGTGGCCAAGGTTGTTGAAGGGAACGTTGAAAAGCTCGAGGCGTACGAGAGAGCCAACCCAGAGGCTCCACTGAAGACGATCCGAAATCTGTCCGTCATGACAGGCGGTGGTAGAACTGGTCCTCTCTCTAAATTCGCTGCGGAATTCACCAACCTGAATCTCTTCGGTGGGTTCTCACGATCTCTCCTACACAGGTACAAATCAAGAACTAACCATGTCTCAGGAGGTCATCATAGTATCGGCTTAAACGTTACCTGGTCGTTGATCGAGCTCGACAACAACCCTGAGTGCCTGAAGAAGCTCATGGCCGAAATCGACTCGGTTGACACCAGCGACTTCAACAGCGTCAACTCCAAGATGCCTTACCTCGACGCCATCATTATGGAAATTAACCGTTTGCATCCCACTGTCCACGCCACTCTTCGAGTTATCAACCGCGAAACCAAGCTCGCTGCCAGCAAGAACCCCGTTGTCTTGAAGCCGGGCATGTTGATTTACCTTTCCTACCTCCACCTCCACACTTCGCCAGAATACTGGGGTCCTGATTCTTTCCAATTTAAGCCGGAGCGCTTCCTCGGTAATTATGATAAGAGCAAACCGTTCATGTCATTCGGATACGGACCACGAAACTGCGTAAGTTGGACTTGTCTATAATAACCTCCTTGACCAAACAGACAAAGCCTAACACTACATGTTTATAGGTTGGATACAAATTCGCCACCCTGGCCGCCAAGGTGTATCTCCTCACTCTTTTGAAAACATATGACTTGCAGGTCAAGGAGCATGATCATGAGATGAAGCTCGGTACATTGCTTGAGACTACCAAACCAGTCGCTGTGCAGGTCACCCACAGGTCTTGAGTGTTGACCGCTTAGGCAGTCAGATATTCGGTTGAATGACTTTTCGGTTCTCTTTAAGTATTTCATTTTTGTCAACTAGAGACTACGTATCATTTAAGAAGAGATATGCTTGAATCTTCTCATTGTGCAGGCCTATACTTAGCCAAAGAATTCAAGTAGCATTGCCTAGTTCAAGCACGATTATTATTCTTAGCCATTAATTGCTAGGTAAATGAGACACGCAGTTCTTGATAAGACATTAAACCAAAGTTGAGTACGTAGCACTCGTAGTGAGCACGTGCCTCTGCGTTCGTGATAGTATTATTATCTCTCGTATGGAAGGATCCCGGAAGGAATGTTTTACTTTGATTCCCTATTGGGTTTCACCACTCGTACCAATTCTACACCAGTGACCGGGATCTTGCGTCTGCAAGCAAGACTTTTGGGGCTTGCCACGTACTGCATTCGTGATTCCACTAGTTAGTTGCTAGTTAGATGAAGTAACCAACTTTAGGGGCCGAATAGAGGATCCCCTGCAGCACAAGCAGCGCCAGGATCTATTGATCTGTTCATACTTACTATATTCGGTAAGTGAACTGTTATATGCTTAATAAACATTACGGAGATATTATCGAGTAAGCAAGGATGCAACATGCCACAATTTAGACCGCTACAGCACAAAAGCTTGGTGTCGGACGTGAGAAGTTAGGGCTAAAGTCTCCATTGCTAAGACCAATCCGGTTAGTATCGCAACTAATACATACACACCCCTCTTCTACGCGCACGCACCGCTTTTCAAGTAAAGAAGTCAGCTACGTATTGATCTGATTTGATCCGATCTAGAGTCTTTTAGCGTAGCTTGAAATCCGCTGTGTGCTTCTATGTGTTCATCCAATAGGAACTCCGAGATCAAACATCCCGCAAAATCCTCGCTTGCAAAGCTATGAGAGGACAATAGTTCGACCAATAACCAAAGCTTTAAGCAGCAGGATTACTTTTCAGTACGTCCCGCATACATCCATGCAAGAGATGGGAGTTTGTTTACAGTGCATATCACTTTTCTATAAATATCGGGTAAGAGACCCTAATGGCACCTACCTGTAACTTCTAAATACAGTACGTAGTAGGCTACGTAAATCCAAACCCCTGTACCATGTCTCCAGGCCCAGCTATTAATGCCAGCACACGGAATGAAGTACTCCGGGGTTATTGTCATAGCCACTGAAAGCGTCTCATTGTTATCTACTCCGTATATTCTGCTAGGGTTTCTGCCTGCTTAGCGTCTGACCCGCGAACACAACATTAGCTTGTTGATAAGAATCATAAGATCTTCGGCGAAAGAAATGATTGATTAATAATTAGTGAATCAACCCCATGTAACTAAGTTGTGGCACAGGTGCAGGGGTACTCAAGAAACGAGAGTTACGAAGTTACGAACTTGCTTTCCGAAATCCCGATACGTTGATACTCTCTCTTCTCCCACGACATCCTTTGTTTGGCCTAGTACTACTAACTTATTGCCCAACACCGCACTAACATCCTTGTTTCGTAATAACGGACCCTCCAAATATTGATCCCTCATTTTTGAAATGTATGCACTGTGTACTACAAGTACAGCGGGCCAGAGACCACTGTCCCCTCATTCTGACACCAAATGCCTGCTGATCACTACAAGGGATGGTCTTGAAATGACATGACCTGCTATTTGTTATAAATTTGACGTAGGCAGGATTATATCAATAGATTCTATCGAGATCGTACCGGTCCGGGTTTGTTTCTATATCGTTTTGCCAGAGTCGACCACTTACGCCTAGTATAACTAAACCCGAACCTCACAAGCTATCTACGACGCCGGCAACGTCGGCCTCTTAAGGTTAATGGAGAAGAAGGAGTCTACCGACAAACTTCCCACGGCAGAGCCAGCCGTCATTGACGACGCCCTGGAAGGCGAGAAGGTAGAATCCTCGCCAGTCAACACTCCCCAGAAACGCGAAGATGGAACCGACTACCCTTCGGGTATCAAGTTATTCTTGATTATACTAGCCCTATGCTTGAGTGTATTCCTTATGGCACTTGGTATAGCATCTCATTCAAGGATCTTCGCATATTGCTTTGAACTAATTGTCCAATGTTCCTTGCAGACAATTCTATCATTGCGACGGCCATTCCCAAGATCACGGATCAGTTCAACAGTCTGGACGATGTTGGCTGGTATGGTAGTGGTATGCCCATAAACCTGCATCGTATGGAAACGCAAACTAACCCGGCTAATTAACCTATAGCCTACATGCTGACGACTGCATCATTGCAGCTGTTGTCTGGCAAGTTTTATAGCTTCTTCAGCATCAAATGGGTGTTTCTGGCCTCAATTGCACTCTTTGAGCTGGGAAGTCTAATCTGCGGCGTCGCCCAGAACAGCTTGACCCTGATTATGGGCCGCGCTGTGGCAGGCGTGGGCTCGGCAGCCATCTTTTCGGGCGCTCTCATCATCCTGGCGCACTCAGTACCTTTGGATCGCCGTCCGATGTACAGCGGCTTTATTGGCAGTATGTATGGCATCGCATCAGTGGCTGGCCCACTCCTTGGTGGCGCTTTCACTGATAAGGTTACCTGGCGCTGGTGCTTCTTCATCAACCTGCCTATTGGCGCTGTTACGTTGGTCGTGATTACGATCTTCTTTCCCGACCCGCAACTGAAGATTGAGTCTGAGCCTTGGTCTAAACGATTCAGGCGCTTTGATCCTCTCGGCAATCTCGTCTTCATGCCCGCCATAATCTGCCTGTTGCTGGTCATGCAGTGGGGTGGCACCACATATGCTTGGAATAGCTGGCGTGTCATTCTACTCTTCTGCCTGTTTGGCGTGCTTCTCATTGTCTTCCTGTTTGTACAGTACTGGCAGCAGGATTATGCCACGGTACCCCCTCGTATCTTCCTCAAACGCACCGTCTGGTCTGCCGCCATCTTCACCTTTTGCATTGGCTCCGCATTTCTCAGCAGCGTCTACTATTTGCCCATTTGGTTCCAGGCTGTTAAGAGTGCTAATGCGGTCAATTCCGGCGTCATGAACCTACCCCTGTTGATTAGTAATGTGGTTGCCTCCATCATCTCAGGTGTCGCTGTTACTATGCTCGGCTACTACACCCCCTTCATGCTGCTTGCCTCCATAATAACGCCTATCAGTTACGGACTAATGACCACCTTTCATCCAGACACGCCACATCCAACTTGGATTGGCTACCAGGTCCTGGCCGGCTTCGGTATTGGGTTTGGCGTCCAACAGCCTCTCATCGCCGTACAGGTTGTGCTCGACATTGCAGACGTGCCTACAGGCACCGCGCTCATGGTGTTTATGCAGGTTCTGGGCGGTGCACTGTTTGTGTCGGTCGATCAAAACGTTTTTTCCAACAAGCTCGTCGAGTATCTCGTCAAGTATGCCCCAGGAGTCAACCCGGCGGTTGTGTTAAGTGCCGGTGCCACAGGGATCAAGAAAGTCGTCGACTCGGCAAACTTACCCGGTGTTCTGCTTGCATACAATAATGCCATCACTCAGACTTTTATTGTTGGCGCCGCCATGGCCGGTATAAGCATTATTGGTGCCTTGATTGTCGAGTGGAAAAGTGTCAAGGGAAAGAACATTGGGATGTAAGTTAGTTAATTCCGGAAACGATGATCTCATCTTCTGTCTTCAGCGCATCTACTCAATCCAGTAATTGATTAGTAGAGTAACAAAGCTATCTACATGAATAGATACTCCGTACAAGACTTCTATACATAGCGAATTAGTGTACATATGTACGGAGGTGGGAGTCAAAAATGATCTAGAGGGCACTAGAGGGTATTGCTATCACTTTTGATTCCACCTTCATAGCCAACTTAGCTAACCATCAAAACATATTATGTAGATAAGCGTTAAACTCAAAGGATCTCCGATCCTGATCATGGGGGTCTAGATCTATGGTACGTATATCTAATTCTACTGTTCTGATAGAACGCCTTTCCGTAATGAGTAAGCCTGGCCAATATCACTGAGCTTGCAACATTTATTTGTGAATATCAGGTGAGAGGCTGCCAGATGCTAATGGTAACAAACATACAGCGAAATTGGGGGAGAGTTTTACGTATGCTCTGGCATAGGCAGAGTCTACATGGGCGCAGTGGTACTATTCAAAAAGAGAAGAATATGGATGTCGGCTGACCCATTCAAAATAGTAACATCTCCTCCCTTAACAATCGGCTATGCAGAATTGTTACGTCAGAGACGGCACTTTCAAGCCTCGATATTCGAAGACAGCGGGAATTGAAAATAAATTCAATATGCAGTGCACCAAGGAAAGGATCAGTCTTCAGATTTCTGGACAACAAAACCCATGTGTGTGTACGGCTATGGAGCATAGAGGCACATCATTGCTATGGTCGACGCTGGTTGTATCATCGCGCTTTCGTTGGTTGTTTGGCTTGGATAGTGACATGTTTTGTTCCTCAATGACGCATTAATTTAGAATTATACGAACGACATGAAAATTCATGGATCAAATACAGAGAAAAGTGTGGACACACACTGTTATGCATACTCATCTGACTATGATAGTGAACCGACAGATAATTGAAAGTGTCTTCACGGACGAATGGAAGATGTGTCGGTTGAGTCAAGAAGTATTTCCAGATTCCCACGAGTAACCATGGAGTATGCAAGGAAGCGGCATCAGACATTTCCCCATCCTTTAAGTTTTTGAGCTCATTAGGGACCAATTGCTTCACTCCCTTGTTTCATATTGAGAACACAGTACATACTGAATAAAACAAGGCCTAGAACATCAATTCGTATTCAAACCCAAGTAATACATGGAACAGTTGAGAACATACACTGTGAGAATTGCAAGGCATTAACAACTAATCCAATAGTGACTCCTGTTTACTCGATAGAATGAAGGAGACTTTCAACACATGTTAGTGATTAGGAGAGCTTTATGTTGTAATTATGTAGCTGTACTTAATTATGATATACATTTCTAGTGCCCTCTAGCGTTTGTTAGCATGATTTCATCACTTTTGACGCCCACCTCTATAGCTGTATCAGCACCAGTAGCAGAAGCAACACAACCCCAACCAAGTCGCGATGTACTCTGAAGCTGCTACTTGGCCTGCTAGGTGAAAATGATATGTTGGGAATTTCCCAACTAGACCAAAAGAGCTGCACACATACTAGATGATTTAGCATGGGTGTAAATAATATTTAATGGCTGGCAAAGGTGCTCATGCGGTATGAGGTGATATTCTGGCGTGAGTGAGTGGATGTCCCAAGATGATACATCTCATATTATTCTTCCAACACATCTACTAAATCTTGTTATTAACAACTCAAGTAACATAGCTATCTCTCTGAATATGTAGATACTTCAAGCCTTCAATACATTGTGAGTTAGTGTATCGAAACTGATTAGATCAGCTATCGTATGTAGATCTCCAATCCAGATCAAGTGGGTCCGGCAGATCTACGGTACCATCCTTTTCCTTAACTCTGTTTCAACCTCATCAGAAAAGTCGTTCTTATTTTCACTTCATTTCTATAGATTTATAAAAGGAGCAAGGATCATTCAAACCATGGATGTCCAACTGAATAGTGACACTTCCCAGACAAGTAAAGGGACACTACCCTACTTAGCAGGACATGATGGCTTAGGCCACGAGGTGTAGATGCACCTGGCAAACGCTTTCCTTCACATCTTAGTTAAATTTGCCGACAAGACAGCCTACACGTAAATTGCAGCTGAAGATTTGACAAATTCGAGTGGTCTACAAAACGATATCGACGCAGTCATGGCAGATCGCTTCATCAGCTATTAGCAGCGAGAAAGCTAGACAATGAAACACAGAAGATGATTTGGGGAGCACTAGGAAGAACTGACAAAGGGCAAAGGGTAAAGGACTTATATGTGGGTGAATCTCATGTTCGAGGCACTTGAGGGACGTCAAAGAAGGACTGGGAGACTCTCCTCTCAAACCCACCAAAAACGTCTTTGAGGCCTATGAACTTCTACTCAAACGTGTTGAAGCTAGTGACTATGCACGTATTAGAAGTAAGTTTCACATAATCTATTGTGCCAGGTGGCCCTTTACACTCAAGGAAATGAATCTTGCGGTTCACCTCCATCACATTGACAACGCATAATTCGGAAGAAGAGGTGGACAGGATGAGTGATGACGCCTTTAGAGACTGGGTCATAGAATCTTGCGGTTTCTTCGTGATGGAATACGACGATTGACTCTTTTTTATTCCTGAAACTGCAAGGGAATTTTTAACTGCCTCTGAGAAACAGTATTTGGTCGGACTGCATGTGAATTTCTCGTCCTCGAGTTCTGATGATCAATCAGAAGGGAAAACGAGTTTCCAAGGCTCGGTTACGGGATCAATAGCTCATGCTACCATGGCAGAGATATGTATTCAATATCTCAGTATGGACATATTTTTAGGGCCGGAGATCCATCAAGACTTGCAAATGATTGGAGAGTACTTTCGGCTTTTCATGGACAAGTACACCTTGATAGAACATTGGAAGATCATTTTCTCGAGTCACAAGTGTCAAGGACTGAAGACGATGGCAGCCTACGCGTGTTTGATGTTGGACAAGCATTCTATTCAAAATACTTTAAGGTATTGATGCAATATCGACGGGCCTTTGAGCCCTGTTCCGATGTCCCTGGGCCATTCTATGTGGTATATCGATTCTTTCGATCATGAAATGTTCGGGACAACCGATGATAATCAATCAGCCGCAGGATTCTATATAAGAAACCAAAGAGAAACGGGGAAACCTAAAGCATGGATCGCCAAGGCTAATGAATTGTTACGATCCGGCGCGCAAAGTGGCAAGGTGCATTTGATGCCTTGGCAAAAGAAGCTTCTCACTTACCTAATTTTCAGGTTGGAAGATGATCTCGATGTGAATCGAGATCGGGATACATGGAATGGGCAAGAAATATAAAAATTTCTGGTGACGGATGAAGAGAAAGATGGTCAGGAAAAGTCAGATGACGAGGAGGAATAAGGTACCTATCAATCAGGAAACGGAGAGGAAGGGTCGGCTGTTTCTTAACGTAGTTCATGGGGTCACCGAGCAAAGCGACAACAATTGTTGAATGGAATAATGATGATTCCTCAATGCAGGACTCCCAGCCCTAGCCCTAAGTAGAGGCGGAACCCTTTCTCCGCAAGCTGCGATGCAGCAGATGATTGTTAAATTATATTCTGCGTCTGATATATACTCGATATTTATCCGTTCTATTGGGTTGCTACTACACAGTAAATGCTACTTGTAAGTACTGCATTTATACCTAGGTATCGAATTGTGCCCGAAATCTCGGCTATAAGGGAATAGGAGCACTGTTTAATCTACCCATCGGATTCGTTATAACCCGGTTTTAGTTCGTTGTACTACGGTGCCTAGCCCTAATCACCGCAGACTATATGGACCTCAGCGACAGAATTGCAATATTTTCTAAATTTTACATTTACGCACATTCGGTATGGCGGAGTTTAAGTAGATATTTCAATTCACTAGTATAATAAATTTCTTACCTGATTAAGAATTAAAGAATATATGTACTCCGTGTATCTACGCTCATATTCGTGCCCATATTCGTATCCAGATCAGCCTCTAATAAGCAGCCGGAACCCATGCTTATTAGGTGTGTTGATAGAAAAAAAAAATCATGAACGTAGATTTAGTGCGCGAATGTAAAATTCGTAAATCATGCAAAGTATGCATTTTGTCGCTAAGGTCGATATAGTCCGCGCTACTAATCTCAACATTAGGTTCTGTCAAGATCTCGAGATCATGTTTAAAAATGTATGTCATAAATATGTGCTTTCGCTAAAAATAATAATATACATGATAAAAAATCCGGCGCAAGATGTTCCTAATCCTTGCCCTGCAGACCAAACTTGTTTGTCCTCTAATCTCTCGAGATGATCCAACGCCAACCCTAACCAGCGCACTAAAATGCATAATCAAGAACAAGGGGAGTCAATGAAACGCCTTATCGCAATCCGAAATGATGCATAACAATGCGCTAAGAGCAGACAATAGGAAAGTAAAAGGAAGAAAATAAAAGCAAGACAAAGGAAATAGTGATGTGGTCATGGCTCAGCACTGAGCTCATAGACCATGGGCGGCTGTGAAACATAAACCAGAGGAGCCCATACTCGCCAGTGCAAGACTCCGATATGCGCAAGTTTCGTTGCAATGAAACTGAAATCCGAGGATGATGATTGAAGATACGCATGTCGTCGCTGGGACTCGCAGATTTCAAGGGGTGTCATGCTGACATATCGTTGTGCAACTTCACAGGTCGCCTGCAATAACTGTTGATGCACACAATTGCGGACCAGTTGCAATTGAGTCGAGTCACTGGCGAATGACTTTTTAATGGCATCTTCAACCTGTCCCAAAATATCGTCCGATATTCCATCCACGAGACCAATGGCAACACATACTGTGCGCGCCATTTCCATAGCAATGCAGGAATCGTTTGGTAGACGTGTACCTTGGCTAGAAGTATCTAACTTTGAGCCTTTCTCCTCTTCCAAAAGCGCCGATATGCGCATCACGAATGACGAATACATTTTGGAGTCATATGAGCTCTTCGAGCTTAGGCCTTGAAGCAAGGACTCGAGAATTGACCAACAAACATGCACATTGATAATCTTTTGAACCTCAGACCGAAGTCGCCATAGACGGTACGTATCAAAGTCGAAAGGCTCAGGGAGTTTCACTTGTTCGTCCAACAGCAAGAGGTGTTCACTCAATCCGTACAGCAGGACTGACAATGGATAAAATGATCGATTCACGCCTTCTTTTAGTGAAGGCGGCATTCGCTGCTGCAGGCCCTGATACCATGCTTTTGTTTCGTCAACCTTGAATTCGTGCGCGGTAATACGTCGCGAGAAGTAGTCATGGAGAAAGGGAATGGTGTTCTCGATCAAGATGATTTGGAACGCGCCTAGTTGATGATTCGCAACATCCTGTGGTCACCACTGTAAGTAAAATGCGAATACGAAACCCACCAGCTTCCCATCACCTACCAATTTCATTATCTCAAGCATGCTGAATAGTTTTCGCAACCCGCTGACCAGCATGCCTACGTCCGCCTGCGTTGATCCCGTGCCAATTTCCGCGGCCATTTCATCAGCGAGATGATCCCTCATAGGAGCACAATGCATCTTCAAAAGATCTGCGAGCCACTTTGAGAGGCTGACAAGGTCGAGAACACCCTTGTGTACCTGCTGCATCAAGTGCGAAATATCTAGGTTTTGCGACACGCTGGGATGATCCTTTTCAGGCACAAGGGTCATAAGAATACCATGCAGAGTTTCGAACATGATAGGCAATCGTGGTTGGAAGAGGTCTGCGTCTTTCATCAATGCCATCATGTCCGGTACCTGAACCACGTCTATCTCACTCGTGCGAGGACGATTCATGTTGACGTATGTGTATATTGTGATCTCAATCGACAGTGCTTCCCAGTACTCATCCGTCAATATCTTCTTCTTCCTGCCTTTCTCTCCGTTAAGATCGAGCAAGAAGTGTAGTCCAGATTCAAAATTTGCATCCACCCGAAGTTGTATGTTCTGCATGATACATTCTAGATCTAGTTCACTAAGCGTTTCCTTGGTGACTGGTGGTATCATATCAGCATATCGTAGTCGAGTCTTTTGACGAGAGTCCAATGGAATGCCTTTCGGGATTCGTGCAGCCGTAATGCGCGAGACGCGACGTCTGAGTGGGAGTGCAATATGCCTCGGTGCTTGTACAAGCGGCTGCAAGCTTGAAGAACTAGATATATCACGCTTGGTGTCCATTTTGACAGTTACTTCATGCTCAAGCTCTTGTCGAGGATCCGTATCGTCGTTGTCCAGGACATTTGGTGGCCCGTATCCATTCACCCGGTATTCGGAGCCGTCATCCTGGTCATGAGTGTCCGGCCGTGACTTTTTCGGCTTTTGAAGGTCCATGATGTGGGAGTAGACTATGCTTTGATAGTTTCGTTGAGGTGTATCCGGCTGAACCAGTACAATTCGAACTTAATACTTGCGTTGGCGTAAGTGCATGTGAAGGGCAGAAACTCAGAAAGAAAGGGTTGGAAATTTGGGTAAATTACCTTGTGAGTCCCTATCTTGATCAGTTGCCGCATGCAGAACGCAGCAAGAGCCAGCGCGAGGAAGGATGAGCGATCGTCAAGAATACGCCATGTAGAGAAAGAGTCGGCCCGCAGGCCCCGAGATGAATACTTAATGATGAGAAGCAGGCAAATGGCAAGCGCCGGTTAAAATTTGGTGGTTTTGGGTAATTGCTGCGAACGAAGGGGTGCCGCGAACAGGAGGTGGTTGACTAACTCCAGAGGCAAACGGGAGATTTCCGACGACGTCACAGTGAGATTTTTGGGTATGTGGAGCAGTCAAGAAGGTAGAACGCAGTATGTAGATTAAAAGAAAATAAGCGAAAGAGAGGACAATTCTATCCAAGGCCTACTCGTTCTTTGGTGTACGTAGGAGGAAGAAAGGAAGAAGTTCGCAAGAAAGAAAGAAAGGACGGCTTGATGGCAGAAGGAAGGAACGAAGGGCTCGCAGGGAAACCCCCGTCTACTGCTTGGTCGTAGCTTCCCTTTTTTTCCCCTTGTACATTTTCGGCAGTAATCTCCTTCCTTCCATATTCTGTCTTGTCTTCTTGCTTTGTTCCATCTTGCATCTCAATTTTGATATTATCTAGTGCTTCGTGGTCTCGCATGTACATACATGATACATCAGCCCCAGTCGCCGGTGGAGTCGCGGCCGTTACCATGAACAGGAGTTGAACACATGAAGAAAATCGTTGTCCTTGTTGTCCGATTATTATCGTGCTAGTGTCAGAAGCTAACTGACTCGGTGACTGGTCGAAACAAGGAGGAAAAACCCGAAAGAAGGGCTGACAAGAAACTTTGGAAGTGAGGCTTGAGTCTTGGATTGAAGATCGACGCTTGCAGCTGGATCCGCTTTCAGCATCCCTCTACCGTTGCCCCCGTGTTTTCTTCCTGACCGATCACCCTCACGTGCTACACAATATTGTCTTGGGAGCTGCCAAAATCTATGTTGCGTGACAAGTCACAACATCATATCAGAGGGAGTGGGATATGTTCTGAGAATCTGTACTCTCGGTTCAGCCTACGTACGCGCGTCGACGAGAAAAGGGGCAGTTAGACTCAGGAGCAATCGGTCGGCTGGGGCGATAAGAGCTTCCGGATTCCGACGGCCTGGTTCATTGATACGTAGTTCCCGCTCGCCGCACTTACCGCACACATCCAATATTTCGCAATTTCTATGGATCAATCTCATCGAAGAGTAAGCGCCGAGTCGCCTATTGGCTGTGAACATGGGAATACTCCTTGTTGGTGAAGCTTGCCATGGATATGCCCCTCGTTCATTTAGCGGTCAACTCAAAAGATCGCTATTCAAAGGAGAACCAGTCTAACTATGGCGTGGACTCTGATACCCGTGCTCGATGATTCTGGAAAAGACCGGAACAGAGTCACGCGCTGATTTACTTTTGAATAATAGTCTCGGGTCCATATAAGTGGCGATGATCCGTCGAGTGAAGTACTGATAGATCACGGTAAGAAATGCAAGTTTGATGAGACAAGGAACAGGTTTCATAACTGTGTGAAGCGTTTCGTGAAAGAAAGTTTAGAAGATTCAAGAATGAAAATTCGAGTGGCGCATTCAGCAAGTGAGGCTGTCTTCACTCTGGCTCGCATGAGGAGAACCAAGTACGGAGTACTCCGTATGTACTTCTGTTCGAGACTCGACTTTGCATTGCAGACTGAGAGACAAGTGAGATCAACGCGTTGGTGGCTTGAAGTAAGGCAAGCCGCCTCGCGCCAATACTCGCCGCGACTAATCAGAACGGACTAGGCCAGGTTGGATCCTAGTCTCTTAGTAGACGTCACTATCAGCCAGGATATCAATGTTATGATCCACCTGATTTTCTTTCTCAAGCGAGTCCTGACCCGGGACTCCGGCTCGACTTGACACTGGCGGGACAGCGGGTAACCTGGAAGGAAAAGAACGATCAGCGCTGGAGAGAACAAAGAGGAAGCTATGCTCGAATAAGTTTCAGTATTTAGTATTTGCAGTGTTACACTAACTAATGCTATCAAAAATCTATGTTCAATATTCGTTGATTTTTGAAGTCTGGTGGCACGTGGTCAGCGCGAAGGCTGGGGCTAGGAGGAGAAAAAGGGGCTGCTTCTGGACCAGTCGTACGGAGTACTACTATACCTGCCACGTCTGAGCTCGGTCGCCTCACTTTGGTGACAACTCAGTTCTTTGGACATGTGCCTGGAAAAGTTTTTCTAATTCTCTGATGGCGATCGAACCGATGGATTTCTGAGTAACTGCATAACTTACTACATATTTTCCCAGGCGTGAGTGGCTCATACCAATGCCTGTAGTACCCGTGCAAAGTATCTCCTAGAACACCTAAGTAGTCAACTAGGTGAGTAGTTACACAACCGACTTATCAGACCGAACCGCCTCAATATTTCTGTATCTGTCTGATGGTATTGAAATATATCCACACATACAAGAACCCCCATGCTGGAAAATTACATAACGGAATTTTGATCAATCAGAACCTTCAAAGAAACATGGCAAGGCGATGGTAACGCTCAAAATGCAACCCCCAAAAAAGCATTTCACAGTTGGATAATTGACAGAAACAAGAAAAAACACACCAGACTCCAGATGATCATGCCTTCATGACACACGTAGACTTTTCCATTTTTGATTTGATACATATTGGATAGATTTATGATGTGGTCCAGGTTTATTCGATCGTTAAAGGTGGTTCATGTGATCGAGGCTTGACCATTCTGATAGATGAATCAATGAATGAATGTGCGCATATATATTTCCTATATATACATTGCCTGAGTGGATATGTAAGTGGCGCGGGATGTGCTCGGTGGTCTGCTTCTTTTCTATACTTTGAAAAATGGAGCATAGATAGCAAAACGCAACGAGTCGAAGGAGCGGCTCCATTTCTACCCAAAGTGAGCGAAGCAAGGAACCGAACGTGAGACGTGTCACGCGGCAGAGATAATACTGCAGCATCACCGACGGTAGAGATACGGTGCTTGGTTCTGCATCGACAACAATGTATCTGCTCGCTGAAAGACATCACCGGCAAAGAATCGATCGCTATAGGCACTCGCCGGAGTCGATGGTATCGTCGCTTGAACGGCAGGTCCCAACGCCGCACTGAGAGGAGTGGCAGGTATGGCCGACGACTGCGGTGATGCACTGGGGAGTCTGCTACTTGAGCTGAGATACGGCGCTGGTGCTGATGAGGATGGATGGTGTTGGCTGGTTTGTAACGGAGGTCCGTAGACATAGGGGATGTGAGGCGCGGCGGGTACATCTGCAAAATAGGACCATGGTGATGTCTCGATTAGTCGTCCTGCTTCTCTGCTGGCCTTTTGTACAGGTCGTAGGATTGTGACAATGTCCGGTGGGAGAAGTTGCATGTTTCTCACTTCGCGCATATCCGTAACCAAATCGACAAATGACTGCATGAACACCTTGCATGATTGCCAAAAGTCCTTTTGATTTCTGGCTCCGCCTCCGGGTTCCTTGACTTTCATTGTCAACAGCTTCTGCCCTAATGCTTCTGAACTCTCAAAACAAGCGTTGCATCGACGAATGAGATTGTTCCACATGATACGAATCTCTTCCGGCTCCCTAGTCGTCTCTGCAATCTCAAGACACCGGGAGAATTGATGCCTGGCAGAAGGCAAAGCATGAAGGGCTGCATTGTACGCTGCTGTGAGTTGCTTGAAAATTTTCTCAAATATCTGCTCTTCGACAAACTCGTCTAGTCCCGTTACTGGATTGATTCTAGTACCTGGCATGCTAGAGATAGGTGGGAAAGATTCGCCAGAACGAGGCGTTGCCACAGACAATGCAGCGGTCGAACTCAATGTTGTAGCAGCCCGACTGTTGGATCGACTCCGACTTCTGAACATCATCGTTGTTGAATTCGGTGTCGTCGCCCCAGGCGAGGCCGTCGAGGCTGGGTATCCCATGCTAGGTATTGAAGCCGTAAGGCCACTTGGGGGATGTTGAATCATAGTGTCGCTTCTGAATCGGCGCGTTGGCTGAGTGGGCTCTCTTGTTGGGGTCACTGCCACCGCCGGCAAACCGTCGGAAAATATCTGTACTTGTTCACCTCCAAGACCGGCCGGTTTGTCCCGTAAGGTCTCATGCCCTTTTCGAGTGGCTAACGACGATGCCCCAAGACTTATACAAGCATTGCGCAACTCCAGGAGACTGCCATATATCACTAACATGAGTGAGCGCACATATCGGGGGTCGCCTTGCTCAACAATTCTCCGAGTCCCTTGACGAAGCTGTGCCCCTACGTGCGTGTATGCCATCAGACAAGTTACACATTCACGCCTGACATCGCTTGAGAGCCTTGAGAAATCTCTATTATCTGGATCCATGTCGACGATAGTCTCTAAGGCTTCGTTAAGTTGTTCCACGTGAGTTGAAGCATTGTAGAAAACAATCTCTAGGCTGTGGCGTCGCGCATCGTCTCCCTTGATTACATTGATCAGAGTGGACATATGTGAATGGATCTGGAACAAGGAGAACAAGATCCCCTTAGCGCCTGTGACAATTGGAGTAAGCGCCGTTTCCTCCTTGTGTTCGGGTAAGCTCGACATACGTCGAGACGGACCATCGCGTGCTCGCCTGCGTTCACCACGAGGACTTCCGGGACTGGAGGAGGCACTGCCATTTCGTCCACTGGATGAGTTTGTTCTCAGAAGAGAGCCATGGCTGAGACCTCGCAAGTGACTATTCCGATATGGTCTCATTTCTTCTAGTGTACCGAGATCTGTTCGTCTGGAAATCAGACCCATCCGCTTGTTCCGCGTTGAGAGGGGTATGATGCCTTCACTGTTGCTGCGGTTTCGCTCGTTGGCTCCAGGAACAGGTGCAATGCCTGGTCTTGAAAAGCCAGGTTGAAAAGAGGACTGGCCAGATGCCAACCGTTGGTGTGATCTTAAAGGAATAGGTGGCGGTCTCGAA
The DNA here is from genome assembly GCA_023625975.1 of Talaromyces sp. PYS2103. NCBI lineage: Eukaryota > Fungi > Ascomycota > Eurotiomycetes > Eurotiales > Trichocomaceae > Talaromyces > Talaromyces sp. PYS2103. The sequence continues at coordinate 467,174 of JAMAGB010000018.1, read as the reverse complement.
AGATTCGGCGATCGAGGATCAGACGAGCCATCGCTAGTACTAGGAATCACGGGAAATCGACTATTTCCTCCACGTTTGACAGGTTTAGGCGTGTCAAGAGTGGGCATGGGCTCACTAGCTTCGCTACCACTTTCTGGCTCGGGCGTCGTGCTTTGTCGTCTGGTCTTCAGGAAGCGCTTTAACTCTGCGGTGACCAATGCTTCCTTCTCATTAGTCGACATTGGCAATGGAGCTACTTCGCTCTCCTTGTTTTCCAAAACTCTCCTGAGAGGGTATTTGAGAAAATTCCCCGACACCTTGAGGATCTGTAGTTTGTTCATATCTGCAAGTCCCGAAGGAAGATCGTCCAAACGATTTTGCATAATCGAGAAGACACGTAGCGATGTAAGCTTTCGTACTTCATTTGGGATTCTGCTGATCTTGTTACGACTAAGATCCAAGATCTCTAGAAGAGGTAATTTATATATCTGAGCAGTTTCAAGGGTTAGCAATGAACGAACAACACTCTAGAGAATAGTAACATACCCCTTTGGGAAACTCCCGAAAATTATTTGCGCGTATATTGAGATATCTAAGGTGGGCACATTCTGCGAAGCGATATGGAATATGAAGGAGTTGATTGTTTGACAAGGAAAGTCTACTCATGTTAGCGAAAGGTCAAATAACCGTCGGCAATAGTGGACAAATTTTCTTCACAACACATACCTTTCAACTTCATTCTTGATAATATCGACAACACCCTCAGGAATTTGTGCAATACATGAATGGCCAAGATCGATGGTCAGTTTCGGCCGCACCACATCACTCACTGCCTCACTCCCAGCTAACGATCGCTTCGTATCTTGAATGCCATTTTCGACTGCTTGTCGAGTCAACTCAATAGTCTCTTCGGGAGTCAATTGTTTGAGTGTCGCTTTGCGGACCTCAAAATTTGCGTCTCTTGCAGCCTGCGCCTTCTGTTGGATATATTCGGGCTCGTCATCGATACTCGAGGGAGCGCTCTGGGTGGAACCAGCCGACGAAAAGCTCGAACCAGGCGTGGTGGTCGCAATTGTCATATCATCCTCTATACTTGTCTGACTTCGAAGAGGATGGGAGAGCTTGACGGTATCTTCAAGACGAAACATGATGCTGGAGGTCGCTCAGACCACGCTCGTGTGGAGCGAGCTGCGGACGTCTATCGCTTGGGGTTCTGAATAATCCGCGCTCAAGTGAATCAAGAGCTTCTTGAAATTATCAACACCCAAAAATGTGCATAACTCGATAACCAGGGCGCAAAGGCGTGTTCTCAGCACTATTCCGGCATCCTCTAGACGACTTCACCAAGCTGTACGGACGTGGAATTCGGCGAACAAAGAGCGGCCGAAAACGTGCGTCCGTCGCGAGATATTGTCTAAATGTGGCGGGGGATTTTGGTTTCCTCTTTCGGTCGTAGAAAAATAGAACGGACGCGAACGAGTTCTCGGTGCAAGGGAGGCTTGGGTGTGGAGAGGAGCAAAGGGCAACTTCACGTCAGGGATGGCGAGAAATATGGGAGCAGTACCAGCCCACGTTGTACAACTATTATGGTCGAATAGAATGCTCACTAGACGTCCACAGTGATAGTGACCTGCTTTATAAGGGAGCACGGTCGTAGAGTTCGTGACTGAATAATCTCTTGTAGCGAATAACTCCAAATCGCCCACACAGTCGGCGGCCGGACGGTGTGGTGCCTCGCAAATGGTAGTGAACGACGCTGGGACTCCGTGACTGCCACACGGTCGTATGGGATTTTGATTCGAGCTGATGGGTGGGAAGTCTCAATCAATCATGACCGTGACAATTGTAAGTTGTTCTTGAGTCGTCACACTGGTAGTGGTGGGTCTTGAATGGTTGAAGCTGACTCTGGGAGGCCCGAAACCGACAAGCGCAGGAACAGAACAGGCTAAGCCTAATTTCTCAGGCAGTGAAGGCCTCCAGGGCTGCCGATTGGCCCAGCCTGGGCTTTTATCACGTGATATCTGATCGTACGATAGGAATGAAGTGCGCTTGATTCTGATTCTCGCGAGACAATGGAAGATGATATATGATTTTAAGGCCATCAACATAAACACAGAAATGGGTCTTAGGAATATTCTACAATAGTCAATCTCGACGATACGAGATGAAAAAAGAAAAGAACAACCATTCCCTATCCTACATCGGGTTAATTGAAAAGGTATAGTCAGAATAAAGTACAGCTCATGTATATAATGCCATGATTATTACGGCTCAGCTTCCACCTCAACTTCAGCCTCCATGGCGCTCACTTTACTATCATCTGCAGGGATCGCAACTTCCGGCGCGCCAACAAACGCCGCTTGTTTCTGGTCCAGGATCTGGGCTTGAGTCTTCGCCCATACCTTCCAGTCCTCATAGACTTTGCCTTCGAGAGCCATAGAGATGTCCAACATGCGAGATCCAAACACGGCGCCTGTTGCCTCCGCCTCTTCTGCCGCCACCCTTTGTTCGATTTCCTGTCTCAGACGAAGGCGGTAGAACTCTCGACGAGCAATATCATATGCAGCAGTCTTTGTCAAGTCGGGCACGTTATTGAGAAGCCATAGTTGTCGTTGTACCACGCTATTACAGCCAAGTAGTGTAAATTAGCAACTATCCACAAAGACAAAATGTCCATTCCATCAAGTGATTGCGCTTACCTTTCACCATCCAGCCTCTTCCCCGGTTGTTGTATTCGGCTCCAGTCATAGTTCTCAAAATCCTTTCCACTTTTCTCAAGTACGATTCGTGGTCTTGCCAGCTCCCATGGATGGTCGCGGAAGAATTCCTTCCGAAGTTGATCTTCTTCATACTTGATCTTTAGGGGCTGAAAAAGTTTGCTGGCTTTCTTGTTGCGGTTGGTCCGTTTCTGATGAAGGCTCTCAAAGAAGACCTCCGGCTTCAAAGAGCCCGGTACCGTCCTAACTCGCTGACGGAGATACTCATGCTGAATGGGTTGATGACGAACAACGACCTGCGCTGGAGGTACATCACCAACAATATCGACCCATTCCGGCAGTTTATCGATTTTCCCACTTGCCTTTTGGCGTAAAGCAGTCTGTCGAACTCGGAGCGCGGTTAGATTGTACTTCCCCATAATTTCTGGCCAGGCGCTATCGGTCGGTGAGGGAACGCTGTATTTCGATTCGACGGAAGAATTGACTTAGATCATTCGTCAAGAAGAAGCTTCAAGGCATTGAAGATGATACCGTTGTTGACGAATGCCTTATAAGAGACAATTGTAAATGGGAAATGCTTTGGCGTTCCTGGCGGGTTGCAGAAAAAGATGGTCGTTGGTCGCGCAGGAAGGAGGGCTCCGATTGGCTCCACTGCAGCTCCGCAAGGACATCTTGACAATTATTTTCATTTCATTGTGAAGAACGGCAGCTTCTGACGACAACAGTCAACCCCAGAGATTTGCTCTCGTCCTTTTCTGCTATTTACACGACTTGCACAAATGCCCTCATGTGTGTTTTTACGTTGAAGTCGCAATGTCCGCTCGCCGATGCCTGTTTTTAATACCTCTGCAGAGCCAGCACCTACACCCTGGCCAGCTGCCCTCGTGAACAGGAAGGAAATTCCAATGCACAGCCAAGGAGAACTCAACCGTCATGGTCGAAATAGATACGGGCGCATAGTTCAACGACGCTCTGCCGTTGCTGCGCTGGCAGATGTTTTTGTCCAGTCGCTGGTGATTGCTGGATCCTGTCCTGATCACGCTCCCAAGCAGCGAACCAGCCCCATCCATAACCGAATCAGTTCCATCGGATATCGCGCTTTTGGAACATCTACAACATATAGCTTTAATACACAGAACCCAAACCGGTCAAATTTTGGGCTTCGAAGCCACTCAGTTAACCCTTGTGTCTCCCGCATCCATTCGCAACCAATAAGCACATACGCCGCCAAAAGCGACATCGATGACCGCGGTCCCCGTCATTCCGATTATTTTCCACCGATGCGTGTGGATAATAAGATTTTGACAAGTACAGAGCGAAACCCCGAACGCATGATTCTAGGCTACGATGATTTAAGGACGATACGTCAATCGAAGGAAACAGTAGAAATTCCGCCTCACAACGCGTCTACACATCGATATCAAGACAGACGCACAATCATAACATCGACGAATTGGCGTGACCGCAAAAGACCGGCAGAACGTCCGTTTACGTTCAAATACCACGAGAAATGGGTGACGAACCACAAGGGACGGGTGAAAGCGAAGAGGCGGAGAAACAACAAGGACGGGCCCGCCGTCAAACAGAGATTACAGGAACCTACAACTGCCAGCCATCTCAAGTTGTTCTTGGCTGCTCTTTGGGACCATACCAAATCCAATCAATATATCTTCAGTTTATACAAACGTCTACCTTCGCCTGGGGTGAAGATTCTTTCAGTTGAAGAGAGAAGCGAGCTACTGTATCGTTTTGCGCACCCGCCAGACAGACGTCGGTCCAATGCTCGCTACTTCCTAATGCTTTTCAAAGACATGATTGATGCTGGGTTTAAGCTATCCAGATCAATGTGTACATCGGCCATTTATTTCACCTCACACAAAGTACCCAAACTGGAGAAACGCGACTTGATGGATGCCATCGCTATTTGGCATCGAATGGAGACTATGTATGGCATCCAATCAGATAACGTGGTGTTTGAGCTACTTTTTAGGATTGCTTCGCTTTCTGGTCATTTTGCTGTGGGTGATCGCTTGATACAAGAGATGAGAAACCGAGGAATGCGTCTCTCACGACGAGGCCATGTGTCCATGCTACACTCGTACGGGAAGAGAGGCGATATTGAAGGATTGCAAAAAGCTTTTGAAGAATTTGTCTCATTGGGCGAAGTTGTTGATACGTCTGTTATCAATTGCTTGATCTCATCTTTGCTCAACGCGGGAGAATTCGACAAAGCCCAACAGATTTATTCTCGCATGATGCAAGATCACGCGAGAACTACAGAGACCGCGATGACAGAGCGCCGTAACGCCGCTTTCTACCCGTCGACATCTTCGGATTTTGCGGCCTGGAGATCAAGAGCCAAGGGCCTTAGTGCGGCTTTCGAGACCTACCTGGAAATGAGGAAGAAGCAAAGTCGTGAGAATGGGCAGCAATTATACGTTCCCATCATGCCCGACTCCAGGACATTCTACATCATGTTCCGCTTCCATTGCGTTCATACGGGGGATTTGACGGCTGTCAGTCAGCTACTGAACGACATGGAGAAAGTCTTTGAAAGTCCACCTAGAACAATCGTTTACTACTTCCTTTTCCGTGGGTTTGCTGCTCATTCGTCAGCCAAAGGATGGACAGAAGCGAGACTGTTGGAAGTTTGGAAGGCGTTCAAAGGCGTTCTTTATGACTCCTATACAAGAATGGACCGTTTTGAGGGTTTGAGACTGCCTTTGAAACGAGCAACCTGGGAAAATCCGTTAAAATCTCTTCAGGCATCTCAACAAGAATCACACGCTTATTCCGAAGCGTTGGTAGATGGCCAAAATAGGGAAAGCCAAATGGATTACGGAAAGATCAAAGACAACACGGTCGGCAGAGATCAGAAACATGGCGATGAAGATCTCATGGCACTCTTTGACCAACTAACGCAATACGGGCGACTGCATAATAACTGGATTCCTGACGAGAATATGCTACGAAGACTCGACAACGGTATGTTTCTTAGCCGAGAGCTCAACATCGTGATTCTGAAAGCCTTTGGCGCGCACTGTGATATCAAGGCCTTGCTTCGTTTGTACTCGGATATTGAGAGGATGTGGAAACCTGTGAAGAGACTAGCTGTCGACGTACAAAGCATGAGAAAAGAATTACGCCGGCAGCTAGTAAGGATATACAAGAGAGAACAAGAAATGACAAAGCACAGATTATAGATGGGGAGAGCAAGAAACAGAAACGGCACTTGGTGGTGCTGTTTACACGCAAGATGTGGAAATAGACAACCCAGTCATCAATTTATATAGCACATAGCATATTGTATACCACAATGTATTATTATTAGATTGACAAAATCTCTGCCTTTGTTGATGGATATCCTGGAAAGGAAATAATGACTCTACGCCGGGGTATCACGTGACACCGCAACTTGGTCCCAACTTGACGGCGCGATAAAGAGTTCTCCATCAAGCACAGTTTCTCAGTCTTCAGCAATCGCGAGCTCGGACAGCAGAGAGTGTGCGAGAAACCATACGAAATGCGCCTCACATCAACAAGCATCATGCAGATATGGTAAATGATCGTCAACGTCTATGGGTTGATATTGACTTCACGCTGCGACGCGTCTTTGGCAAGACTTCTTTTCGGTTAGTGGAACTACCGTATCCTTCAAGTCATAAAACAACTGACTTGTTAGTCCTCTTCAACGCGAGGTCATCTCAGCGGTGATCGATGGTCATGATGTCTTCTTACAAGCCGCTACGTCCTTTGGGAAGAGTCTTTGCTTTCAATTACCCGCTGTTGTCAGCCATGGTGGTACATCTAACTACCTTTCGATGCGGTTTTGATCAATGCTAATCACTAGAACAGTGACTCTAGTAGTATCGCCGCTCCTTTCGCTTATGGTACGATCAGGGAGAGAACAAGCAAGAATAACGAGAATCTAACGAAGTAGTTCTAGGTTGACCAAGTTGCCGCACTTGAAGCTTACGGGATCCCTGTTGCAACGATCAATGGCACCACCCCATCATCCGAAAGGAAGGCGATCATTGAGGATATTATGTCCGGACATCCTAAAATTCGCTTGCTCTACGTCACGCCCGAATTCTGCTGCACTGAAACATTCCGACGCAACCTTAAGAGAATACACGCCCAAGGAGAACTCACTCGTGTGGCAATTGATGAAGCACATTGTATCAGTGAATGGGGGCATGATTTTCGACCAGCGTACAAAGAGCTGTCATGGTTCAGGGAGACATTCAAGAATCCCATGGTCCCTATATCGGCACTGACGGCCACGGCCACGCCAAAAGTGCGTAATGATATTGTGAAGTTGCTTGGCCTTGATAAAGATTCCATGAAGTGGTTCCATACGCCTTCTGCACGTCCCAACATTCATTACGAAGTCAAATATGTGGAAGAGATCGACGATGATTGCACATCACCTGATGAAAAGCGAGTACAAAATTTACTCTCATGGTTAGACACTGTACGGAAGCGTCGTGAGAGTCGCACCCATCTGGACGAGAATGCTGAGTCCAATGATGCGAGGCCTAAGCTTCCGCCAATATCCGGAATTGTCTACGTGCCCTTGCGGTCGGTTGCAGATGTACTTGCACGTATACTCAACAAATCTGGCAGGAATATCCGCGCACTGGCTTACCATGCTGGCCTGCCGGCCAGTGACCGCAAGCGAATCCAAAAAATGTGGGCGTCAAAGAACCCACCTCCAACTCAGCCAACCGGCCCTTGTCCATCCTTCTCAATCGTCGTGGCTACAAACGCGTTTGGCATGGGAATCGACAATCCTCATGTTCGCTTTGTGGTTCATTGGGCGCCTCCACGAAGCTTCGAAGGACTGGTCCAGGAGTCTGGTCGTGCGGGAAGAGACGGACGTGCAGCTGTCTCTATCATATACTATAATCAAAATGAACGCGATCGGATTCTTGAACGTGTCAAGACGGACAATCCAAACGGGCGAACCAGTAATCGCTTCGCCCCTCAAACGGCGAGTTCAAAAGAGCGCTCCCTGGCGGCGCGACTCGAAAGTTTCAACAAAGTCATAGCTTTCTGTGAGTCGACGGATCGGTGCAGACACGAGATTATCAGGGAGTTCTCAGGCGATCTCGAGCTGGAGATTTTGATGTCGAGTCAGACTACAAGATCAAATCAAACATCGTCGTCTCCATGCGACTTCGCCTGCGATGTGTGCAAATATGGCACGGCAGAGATTACGCGAAAGAAGACGGAGATGCTAAAAGCTTCTGCGGAGTTAGAAGCTATGGGCGCATACTCCTCCGATATGCACACCTTTATGTATTACTGGATGACTTATTTTGTTCGGCGATGAGGAGTTCTAGGGAAGAAATGCTCCAAGTGTGGCCTTGGGGGGAAGTACATCAGTTGCAAGAGTTTTGTTGTTTATATAGAAGCATATATTTTTTTTCCGCCAAGGCAATGCAGTGTCTGTCTAGACGGTACCTAGGTATGGCATGATTGAGCTGTTTCCTAACTGATCACTACCGTACTTGGGTACCTAGGTAGCATAAATGAAATGTGCAACAGCCCTGGTTCCTTATGCCCCTTTTCAGCAATATCGCGGGATAACCTTGGAAATTATGCTTCGCCCCATACTCGCAATTACTCCTGATTTACTCTTCCATTCACCACGTTCATTTCAGGCATTATATTTTGTTTTTCCGATGAGGAAGTCCATTGAGTGGGGCCGGAAGGTTGACCGGAGGGAATCTTCCCAGATTCGAAGACTTAACGTCTATTCGCGAACTGTCTAACCGAGAAGGCAAAGCAAATCATCCCAAGTTAAGGGAACTCTGAGGCCTGGGGCCAGACGTCTCGCTGAAATGGACTCGAGCGAGAACCGGAACCGGAGCCGGAGGATTGCGATACCTAGGTATATCTAGGTAGTCCACATGGATACATGTAGGTTCTTCGGATGGCCTTGATCAATTGGTGTAATATGAATTTATAAATAGCCGATATGGCCCAGCTTGACAAAGTTCCAGTTTCCAGTCCAAGTCACTCATATATATATATCATTTTTCGATTCAATTAACGCACAGTCAAGATGGCATCAAACGTGGAGAAATACAAGATCCTCGCGGCGGCGAAAAGAGCTCAGCAGCTGGACAAGATTCCCAAGAGTTGGCGGGTTGCCTCAGAGAGATTCCAAGATGCTGCCAACGTCATGGATATACCACTTAACTGTGGGATTTTAAACGCAACAGAATCCAGCATCACATCCGACTACGACGCTACCGCGCTTCTTGAAAAGCTACGGGCTAGAGAGTGGTCGGTTGAGCAAGTGACTGTAGCCTTTTGCAAAAGGGCTGCCATCGCCCATCAGCTGGTCAGTTCCAAGGTTCCTTGAAGAGCCCATTGAAAGAGAAGCTCGCTAATCCTAGATATGAGGTGCCAGACGAATTGCCTGACGGAGATATTCTTCGACGATGCTATTGAACGAGCGAAGAATCTTGACCTGGCGTACGACCGACTGTCTCGTGAAAACGCCCTCCCGCCACTTTTTGGATTGCCAATTTCCCTCAAGGATAGCTTTGCAGTTTCTGGGTATGATACATCGACTGGATTGGGTTGTTATTTGAATCAGCCGGCAGAGGAGAATAGCGCGCTCGCTGCTATGCTAATTGACTTGGGAGCGGTTCTTTACTGCAAGACCAATCTGCCTCAGACAATCATGACTGGAGATAGTGACAACAATATCTTTGGAAGAACCTTGAACCCTCGCAACAAACTGTTCACCGCCGGTGGAAGTACGGGAGGCGAAGGCGCACTTATTGCGCTTCGGGGCAGCATCCTCGGAGTTGGGACAGATATCGGTGGTAGCATTCGTGTCCCATCGGTCTGCAACGGTATCTATGGATTCAGGCCGAGTGTCGGTTTGGTTCCTCACGGCGGTGTACGAGACGTCACCACGCCAGGGACAGATGGTGTCCGTTCCACAGCTGGGCCTATGGCGACCTCACTTCGGGATTGCGAACTTTTTGTCAAGACGATACTGCAAGGAGACACCTGGAAGTATGACAGCACTTCAATCTCGGTGCCGTGGACGAATCTTAAACCCGCACACAAACTCCGGATCGGCGTTGCTCAAGATGACGGCGTCTTCACCCCATCGCCTCCAGTTAGACGTGCCTTGGACCAAGCGGTCGATCGTCTTCGTAGCAATGGCGATATTGAAATCGTTCCAATTACTCTTCCAGACGTTGAATCGCATTATCAAGACCTCATAGGCTATTTCATGCTATCAGGGCCTGATGTGAGTCCTCCAAACCCCGACAATAGTTACTACGTAGCTGTAGACTGACCCAAAAAAGCACTACTACGAACAGTTCGCGCAGACAGGGGAGCCACCTATCCCGTCACTCCAAGCTATCGGCCTTCTATCTGTGCCAGGAACGACTCTGAAGGGCTTTTTCGATCTAAATGTCCGCCGCGCCGCAGCCGCAAAGAAGTACCTAAAACTGTTTCGTGACAACGAGATTGATATGATTTTGATGCCTCCAGCACCCCATACGGCAGTTCCACATGACTGCTGGACAAAGGCGGCATATACTAGCCTGTGGAACTATCTTGATTACCCGGCAATTGTTATTCCTGTGGACCATGTACGAGACAATGACTCCGCTGACGGTTTGAGCAATGCCCAATTTGGGCCAGAGGACGAGAAGCTCTACAGTCTATGTATGCACCATTTCCTTCCGTAAGATTCACTCTTATGGTAATCTAGGCTAACACGTGCTTCCACAGATACTGGCCCGGAAGAGTACAAGGGCGCACCGATCTGTATCCAGGTGGTAGGATATAGACACCGAGATGAGGCCTTGTTGAAGGGCGCGGCTCTACTGGACTCAATCCTAAATAGGAATGTGTAGAGCTATGGATGCTCAAGAGCATTTGTCATCAGGAACCTTAAGTTAACTATAACAAGGGATATCATGTCTGGGCCAACGTCATAAATCATAAGAGACAACGTGTGATCGTGAACCCTAACGCCTATCTCAAGATCTTCAACCTTGCACCGGCAGCTTCTGGTAGTTTTGAGCCCTAGGTTTTCCAGTGGAAAAAAACAATTACTTACTTTTGTTTTGATATGAAAATCCTGTTCCTGTCTCTTATTTTCAAACTGGCGTCCACACAATATTCCCTTTGTCAAGAGTTTGATGTATCTGATCGTCAGGTACTGAACGTGATTTTCTAGTGGTCAATCAGACGTGGGTCGGATTCCCATCCCATGCATACGATTACTCAACCTTGAAATAACCTCAATTCCTACGTCTTCCATAATTACTAATTAACATTGATTTATAATCTACGAGAGGAAAAAAAAATTCTGCTTCCAATGATACCTATATAGGGGGCTCAAAACGACATGTGAACCATCAGTATACACCAAAAAGCATCACACGCATCAAGAGACCTGAATGAGACCTTCTTTTCTCAAGCTATTCCAGAAATCCCGGTTCGAGAAAGGCATTCCTACGCTGCCCGGCATGGCCACCAACATGATTGAATACACTATCGCAGGAAAGCCCGGCCCTATCAAAGCTACTCGAAGCGTTGTCCCTATCCCGTAGGTCATCTTACTACTATAATAAATCTAGCTGGCGGCAATGCTAAATGGATTTTGCCAAACAGCAAACCGGGACCAAATGAAGTGCTGATAAAAGTCATTGCCACTGACTCCAATCCCAAAGATTGGAAAGTGAGTCCGGCAGCCTCTTACTCTTTCAGCAAGTCTAATAAACATGCTAATGGGAAGTATGATTAGGCCTCTCGCAATCATGAAGAAGGCCGTGGCATAAACCAAGGCGATGATATCTCCGGTATTGTTGAGTTAGTCGGAAGCTCGGTCTGGGAATTCGCTCCCGGAGATCGTGTCGCAGCCTTTCATCGCATGTTCCAGCCTCACGGCTCCTATGCCCAGTATGCCATTGCACCGGCGACCACCACTTTCCGGCTACCGCCCAACATCTCCTTTGAGGCCGGAGCAACTCTGCCTCTCGCGAGTATGACTGCCGCACTTGCACTGTACCAAAACCTGGGCCTCCCCTTGCCATGGAATCCTCCCAAGACCGAGATTCCAGTTCTTATCTACGGCGGTGCTTCCGCTGTAGGTGCCTATGCACTCAAGTTCGCAAAGCTCAGTGGTTTATCGCCAATCATTACCGTTGCAGGGAATGGAATAGACTTTGTCAAGTCCCTTAATGTAGCAGACCATATCATCGACTACCGAGAGGGCAATGTGGTGGAAGCTATCCAAGCAGTTCTTAAGGGACGAAAGTTACATCACGCCTTTGATGCAATCTCATACAATCGCAACTATGAAGATATTGTTGCAGTGCTCCAGGCGTCAGGCGGTGGCCAGATTGATATGGTTGACCCTCCTAGTGATGATTCCGCGAACCCAAATCGTGATTCCTGGAAATGGCCGGAGAATATCAAGTTCACGAGAACCTTTGTCTCCAGCGCGTACGGTGCTGCCCACAAGTACCGAAATGAGACGGAAGCAGCCGAGGATCACGACTTCGCCTATGTTTTCTACCGCTATATCAGCCGTCTACTCGCAGAGGGAAAGTTCGAGCCCCATCCGTTCGAAGTTCGGCCCAACGGTTTAGAGAGTGTGGCAGAAGGAATTCAGTTGCTGCATGATCGTAAGGTCTCAGCTCAAAAGCTGGTTTACCGGTAAGGCAACGCATTTCCCAACTTTTTCTTAGTCATTCGACTGATTTTCCTTTGTGACAGAATCGCAGAAACACCCAACCTAGTCTAAGCGCTCTCTGCGAAGGGACGTCTTTGGGGAAATTGTAAAGATCACCCCTTTTTGTCCCTTGGAGTTATGGCTGCTGTGCGGTATTAGCAAGGCAAGCCATAGGACATAACGAGTAGAGCGACTTCGCTGTTGGTGTGCAGTGATTATTCCATTGAATCAATCTTCGAGGGGAAGATTAATCTAACGACCTGTATGTTTATATCCTATATTACGCATTAGCCAGATTCAAACGATATGCATTTCTTATACATCACAAATGCGAGGAGTATACTTAGGTAGAGATTAGTCCATGGTATGTTCGGATCTTCGGGTCGAGGCTCTTTGTTCAAGGGATGAGATCTCCACTCCGGTACTGGTCGTCTGACAGAGAATCTTCTAGATTCAATAGGATAGAGAAATGTGACGTCAGAAGAGAAATGGCCGAAGAGAAATATTTAAAGGAGGCGCTTCGGAGAAGTAGGTTTTAGATTTGAACATATTGGCTATACGAGAAAGTGGAAGATAAAAATGAGGGGAGGAAGGAAAAAGATAAGTAATCACAATTCAACGCTAATCCCGCATTCGGACAATACCTTTTTTAACCTATGTCCATTATAGGTTAGAGACTACTTATTTGTTTAGTATTGATGCATCAGACTAGTAGATTAGCACAAGAGAAGTTGTGCCATCTAGAATACTTGATTTCTCAACCGATCAATCCATGTCTTAGAGAGTACGGTAGTCAATGTCATGAAATAAATAATATACAACCCCGAACCCGTGGACGTCTTTGTCTGACGTGTCCAACCTCCAGTCCCCCAGTGCAAAAACGAGCAATAGGTACCTAGGTATCCACCGTCATTGTCCTCTATATATAACGGAAGCTACCCACAGTGGCGGTATATTCAATGTCAGATACCTCTTTGAGTCTCCCTAGACTAAATATGGAAGAGATCAGAAGCATGCCCCAGGAGAACAGGTGGCCGAGGCCAAGAGATCTTGATACACCATCATCGTCACCATCATCATCATCATCATCATCTACGGGGATATCGAACTCGGCTTATGAGCACTTCATCTATTGCCCACAACCGCCTGTGTATGAGCATGCGGAGGCATTCTATACTCAAATCGCACATCGGCCTTTACCACTGCAGTCTCCTCCACAGCAAGAATGCGATTATTCGAGTGTCCAGAGTTCCACTGAAGACATGACTGAGGTAAATCTTTCCTTTTCAGACATGCCAAACAAAACCAGAATTGGGACTGATCTATTTCAAACATAGAAACGGAAAAAACAGAATCGCCTCGCCCAGAGGCGTTACCGTGTTCGTCAAGAACAGAGAGCCGTGCTTCTGAGCAGCAAAGTCGGGGCTCTCGAGCAAAGGATAGCATCTATCCGTCTACTGTGCCTTGATGTCCTCAGGAATTCAGGCCTTCTAGGGTATTATTCGTCTGAGTCCCTGCTGGGTTCCTTGCAATTACTACTTTCTCTCACGGACCCCGAAGAGCCACGGATAGAAAGCCATCGTCCAGAATTCGACCTGGGAGTCCAGAGATTGGCCGAGCTGCTGCCTCCAGAAGCCCGTTATGCACCACTTGTAGGACAATTAATGTCTCGCGCGTCAGTTTCTGATAGTGATGGCCAGTCACCGCTTGCCGTAACCCCCGGCGACCGGTTTTAGTTACTGCCTGTTGAAACGATAACTAGATAGTTACATGTACATAAGTTGAATTTGGGGGCGTGTGTTATTACTTCAATCAGATGATCTATTCCTAAGGATACCCTGCTGGCGAGACTTTCAATACTTCGGAGATGCTTTGGACGTTTATTCAATCAAATCAACTCAATTCAGATAGCCATAATAGAAACCAATCGCAATTCATCGGGTTTGCATGTAACTGCATGGTATTACGCGTCTTTATTGGTGCATGTATAGTCAGTCAAAAAGACCCATCCGTGACAGCGCTAGCTAGTGAAGCTCTGCGCCGGAATCAACCATAAATCCTCGGACGAAGTGCGTGTTTATGATTGGTAGAGATCAAACCCTCTGACGCCATTGCTAAAGGATGACCAAGCATATGATCCAAGGATGATAAGATCCAGCCCTGTGGCAGCCTGGCAGGGGTCGTATGGTGGCATGAGGCGCATCCGGCCACTCGAAGAACCCACAACCGCTACTGCCAATTCGGAAAGAGGAATTCCCTTCTGGGCGAAGGCGTGAAACGCAAATATTAAAGTTATTTTAACGCAGCCGCGAATGTAGTCTTCCGAATTGTCTGGTGGATTTTCTTCCCAAAAGGGAAGTCGGACTGCTGAGTTCGGGCTGATTTCCCGACGAGCTTCCCCCGAGTGTCCGAGCCCTAAAAAAGTGGGATTTGAAGAAGTTAAAAACTGACAGCCACAGACTATTCCTACTGCAGAAGGTACGCTGCCTAATTGGGAACTCCTTTCGTCCCCCATAAAATGTTTACCTGGGCTTAGAAATTCTGATTACTTAACTACCTGACGTTTATCGCAGTCTGTCAGCAATTCTCCAGCGCTCTCGAGTCTTCAACAGCCGTGAATAACTTTCCTCTCCCGCAAAATAATCCTTGGAGACAGATACGCTAAATCAAAATAAGAAATCGATCGGTTTAGAAAACGTTCTTGAGCTATACACCGGCAATTACACGAGAAAGTAGTCGCCGAAGTTCACCGGCTCATCTCATTGCACCATCGTCGATTCGTGACATTTGGAATCAAGAATGCTAGCGGATACTTCCCACGGTTATATCTACTTGGCGATGGAAGTGGCCTATCTACTACACTATATATAGATGCGCTAACATCTTCCTCGCAATCCCGCGCAAGGATGTTTTTGAGATACTTTTTCTTTCCTCTCTCAAAGAAGTCTTCTTAGACAATACTTATAATCTACTTCCACTTGCAGATAAACCGTTAGAGATGGCATATAAAGAGACCTCGAAAGAACTTCCATTGCCATTAAGGCGGGAGTCTGATAGTCTCTTCTTGCTCAATGGACCAGAGGAGAACTTCGAGCTCACCAGCGAAACATCTACCGAGAACGGAAGCAACAAAAGCGATTCACCTTCCGAAGCTGAACCAGTGCGCAAGGCTGGAAAACGCGGCCGACCCAGATTGCTTCGTGACGATCGTCGTGAGGCAGATCTCAAAGAGGCAAGTATGGGTGGTTTTGCAATCAGCCGATGCAAATAGAACTAACAACGAAATTCTTTCGTTTAGCGACGAAGAGGACAACTACGGATCGCGCAAAGAGCCTATAGATGCCGAAAGGAAGATCAAATAACGACGCTCACTAAGAAGGTGACAGAGCTGGAGCAGAAGCTATTTCTCATGCGCAATCTCTATCTCAACACATGCGCATCGTCCATGAACCCCGAAACCCTAATCGATTGTTCGCCGCAAGACAGCTTGGAACAACCCACCGCCAACAATCCGACTGGCATCCACCAAGCTCCAACAGCGGCCTTCGGTGCACACAGCACGGAATCTGTTGCTTCTATACCAGTCTGCGAGTCGTTTCCTCCTTTCGAAATGAATTATCCTCTAAGTCCAGATATGTCGCCGATTGCTCCTCCCCACCTTGACATGTCCCATGCGTTCTTCAACGATGGTAGTAACTATGCGGGTTGTACACCTGCTTGGAGGAGGTACAATGGCTATTCGAACGATATACAAAACAGCACCCAATACCTACCTACAGGAATACCGATGTGATTGTGCAGTTTTTGGGGATTGACGTGCATCTACTCTTTCCGAAGACCTTATTACGGGCTATTTCCCAACCTGATAAGATCCCCCATACACAGCCTCCGTCAAAAGCTTGCGCCAAACCACCGGCAACCTGACGGACATTTGGCGGGAATCAAGGGGGTGACTGGGTTGCTAGCTACTCAGGCTCAGCAAGGCTTAGCAAGGCGCATCAAGTAAAGCCCGCGGGGATTTATAAATGACTACCGGTGGTTGTCCATTTCTTCAGCTCGGAGGGAGCGCATCGTCATCTATCTTTTTACAAAGATTTAATGGATTGTTGCTTTCGACAAAGGTTAGTTTTTGGATAACGGATGGAATGGCCTGTGAATAGCTGAAAATGAGACGTGGGTTTGGTTTCAGCCGGCCCTCTTGTTCGCGTACCCTAATGAGATATCATTATCAGATGCGATAAATTGACAAAGTATTTAGCTTTGATTTCTCGAAAATAATTACTTGTAAATTATATCCATTTCATAAATCATAACCAGTGGCTTTCCGGGGGCGCCAGACCAAGGACAAAATTAAGTAAGGTAAAGAAAAAGGAAACGTCATGAAGAAGCGAGAGCCTTCTCCCAAGCAATCCGCCAGTCCGCGGCCCGACTCTGATCATAAAAGAAACGCTGTAGCACTGCTTCAACCTCATCAACCGATTGATAAGAGTCCGTATGTCTGAATGATCGTCCCATCAGCGCTATCTGGACCTCGTCAGCAAGAAGCGATTTCTTTCGCGGAGTTGCGATGGCAGTGGACATCCAGACAACAAGATCGTTGAGGGAGGGCGAAGTCCACAGCTCATCCAGGTACGACAGAAGTATGTTTGCGCGCTCATTCGCCTGCCGGAAAATCACTGCGCACGGGTGCGAGCCAAGCGCGCTCAGATCATCAGCTAAACATACTAGAGCGATGCTAATGCATTTCTCGAGACCATTGGCTGGCTCAAAATATGAGTATCGCCAGGTTTCCCGACTTGCAGCTTCTGCGCCCATTCCGTTGTAAAACCACGTGGCAAAGTCCTCGAGGAGACTAATCATACTTTCCGTAAGAAGACCAGAAGAAATCAAATTTCTAAAGCCGGCGGGAAGGTTCATCGCCCTCGTCGTCTCGGGTAGTGCCGAGGATAGAGAGAGTAGTGTATTATTCGCGGGTGTCGGCATTGCAGCCACATTCTGATAAAGGCCGAGATTCATTTGTAGATGGAACTCCACCATCAGCCTGTTCACATTCACCACCATGGCAAGCGGTGTAGACTCCTCCACTGCCGGGTTAAGAACCGGATTGGGGCTTATCGGTTGGGCAGCAGCAGCCTTGCGAGTTTTGAGAACTCCGATGAGATCCTGAAGACCCTTCAAGTGGACCGGGCGATACTCCTCAAACCCGAGGCATTCCTCAACAGATATCATAGTGCACAGGCTGTGAAGCAGCGCATCATCTACTTGCTGACTTGAGAGTTTCTGACGCACGGCTTTGAGGAGATGCTGGCGGTGGTACAAGATTGCCTGGTGCGTGAGACTACTTCTATCATTGTAGTGCAAGATGCACAGACTAAACGCCGCCACGCTATGGAGCACTTCTTTATTCTGAAGCACCCATCCAAGCAGCTCTGTTGCGTAAGAGTATTCCTCTGCTTTTCCCAGACCGACCACTTTTGAGTCGTATGGCAGAAGGACGTCGAAATCTGTGGGGCATGGATAATACCCGTTACAATACGATTAGTCAAGGCACATGAAACTTCCATATTGGGATAAAGGTTAGGACAGGCCCCAGTCCGACAAGGGTTAGGGGGTGGCCGAAGTGGCGCTGGCGTTACTCACAGTGACTTAGGGCATGCACAAGAAGGGGGCCCCGGGAATTATCGCCTACGCCTTCAATAGGGTAGAACCTACCGCCAGCGAATAGGCGAAAACTGATGTCATGGGCCGCTGCAAGCTTCGTAGCAATGTGCTCGGGAATCCTCGTTTCCTCTGTCGCAGACTCGTCTTGCTGGCTATTATGACTGGGGGGTGTGATATGGAACCAATTAAGGCCTCTGGTGAATACGTCTGATTCTGGACTCTCATGACTAACCCCTTTCTTACGGGACCGACGCTTGACGCTGGCATTTGCAGCTACGTGGGTGTTGATCCTTCGACGAGTGGCGCGGTCTTTCTTGGAAGAGGGGGGAGTGTAAGGAATGAACATGGCTAGGATAACCTGCGTTGACACATCAAAATTCTTCCCAAACAAGAATCCGATCCATATTATAATTTCATAATCCGAGTGTGTAAGTGATCGCCTTAAGGTGTTGGTTGAATAATCAATCGCCCTTAGGTCGTCAGTAATAACTTAATAAGCACAGGGAAGGAATAGGTCCCTGCGTCTTTTCGGTAACGAGAAGCGGGTCTACCAATTCCTCCATTGGGAATAGTATTCTGTTCCCGAGCCGCTTGTCTCGATGAGTCGAACCATTCGCCAGAATCATCACCGTGGAGTGGCATCCATGGATGGAGTCATGGACTCTGGAGTCTGGAGCCTTCAGCGGCAGAAACCCACTCTGACCTTTGAGCTGTGGGCGGTGAAGCTTGACCCAGCGCTAACCACATTAGGAAAGCCTCCTTCCTAATCGGGACTGATCACTGGAATTGAACTACGTATTAAAGACATGGGTTGGCGAAGAATCCTACAAGAACTTGATAGTCAAGACTCAAATGCACACCAATGCCTACTAGGCAGTACCTCGCACCTCCATGAGGCTTCGAAGGCGGCGGAATTGCTGCTTCTTTATTGAATGGACTGACCCAGCGCTAGGTGACTGTGATTTGGATGTCCTCCGTCATATCTATCCCATGCAACAGCCGAATCATCAATTGACCCAGATCTCAGAAAGGAATTCTTGAAGAAATCTATTCGCGGTCGTTCCTCCTGAGCTACTTACAGAAACGGTGGCTTTATCCGTCCTCCTCCCTAACGTTTCCTCACGGCTCACGCTACTGTCATTGCACTCCCCTGAGCAGGGGACAACCTCTTGTCTTTTACTTAGCCCCGTCTTTACTACGTATGAATTCAATTATTGGCTTTCAATCTCCATCCCCGAAAGCCACCACCAAAGAAAGGCGCTCGGATCGGTTCATGGGCATCAAGGCAGCTGCTCGTAGAATGGCCTACAAGCAACGGACCTTCAGTCGAGTCATGAGTGTTCATCTGCACCCATCCAGCGGCACTGCCGTATCAAAATAATGGATTTCTTCTACTCAAACCACCACGCCTCGTCTAATGCTAGGTTCCAGGCCTTCTCCCAGTCATCGGCGCGCTCGTCAAAATAGTAGAATCGCCGAAGCTTGAGTTGGATTTCTCCCCAGTCTAGAGCGAAATCCCGGCCGCGAATAGATTTCTTCAAGAATTCCTTTCTGAGATTTGGATCAATGATTTGGCTGTTGCATGGGATAGATATGACGGTGGACATCCAAATCACACAGTCAGCTAGCGCTGGGTCAGTCCATAGCTCAGGCACCTCAGCGAGGGCCTCAGAGCGCTGCTTGGGTTTTCGGAAAATCAAGGCTGCAGCGTGCCTTCCCATTGAGCTGATGTCATCTGCTAAACATACAAGAGCCACGACAATGCACTTCTCGACATTATTGAGGCATCCCGAGAGTTGTGGCCGCCAGGTGGGTCTTATTCTGGGTTCGATATTTTTTACCTCTGACAGCCAAGTCTCATAGCTCTCAAAGATCCCCAAAACATTCGTCGACAGAAACCCGGCATGGGCTAGAGTTTGGAGCCCGGGAGGCAGTGCAGAGATCTTCTTCTGCATTTCCGGGGATAAGCTGAGGGAGCAGCTGAGAGGAGCTGTTGGCTTCTCATCTGGGAAAGACTGGGCCACGGTCCTGGTCTGCACATTGAACTCAACCATACTCAGTACGACGAGCAAGGATTTTTTCAGCAGCTTCCCGAATGCTGCGTCGGAATTCCCCACTTGCTCGTACCCACCACGAATCATCACTATATTTATCAGTCCTTTTCTATGTACAGGGGCATATTCCACATATCCCAGATAGTCGTCAATCATTATTAACAGACATATTGCCTGTATCAACACATCATCCACTTGTCTGCGCTCAAGCCGCCGGTGGACGTCTTCCAGGATTTTATGGCGATGGTAAAGAATCGCCTGAGAAACTGCATCAGTGCGTGCAGTCTGCAAACTACAGAGAGAAAATGAAGCAAGCCCATGCAGTATGGCGTCATGTTGTCCTGTCCACTTGAAGAGCCCGCCTCCATATGCTGACGCTCTAAACTCCGTGATACCTTGCGCCTTACAATCGTCAGGAAGGAGGATATCAAAATCTGGGCGGAAAGGCAGTGTGCGGTTAGCAAATCGACCCTAGGTGAGAAGGAGAATGGATCTTGAATGACAAATACACACAGTGGCTCAACGCTGTCGTAGTGAGAGGACCCTTTGCGCTCATTTCACGGCTTGGGTAGAACTTTTCGCCCCCCAGGATATAATTTGTTAGCGGGGCTGATTCGGCCACGCTTGCAAGTGATGATGATGATCTCGACACTTGAAGGGCTAAAGAACTGGCTTCCTTGTTTCTTGCATTCTCCGAGCTGTCCTCCGCAGCGCTGGACTCCGGGACTTGCACCCACTGAAAGGTGCCCCTTGCTGGGTCAGGTACGCCCTGCGCGCGGGACGCCCCTCTCGCTGCCTTGAAGGCATTGGCGGTTCTTCGTGCCCTGCGGTTGCGCTGGCTGGACGGTCCAGTATAGGGTATAAACATCGGTGGATGCTGTGGTCGCTCGACAAAAGAGGCAGCGCACCTTCTAGGATCTGGAGACTAACTATGAGATAGATAAAGACATGATATCTACCGGTGCTCTGTAACCCACGTCGTGCGCTTCTGGTGAGTGCGAAATCACAGCTTATCGACGACTGGTGCTTTTAAGTATGGGGAGTCGGCGAGTCGGCGTGCGAGTCGGGGCGCGAGTCCCCCCGTCTATGAGATTCGGAGATATCAGCTGTTCGCTTCCTTTACCTCCAGTTTTTTGCTTAAGTACGTAAGTAGTCCTTCGGACGAACCTGCCCGGCAGCTGCTGTCACGTGCGAAGTCACGTGAATCAAACTCTCGATCTTTATGGAAATATTTCCCCCCTCTCTTCACTGACAATTTCCAGTCAGAGAGCAACTCGGCGCATGGTTTTACGTACAAGCCTGAGACTAGCCCAGGTATGCCATTATTAAGCAGCCCTACACATCGCAAAAGACGCATTCTGACTGGCTGCAGGGAAGTGGTTGATTACAAATATAAGGAAAAGATCGAGCCACATCACCTGGGGATTGAGCCACACCCCCTATTGCCGAATCGGGGTATTACTGCAGTCTATTCCCCCTTTCTAACACTTTTACTACCGGTTTACTAACAAATCTCTTTAGAATCTTTAAAGCCGGGGCTTTTTTTCTTTCGTCATTGACGTTCAAATCTCCACTCTTTTCGTTATAAGTGAGTACGACACCCGCCGTCACCCGGAGCCCACAGAAAACACTAATAATATACCGACATTGCCATAGAATTTGGTTCTCGGGAAGTTTCCAGAGGGTATCCGGGGATGGGATGGGGGAGACTAGTCAACCTACACTTCTTCTCCGTACGAACTCCGAAGAATTCTTGGTAGGACTTGATTGTGAAGCACTTGGTGATTTTGATCGCTGCCCTAATTGGGTAATTAGGGGGTGTGGCTCGATCCGTTCTTCAAATATATTCAGTTTTTGACATCGTGAGCTTGTAGGGAATGATGGATTCTTTTCACTTTCCAAATAGGGAAAATTGTCTGAGGGATAAGACAAACTTGGAACTCTCCAGCCTACGCAACGAGGTACATCAACGAACGCGAACCCGAAAGGTTGTAGCCGGCCAATTGGTCAGTTTCGGCCATAGATTAGGGCTGATAACCAGAGCCACCAATAGGATACAGTACATGTTGTTGGTTCATTAGTCGCCTCTCAAATTTTGAGGATCACCCTGGACTGCGTCTTCTCATCCATGCTTCATGCTTCATGCTTCAATACGCTGAGTCTTTGAACAAAATCGAGCAAGGTCCACTAAGCCCTACCTCAAAGTATGTCCCATCACCGGCTGTTGATGCCGAGGGGAGATACCAAGTGGACTTCGAACACAATATGATTCTAGACACTCACGGTGGCATTCTTGTGGACTTACCACGACTGTAGGTGGGTTGCAGCGGTTGAATTCTTGGGAGAAGTTGCAGGCTGTTGCGTTGGGGGCTCTTGATACGACTGACTTTTGTGCCATTTAATGATGCTAACTTATTGACTAATCTTGCTCATGCTACTTTTTGTCGATGGCCACTGTAGATATCTCCATGGACTTGATACCAGTATACAGTTCATCCGCCCCTTGGGGGATAGTCCCATCTGCCCCTCAGCCACACGGATTAACCAGTTGTTCCGCGTCTGCCCCTTCCAAGAAACATAAAATAGTTCGCAATCATGAACAGATTTCTATTCCCTCTAGTTATTTAGGGTTCGGGGTTAGAGGGTTAGGGGCCTTAGGGCTTAGGAATGGTTAGGGTTGGTATGGGTTAGGTTTAGGGATGGTTAGAGGCTTTGGAATGATTTTTAGGGGTCGTTGGGGGTGAGCTCCGGATAAATTATTTTTGTGGGACGGGGCAGGTAAGGGAATAAGCTCGGCAGGGGGCAGCCGAATTCAGCCCGAAGGGGCAGACGAACTGTACTCGTGTTAGGGATGGTACCCCTAAAGTATAGGGCAGGTGAGCGGGAAAAACTAATGTCCGGAGATTCCGGTGGCTCACCGGGGCAGCCAGCCACAACCCCCAAGGGGCGGATGAACTGGAGAGTCGAGACTACAGTCCGTCTGCCCCTTCGGGCTGAATTCGGCTGCCCCCTGCCGAGCTTTGAACTGTAGTCTCAAAGTTTGCCTATGTATAAGTTTATGGGAAGGGGCAGGCGAGCGGGAAAAACTATTTTCTCGAGGGCGGTTGGGGCAGCCTGCTACCACCCCCAAGGGGCAGGTGAACTGTAGTCTCGACTTGATACGGTGATGAAAGGTGAAAAAGGGTCAATTGACATTTATTAGTGCTGTCACCAGACTGGTTGTGAAATGTAGTTAGGGAGTATATGGTATGATGTTCATCTTTCACGCACTCTCAACGCGAGACAGGATTTAGAGGGAAAAAAAACACACAGCTTTTTTCGAAACTGGCTTGGTACTCAAAATCAGCACATAAGCAAAAGATAGTGAACAAATAGTATATCACATTGTGTATGAAAGATTGTGTTTTTGATGATGGCATTGAAACAAGATTACAAGCCTGGAGGGGGTGGGACCTATCAGACATTCAGGTTAGTACGATGAGCATAATACTAGCGAAATGGTTCGAAACTGCTTACAGCATTGTAACTTCCACCACCAGGGGGAGGTGGCGGCGGAGGTGAACCCGATCCAGCTCCAGGAGGAGGCGGTGGTGGGGCGTCGCCAGGAGGAGGGGGAGGAGGTGCTGTGTCGCTGGCGTCCGGAGCCCCAGGAACCCCTGGGGCACCTCCTTGTTGCTGTTGTTGGGCCCATTGTTGGTAGTATTGATAATAAGCAACGTAGTTCTGGTAGCCTCCGTAAGCTGCATACGGGTCCTGTCCATTATAATATTGAGAGTATTGAGCAGCGTAATCAGTAGCGTTGGCGGCTCCGGGAGTGCTTTCCGCTGAAGTGGCTACTCCCGTAGGACTCATTGAGGCAGCAGCAGACGGAGACTGTTGATGTTGTTGGTGATGCTGATTATGGTGTTGATAACCACCTCCACTGCTGTAACCACCGCCGTAGCCACCGCCGCCATGTCCGCCATGTGCTCCACCATAGTGACGATCACCGCGTTGACCATATCCGCCATATCCATGTTGAGGAGGGTTTTCCTTGAATCGTTGATACTGTTCGCGGACATTTGACAGCAGGTCCTCGCAAAGTTCTTTAGCAACTTGCACCTGGTTAGGATCAGGGCCACTGATAAAGGTTAGCATCCAAACATATCCATTATGGGAAAATAATAAACCTAGCACGTACGCAACATGCAAATACATGGGCTCGTCACTCTCCTGGTCGGTGCCATGTTCTCGAAATCCGGAGCCACGTCCCTTGATCTGGACTTTGCAGCCGGTCTTTTGTTGAATATGCTTCACGTATGCTCCACCCTGACCGACAACCTGGGCTCGCAAGTTAAAGCCAGGGATCGGCTCGAGGTCTATAGGGATTCGTTCCTCGGGCCATTTCCTCTAAACCAAACATGAGTACCCTAGATTCAAGACGTTATCGCAAGCTTAGTATTGTGACTTACCCGTCCAAATTCATCACGTTCCACTTCAGGCTGTTCTCGGCGACGGAATCGGCGTTCATCCACCAGATTGGGCAATTCCTGTTTCATGAGCTCCTCAATCTTTGCAACGGCTTTATCGAGGCCCTCTCGAGTGGTGCTGGTAACGTGAAGATACAGGGGAGGGTTCTATCCCGCGCAAACTGTCAATATCAAATAGCCAGAATATTCAGAAGGTTGCAGTGAACTTACCGACGGGGTGGCCATAGACCTATCCGGATAGTAACTACCGCGAGTTGTGACATCTTGATCATTTCAATAAGCATGGGTCTGCAACATCCAAATTTTGAAATATAAAAAACATGTTTGTTTGGGGGTAAACGCGTACCAGCGCCAGTTTCTTCTTTAATCTAAAATCACGCAGCCGAGGTTAGCAGATGCAAAAGAGGGGTAAGGAAATGCTATAATTGACTGGGTAAGCTTCGAGGTCCAAGCAAAATAGCCAATAATTGAGACTTGGAGCAAGGTATGTATGAATGAGCCATGCCCAAGGCTGGGAGTATCAGCAAGATGACAACAGGAGTTTATTTACCATTCTCTGCGTGGAGCCTCTGGTGAGAGCATAGCGGTTACGCAGGCTGTTCACATCAATATCTTTGATATAGTCTCCATCGGCAATGTAAACGTCGTTATCGAGCTTGGTAGCACCATCGGCGGAGCTGCCTGTTTTCGCAGCGGGGCTTCCAGTCTATCGAAGAGGAGTTAGATTATAGCTAGATGCTTGAGAAGGTGTAAATCTCACCGTGCGAATAGGAGGCACGTCGACATGTTGAATTCCTTTCTTAGCCTGTAACTGCGCATTAATCTTAGCAGCGGCAGCAGCTACACGCACATCAGTCAGTTGACACAGTCAAGAAAAAGGGTCAGTATTTTCTCACCTGCTGCTGCCGTAGGATCTGGTGCGGCTGAAGATCTCGCAGAAGCTTCAGCACCTGGACTGCGAGGCTCCCTACTCAACGGACTACGCTGACGAGTGGAATCAGAGTGACGAGAGGTGGGAGATCGTGAGCGGCGGTCGAACCTCGATTGTCGACGGGGCTCAGATTCGGTTTGGTCAAAGCGGGATCGTTTTGCGCGGCGCTCGTCGTCGGCCATTTTAGATCAGTATCTGAAGTGTATCAACTCCAGGGAAAGATGAGTAAGGTGGGTGGTGGCCAGACTTGGAGAAGTTGAAACTTTTACGCGGGTGAAAGATCAAAGGCCTAGACTAAAACGGCATAGCGCCATTCAACCCTTCAAGGCTTCAACTCTTGGATTTCTATGGGTTCGATTGCTAAGTTTAGTTACATTCTGATAGACTCGGCTCGAGAGTAAATTTGGAGAGATTGCAAATAGATCTTGAAGTAGTTCTCAATCCATCTATCGGCATCAACAAGCTGATGGCAGACGCAGTCAAGTAAGTGATTCTGTATGATTCGCCCCCGGACTTATTGACGGTCTCCCCGGCGTGTGGTCTGTATTGAAATTACGGGCTAATACCAATACTGAATTCTGGTATACGTATCACCGACTACCCAACCTATGTAAGTGCTGTATATTCCATGATATAGAATAATTGTCGTAAAATAGAGCCCAAAAAGGTCCCCTGCGTATATTGAACTATAAGTTATGTGATCGAATGGCACTCAGATTTCTCAAATTATCTGGAGTCTGAAAATGCGGAGTATTAGCGGTAATTTGGGTACACCGCCGGTACGAATGATACAGCGAGCCGAAATCGGCAGACCAAGCAAAGTTATGACTCTTTCCCGCAATAGCTTCTTTTTCCTTCTCCTTCTTCAAAAGCCACTCGTCTCAATTAGCATTTGAGATCGAGATCAGCAATTGACCTCTCCTGTCTTCTCTCACAAGCGTTGAGAGAAGCCATTTGTTAAATTCACAATGGCTTTTCGCCGTGCCCTGGCCAAGCCGGTGGCCGCTGCGCCTGTGATATCGTCGTCGATAACCACCTCCACAAAATCAACGGCCACATCATTCTTTGCTCGCAATGGAAGACGGTCGACTAGCAGCTCCACGTCTGCGTTGGCATACAAAGCCATGCACCGTCGCTCACCACTGAAACTCCCCGTCTCCGACAATGCTCCCCAATGGGACGCTCCAGCAGCCGTATCCTCGATCCTATACGAGACACCACTGCCTTCCACAAACCCGCCCAAACGGCATATCTTGAACTGCCTCGTTCAAAATGAACCTGGTGTTTTGTCCCGTGTGTCTGGTATCCTGGCCGCTCGCGGTTTCAACATCGACAGTCTCGTCGTCTGCAACACCGAGGTCGCCGATCTCTCACGCATGACCATCGTGCTTCGCGGATTAGACGGTGTCGTCGAACAAGCCCGTCGTCAACTCGATGACTTGGTCCCCGTCTGGGCCGTGTTGGATTACACTGAAGCACCTCTCGTGCAGCGTGAACTCTTGCTCGCCAAAGTCAGCATTTTGGGCCCCGAAGCATTCGAGGAATTGCTTAAGCACCATCGCGAAATGACATCTGATGATGCGGCGAGTTCAGAGAACGGCGAAGCCGGTGTAGAGGATATACATTTCCACCCTCGAAACATCCCGGCTTCGCAGGCTCTAAGACATAAACATGAGCATCTTGATGCTATTACTCGTCTTACGCACCAGTTTGGTGGTAAGGTTTTGGATATCAGCGCGAATAACTGTATTGTCGAGATGTAAGTTCCCCCCTTCCCTTTCACCGTTATCCATCCTTTTCGTTTTCTCTCGAATCTAATTGTAATAGATCCGCCAAACCAAACCGTATCGACTCTTTCCTCAAACTCGTCGGTCCTTTCGGTATCTTGGAATCAACCAGAACCGGATTGATGGCCTTGACTCGCTCGCCACTTACTGAAGTCAATGAGGAAGTTGAGAAGGAAGCTGCTGACGTTGTCGATGCCAGCACTTTGCCTCCTGGTTAAGATTATTACGCGAGTGTTTGTGCCAGGAGTATGGGTTGAGTTTCTTTTTTTTATTTTGGAGGGTAATTTCATGGTTTATTGAAAGTTTCTCATTGTATCTAAAGGAGAAAAAAGATTTCGATTTCCATATTAACGCCCGTTCCAAGGTTTCCCAGG
Source organism: Talaromyces sp. PYS2103 (assembly GCA_023625975.1). Lineage (NCBI taxonomy): Eukaryota > Fungi > Ascomycota > Eurotiomycetes > Eurotiales > Trichocomaceae > Talaromyces > Talaromyces sp. PYS2103. The sequence continues at coordinate 439,481 of JAMAGB010000018.1, read as the reverse complement.
GCATCAACACCGAGAAGTAAACGACTCAACGCCCTACCATCATATCTATACATTTCATTGCTAAACATACAGCAAAAGATGACAAAAAGTGTATAGCAAACGCTGCCCGAAAATTCCTAAATCCGAACCTTGGCACCAATTCCTTTACCCTGATAAAACACTGTGGTTGAATACTCGCCCAACGTAACGCCAACTTTGGCCTTTGCATCCATCATCAATGTACCCCCCAAAGCTCTTCGGACGGCATCATAACCAACCCCACCAAAATCAAGAGTAACGGGGAGTTTTGGTGTCTCAGAATCGCCGGGAGGGACCGCAAAGGGAAGATTATAGTCTATTCGCCCGATAGGTTCAGTATGGTTGTAGAACGCTGTTGCGTCTATTTTGTCAATATATAAAGTTGAACGGGTAAGAGGAGATGTGAGCGTGAAGACGGCCGTGGAGGACCAGAGATGCAACTTTATGAGATAAAATGTTAGCAAGAGTATTCTTGATGAAAACGAAGATAAATGAAAGGAGGCAGTACAGTTGCGTCCTTGATGAAGTGCGGACTGCCTTCATCATCATCATCCTCATCATCACCATGGCCTTCTCCAGGCGCTCCCAACTTCGGGACCCTGACGTTTACTTGAATCCCTGATAATGCCTTGCCGATATCCGGCAATCCAGGCAGAGAACCTTCATGGGCTTGGAGTGTCACCGTGGTATTTAGACCTGTAAAATGACGTTTAGCAATAAGTTCAGGGGCATGAAACAGGGAGAAACTTACCAGAGACATATTTCGAAAGAAGTTCGCGGCCCGCGATGACACCAATGTCACCACCGGCGGCCAAAGGACTCCATAAAGCCTCAAAAACGACCCCGATATTATCCCCGGGTAAAACTGACAAAGACCGCCCCGTTACATGGGCCAGAGCGGTCCCGTTATATAGCAACAAGCAATCAATATAGGGTATGCTTGCAGAATATGGCGTAGGATTGGTGAAGTTGACTGTAGCCTGCAAAGAGATCGTCGATTGTGTCGTATGTAATATCTCAAATGATTCGACTCTCGGTTTGATTAAGCCTCCAATGGGGCTTCCGAACGGCGCTATTGAGCACAAAAAGAACCAATTATTAGTGTCTTCGGATTTTCGCGTAGCTTAATAGCCTAGGAGAACAGCCCACGTTTGACATTTATGCTCCCTTGCGCCGGAATATCATGTATGATGAACTGGCCCAACGTTGTAGCTATTTCTCCATCCACCAGTGCCTGTAGATCTAGCTCGACTGGATCGTTTCCGAATAGTATTGACTGAACGACTTCAGAGAAAACATCATTGTTGGTGACCTGGAGAGGGCCATCTTTAATTTCAAAGGTGACCAGTAATAGTGGACGAGTGCTGTCCGGATCATCAATTCGCGTTGCATTAGAAGGCTGCCACTCGCTCAGGTCAAGAATGCCAAATTGGTCGCCTTCATAATAAACGTCAACATTCGCTCGTACGTGCGGAATGTCTACGTCGAAGTTCATTTCCTCGGGTAATTCAACCATAACTTTAACCATTGCAGACACTTTCGGTTGAGCCTCGGGTGAATTTGGTTCTGCAAAGGGGTCTGGTAGAGAGAAATGAACGTCTGTCATGGAGAAGTTCCTGATCAGTTGACCGAAATCGTGGCCGGTCACAGGTACTGGAATAGTAACACTCTTGAGCAGATCTACCATCCATGTTGGTGTTGATGAAGAAGGAGGATCACCGCCTCGTACGTAAATAATGGTCTTATGTTCTTTCAGATAAGCCGAGATGATCAAATCAAGAGGTGAATCTTTCTTTCCCGGACAGACCCTTGTCAGCTCTGATGGTAGACGTCGAACAATACCGCTAACATCAACAACTGCAGGCGCCGCAGGCTGTACGTTAACTGTTTCTGTAGTCACATCGGCAACTAGGATAGGCGGATCAGTCGGTATGCAGTTCGGGAGAAGGATGTCGAATCCCAAAGGAGGTATAGCCACAGATAGGGCATAATCGTTCGAAATGCTAACTGTGACTTCCACGGCAATTCCGGGGTCCTGGGGATTCCATGGGTTTTCATGCACATTGAGTTTGTCTATGCTGAAAGATGGTAGGGAAGGGATATCTTTTTCTATAGTCTGGTCAATAAACGGAATTGATGATAGAGGGTGACAGAGTCTTACCAGTAAGGGCTAAATCAGCGGTTATCGCCTGACTACCGAACTTCAGAATCCCAGATCTTATGTTCACGTCCGCTGTGCCTTGCACGCGGAGTTGGGCAAGCCGCCCACTCATCCAGTCATCTGCAACCTGGCGGATACCGGCCACATCGCCTGACTGCAAGTTTGCTACGATGTCAATGTTGTTCGAATGACCTTCTCTAATGTTCACCTTGACAGCGGGAAGAAAAGCGCGGCCAAGAAGGACATTATCGTAGTCCGGTAGATAGACGTCGACTTCAGTTTCATCAGTCTCGACTTCCTTAGCAATCCACGTTGCAAATCTGCCAGTGACTCGTACAAGTGGTCGTTTAACCTGCGACCCGTCGAGAGTAAACTCTCCTTGAACCCTCACGGATATGCCTTCGGATGTCGCGGAGTCCAAGGAGATCCTCTGAGGTTTGAAGACCGCCGCTTCTTGTGCATATTGCTTAACTGCAGATGGCGCCGCAAATCCAAACACCAACGTCAAAAGCACGGCAGCTAGCAGGGCTGTTATCGCAATGACTATGGGCCATCGGCGATATCGTGAATGCTTGGCAGAATCTTCAACAGAATGTAGCGAATTTGCGAACGTTGATACCGATGAACGTCTTCGGTTGTCGGTACCATAGGGTATTCCATATGTATCTTCGTGATGAAGAAGGGGCGCTGATTCGGAACTTAGTTGGAAGGATTGCGAATCTGGTCGCTGGTGGTGATGATGCTTGTGCGAATATGAGGTGTCTCGTGAGTCTGTGGAGGCCCTGCTCAACAGCGGGGCAGTGCTGTCGTCAGCCATCATGAAGGTATTTAGACATTCAATGAGGCCGTGACAGATTTCAACATCGATCAACGCATAACCGCAGAATACTGCTTACAGGCTGATATCTTCGTGAACCGATAGTAGTGATCTAGACCGGAGTTTCCTACTTACACGAGAAACAGGACATTCAATTGGAGCTAGACCATATCGGGATAATATCACGTGACTGCATGGTCTGCCACGGAAGGGATTCACGACACATGATAGAAGCTCCCTGTACTTGCCCTGCGAAGCGTCTGAGAATGACCGGGTAATTTATAGTCGAGGGTTGATCAAGATGTGGACCTATCAGTCAGGTATCGTACCACTCGGAGAGTGAAGTTGAAGATGATATGATACTTCAGTTAGTTAATCCGGGGATGACGTTCTCGGTTTAGGGGATACCCTTAGCTCCGGCCAATCACAGCTTAGTCAAAATGTTTAGGTCAGCAACAGCGGTGACTCAGGCATCGTAACTAAACATTTCCTTCAAGCTTTCGCTGCCATTGACTTCTCATTTTCCTTATTACTTTCCTCTTTATCTCGCTATACCTGGGAGCTATACTCGCCGTCATGGCTACAAGCTTCAACATCGGTGCAGTCCGCACTGGACTCGCTCCCAGATTCACCGTCAAACCACGAACCTCAATGCTACGACGAACATACACCTCGGCCACAGCCACCACACCACCAGTCTCACCGTTCGCACCTCGACATTTCCTATCAATTGCAGACCTAACTCCCGCCGAATTCACAGCCCTCGTCCGCAATGCCTCCCAACACAAAAAGGCCATCAAAAGCGGTTCTGTCCCGCGCAACTTGCTGGGCGCATTAGCTGGTAAAACAGTAGCAATGGTGTTCAGTAAACGAAGTACCCGAACCCGAGTCTCGACGGAGGGCGCTGTAGCACAATTGGGCGGTCAGCCCATGTTTTTGGGCAAAGACGATATTCAATTGGGTGTCAACGAGTCGTTATACGATACAGCCCTCGTAGTGTCGTCAATGGTGTCTTGCATTGTTGCTCGAGTTGATAAGCATCAGGATGTGGCAGATTTGGCGAAACATTCTACTGTCCCCATTATCAATGCTTTGTGTGACTCGTTTCATCCGCTGCAGATCATTGCCGATTTTTTGACGATTCATGAGAATTTCTCTGCGCGTCCCACAGCGGGCCTGAGTAGTTTGGGCATGGAAGGAATGAAGATTGCTTGGGTGGGAGATGCGAATAATGTCTTGTTTGACATGGCCATTGCGGCCGCTAAGATGGGAGTTGACCTCGCCGTGGCTACGCCAAAAGGGTACGAAATCCCATCTACTATGGTTGAGATCATCAAGCAAGCCGGGGCAGGAGTGAAATCACCAGGAAAGCTTATCCAGACGAATGTCCCCGAGGAAGCCGTCAAGGATGCCGATATCCTAGTCACGGATACATGGGTATCTATGGGTCAAGAGGAGGAAACCATCAAACGAATGAAAGCCTTTGAAGGATTTCAGATCACATCGGAACTTGCGCAGCGAGGCGGCGCAAAGAAGGATTGGAAGTTTATGCACTGTCTGCCTCGTCACCCGGAAGAGGTCAGCGATGAGGTTTTCTACAGTCGTCGCTCGTTGGTGTTCCCTGAAGCTGAGAATCGGTTGTGGGCTGCTATCTCAGCACTGGAGGGCTTTGTCGTTAACAAGGGCAAGATTGAGTAGTTAGTTTGATAATGAGACAAAAATAACTAAAGAAGAATACGTCCACTAACTACAGTATGGGCACGTACTTCGGCCAATTCATGCGTCGTTGCAGCTGATCTAGATCAAAGAAATGTCAGTGACACCCTGGAGAGTACGCCATAATCGCGGGCGATAGGTGATAGTTGTCAGGCAATGCGACAACGATGATATGACAATCTTGCCACATTTTCTGTATTGATCATGATAGTTTCATCCCAAAACACTGAAGACGACGAAATCGACAGGTGATGTTGGCAGATCAACGGCTAAACAACCCGACTTGAACCGACTCCGCGTTGGCATGTGATTCGCTCCCGCTTAGACCTTCTTGCCTTGTTCAACTACATCAACAATTCTCCTCCAGATCAATTCTGTCAATTGTGACTGATAGTCTCCATTATCGATTTATATAGTACTTTCTGAGGAAGTCGCTGTTTGATTGCAATATGGAGGTGAGTAGCATCTGCCCTGTTGATGAGCAACATTAATAACATATACTATGTATAGACCTATCGGCCATCCTCTCACAGCCCTTTCCGGTCCAGACGCTCACATCCAGCTCTAAATCACATCTCGCTGGCACCACTTACACCGCGATTTCCAATCGACGATTTGCCGGAACAAGATGACTACTTCCAATCCGGCCATGGACAATCCACCTCATATCTTTCTAGTTCATCAGTTCCGAGCACTCCACCGATTCTATCCCATTCACGCGCCAGTTCTCGAACTCGACATCATAGGCGCGGTAAGAGCTCGAATCAGGCGCTCAGTGACACCGACCTTCGCAGCCTAGGCGTTCGAGGGGGAATATATACACAACAAGTTCAGGCCAGTGCATCCAAATCCGGGCCACAAACACCCGGCTCCGCGCCGTTTTCGGCAAAAAGAAAATCTCAAGATTCGGAATGGCTGCTCCGAGCGGGTCTTGCGCTCACTTCATCGACCAGGGAAGAGAAAGGGCAGAGTTGGTTGGTCAAAAGGGAGAGTTCGACTAGTTTAGTACCTGAGGCAGAGCCGGATGTGATTCGGACACCCCGACATCACCGACATGGCCGGAGCACACCTTTTCGATCTGCGCGATCGTCCGCTGTGTCAACGCCGGCAGCACTATCGCGACGGCCGTCGAGGTCCCGCGAGCCTAGCAGATATGCTAGTCGTTCAAATTTTGCCATGACAGCAATGGATACAGAAAATGGTGGTGCATCTAGGCACTCACGCAAATCTAGCATGGGAAGTTATCATGGCACACTTCCAGATTTTGTGGATGCACGAATCCGTGCTGAGATTGCTTCTATTAACGGTCGTAGTCTGGATGATTACGACGATGACTACGAGGATAATCTATCCGGTTCATCGTCCTATGATTCAGAGGCCGGATCAGACGATGAAATGGACGAGAAGGAATTTCAGCGTCTGACTCGCGAGAGAGGATTTGGTCTTGGAACTTGGGTTGACCAATTTGTTAGCTGGACCTTGTTTGGCGTTGAAGAAGAAGTTTCCACATCACCGCCCCATGCGTCTGCGGAAGGGTCTAGTCGTCACGCTACTGTTGCTTTTGAGCCGGCTGCTGCAAAAGCACCGCAAAAGGAATCTATTGATTATGACTCGGAGGATGCTGTTGATCATTATGAGTCTACAGATGCGGTAGAAAGAGCCGGGGATAAAGGAGGGTGGGCCGATGCAAGTTGGTTTCTGAGACTGGCCAGGAAGGCAATCATTTGATTTTCTGTCTGCGGTGTCCCGTCTTGTATTTGGGCTGGTTTGTGATATGTACAGATATATCGCCAGCTACTGGGTACATGGATTGTTTAGCTTGTTGATCCATGATTTTGGCACCTTGTCCAACAGTATCATTCATATTCTCAAACGACATAGCTATCCATGGATACAAGTTGATGCAGGTTAATCTAGCGTACTTTGAATAATCAGTCTTCCTAAAAAATCGCACTAGATGCCAAGTAATCAGTATGCGTATATTTACAAAAATGGAAGGAGGAACTTTTCGGACAGGTCGGGTGTTAGGGCTAGGTCCTCACCAGCAGTGCCTAGGAAGGAAGATCCCAGTCCTTTCAGCCCAGTATAATTCAGAGCAGGGCTATAATGAAATCTATTCTAAACAGTGCTTTTGCATGACGGAGTATCAACCTTCCAACATATATGACATGTTTGTACAGGGTTGACCTCTGCTTGAATTGTCTATCTCACCGGGCTTCATTCCAAATTTTGAGACTTTTGTCTTTCCTTTAGGGGTTTTCGACTGCAACCCATCTACCTAGGTATATTTGGCGTATTATATATCCTTCCACTATCCAATGGAGTTATTATTTGGGGATTCCGGTTGTTGGTTCCAGGATTATGACTTGTTTATATCAACCGAAACTAAACTCTCTAGGCAGTAATTCGTTGAAAGGGATGCATTGCATTGACTGAGTTGTACATCGTCGTTCTCATATATGGGAGTCGTGTTCGGAAATGTCGGTCAGAAAACGTAGGGCAGTCGATGTCGACATCAAACTTTCTGGATTAGTTAAGGTAGTCGACCTTGAAAGCGCATACTTAGATCCCTCTCTTTGCTTTTTAAACATATATTTCTAGAGCCGAATTGCTGCTTATGTAGGCAGCAAATCATCATCTATAAGAGCTTCATGGAAACATTATCCAGGACACCAACACGCACGAAGACAAAGAAACGCCAGACTAAAAAAGAAAGCATAGTTAGGGCAAGCCTCAAAAATAAGAACCGGCCATTGACCTCGTCCGAGCAACCAATCGAATTTCTCATCTTTCATTAATCCCTGTACCGACTCACTACTTTTATAGAAATACTACGGAGGAGCTGTCGTCTTCTTCGTGTGCCATACACCTGGACATCAATGTACAATTTTTGAGTCTGCGTCTCTCCCCACTTTAAACGCCATGGGGAATGCATCCCCGGTACACACATGCAGCATCGAAATTTGAAGTATTTTTAGTATGTACGACAGTTGATATCTTGTGTTTATCTGGGAGTGTACTGCCCTGTTTATCATCTTGTGACATTCGGCTGGGAGCGGTTAGATGCTGCTCTTTCATCCAGGAAAGATGTACGAAGTACATATACATTAATTACCTAGTCAAGCAAAGGAAAAGACTAAATTTCAAGTCTACGTATTTAAATCACCGGTTTAGAAACGTGCTCGAATGGGCGTACGCCATCTCCGTGGGCCGACATGATTCGTCCATGCTTTTCTTTTCCAGCTTTTGCGTCGGACGTCCAGTCTGCGGCTGTAGAACAATCCAATAGGGTGATCCCGGTGACCACCTAGATACTATTCCGAAGCTATGAACAAGATTGTTGGCTGAATATGTCGCTCGCATGATATTTGACGTGCATGACAGACGTAGCACGACCCGGCATTTAGGTAACGTCGTCCAAATCGACTCATATTGTATGAATATGGCCTGAATATGTCGTCGACTTATTATGACAAGTATGGACATCGAGCAGTTAGGGCTACAAAGGCGACCTTTACATATGTAACTACCGGCCAATAAAGTTGGGCTTCACTAAGAACCTAATTTAACTTCGACCTCGGTTCTCTTTTCTTTCTTACTGCTTGAGCATTCAATCGATGATCCTCTTTGAGATTATCACTTACCTTTTCTTTCGGTGAGATACATACAGCTCCGAAAGGGTGGGACTGAAAGAACTTCCAGATTGCTTGTTCCATGTTCATGTTGCATAACTTATGAACTGTTACCTAGTTGGCAGCAGGGGCGGAGTTGACCTCTTCTTGTCTGGAATTCTAATAGTTGACCTGCCTATATATGTATGCATCTTCGCGCAGTGGAAAGTCAACTAGCACCCCGCTGGATATCAAATTGATGGACTGAGCCATCTTCCTCCGACCTGACTACCACTATCACAACATTAAAACATGGAGCCTTCACCTTCAGATGCAGATTTCGTCCCTGAGAACCCTCAACCATCGAATCTTCAAGGAAATATTGAGGCTGATGTGCGTCCGAAGCTTTTGACCCCCTGCATGAATACGAATGTGCTGATGATTAATGGGAGTAGGATCGAAGCTCTAGTGACTCCGATTCTGCTTTTCATGGCTCGTGAGTGGTTTATACATTGAGGTATATCTATGATCAGCAGGCAAGAAACTAACGCACATGCAATTAGTATTGGAGATGCAAGCTATACGACGTCTATTTCGACGAGCGTGAGGAATTACAAGTAGGTTCAGATCCGTCGGTATTACTATCAGTAGACTAATATTGCGGACTCTTCTAGATACGAGGTATGAAACCAGGTATTCAAAAGGTCCGCTGGCATTCGTCTAATCTCTTAGAATGGTCGAAGGTATCATGCCTTCAGGGAAGGGCTACATTTCTTGGTAAGTTTCATCTTTTTCTCTGAAGGGTTTACCCCAGCATTGGCAACGTCCTGACAATAAAGTGCATACATAGCCCAACGACGAAAACGAACAAGCTCGAATGGATCTCGCGCATCATATTTATCTGATGCTCACAGGTGGTAAATTGTATCTTTCTCCAATACGTGAGCCGCAACGGGTGCTCGATCTCGGCACTGGCACAGGTATACTTTTTAACCCATACTTTGAGAAGTTGAAGACTAATCTTGGAGTAGGAATCTGGGCAATCGACTTTGCAGAGTATGTTGCTGAATACAGTGATGGCTTTTCATAATGTTAATCTGTTCTAGTGAACACCCGAATGCCTCCGTCTTAGGTATGGTTTAACCATTCTCCTCCATAAATCATCACTAACTGAAAAGCAGGCAATGATCTCAGCCCTATACAACCCTCCTGGTAAGGCTCATACCACTTGTCAAAATAAATCAACTAAAAAGAAATAGGGTCGCACCAAACCTCCGCTTCGAAGTCGACGACTACGAAAGCGAATGGTCCTATTCGGCCAAATTCGACTTCATCCACGGCCGCGAAATGGAAGGCATGGTCCAAGACTTTGATCGACTCTTTGCACAATCCTACAAGAACCTCAATCCCGGCGGATGGGCGGAATTTCAAAGTATCGAGTTGAATTGTTTCTGCGACGATGACTCGCGGCAAAAGGCTGCTGCGTGGGTACGATGGTCTGAGAATTTGCATAGGGCTGCGCGCACATTTGGGAAGAATATGAGGACTGTTAGGACGTGGCCGGATAAGATGAGAGAAGCTGGGTTTCAGAATGTGCAGTGTGTTACGTTTCCGGTTATTTCTCCCCCATTCCCCCCAATCTCTATTCTGGTTTTCTAATCGATTGGAGGTTCTAGCTACCATTCAACACCTGGCCCAAAGACCCCAAACTCAAAGAAATCGGCCGCTACCAACAACTCCACATGTTCGAGGGCATGGTCTCGTACAGTCTACGTCTGTATACAAACGTGCTAAAATGGCCCAAGGAGGAAGTTGAGGCGTTATTGGGAGAAGTGCAAAAGATTCTCAAGGATCGATCCTGTCATATTTATACATTGGTGCATTTTGTTTTTGGACAGAAACCTCCTGATGTCAGGGAGAGTTGATTGATTTCGTTCGTTCGTTTCGTTCACGTATTATGATTGACGACTATCATGATCATCAGAAGGATTCCGGGTTATAAGGGGCTGCGCGCAATACGTTATGATGAATACCATATTTTATGTCGATTTTATTAGTGAGTGTGGCAGTTACTAACCATATATGACTATCTTTCTCAGGAGACTCGGGGCTTTACAGGCTCTCTTACTAGAGTCCCTCATCGTTGCCTTTCCTCAATGCCTTTCAGTCGGATCACGTACTTCCCTAGGTAGAGTACTTCCATTCATCACTAAGGCCTTGGCTTGTTACGACAGGTTTTTATGAAGCCCACACCCAAATGAAGGAAGTGCAATAGTGCCCTGTCCACTTATAGCGATCTTCTTTTCCTAATCTTTGCTTTCTATCAGGTCGTCAACACCAAGGTAAAAGTAAGAATCCCGTATACGACTTTCCCTTGAGACCCACGCCAATAGAGTAGTTATCACAATCGAAGTGATTCTCATGAGAAAAAATGAGAAAGGGAAGGGAGAGTAGAAGTAGTTTGGTCATTTATACTCTGCACTTCAGGTTGGATCTATCTGTAGGCAACCAAGCTGATGTCAAGCTTCATCATACATTCTCTAGATCCTTAGGGTTAGGGCTTACACACTCTAAATTGCACATCAAGATAGAATCACTACAACAAGATGCTGAACCTATTGATAATTTATATTTTGCTTAGTTGACAATAGCAAAAGACGGGAGACAGGAACAAGATGTCCGCCGATGATACTGGCAAGAATGCCGGCAACGAATGACACGATATAGTAATATATGGATGATGTGCATGATGAATTGATTGTAGACAGAGAAAAGAAACAGCCACAACTCCTTGATTGTTAGGTAGCAAGTAAAAGGCAAAGGAATAAAGCAAGTAAAAGAATGTGAATGTCCAGAAAGAAAAAGAAAAGGACAGGAATGTAGTATGTCTTTTGTAGCAGATATAAAAAATATGAAAAGTTTGTTGATAAGACAAATGGTTCAAGCTTGTTGTGCTTGCTTCCGCTTTATCGCTTTATCAACCTTATCCAAGTCCATCTCAATTCAACTCCGGAATCAAATATCAAGAAGAAGAGCTTTAAAACTGGTAACGCCGTTAGGTTTCACCGAACTCTCTAGGACTGATGCAGGTATCATTATGGGTCGTGTCGTAATAAAAGTTTGTAGGCCGTAAGATCGAAAGCGTATCGACAGCAAGAAAGAAGAGAAAATTGATCCATATCATGGTGAGAAATGTTCTGTTGTCTACCATGGTCCAACCTTCAAAGGCATGCCCATACCGTATGTTCCAGACAGGAGTTGTTCGCGGATCGAAGTTTGGTCGCCTCCTGATGCACCGGCCGCACCAGCACTCGGTAAGGCAGACGAACCCATCCAGCCCAAGCTATTCCGTAGCTCATTGACTGCGTCTTGTAATTTGCCACCGGAAGTCTCGTTATGTTTCCCTAGTTTCTGATCCCAGCCTCCATACTGTAGCTGAATACCTCCGCCACGTTTGGCGGCTTCACGGATCACAAGTACCCAAGCCTTACCCATCTCCTCGTAGGCCGAGTCACGGCCGATATTATGTCGGAGTGTCTGCCACTTTGGCAGACTGTGTATAATATCCGTTGCTTCGTCAAGATAAGTCAAGGAAACCGAGGTCTGAGATTCGTTGGGCGGCAAGAAATGAGGTGTGAAATCGCTTAGAGCCTCGAGCAAGTTCAAAAGGTGTTGTTTCACTCGATTATATGCATAGTCCGAAAGATATTCGCCGCTTCCCAGAGGGATGGATGTTTGTAAAGTCGATTGATAATTTCGAAGAACCTGCAATGTCGACGCTACGCTTGGTCGTGGAGCGGTGTGGACTACCTCGTCACCTAGCTCTGGATGACGTTGGCAGACCGCCTGTAGCACCGACCGCAAGGCATCTGTGTCCAACGTCTCAAGAAGTCTGGGTAATGATAAAGGCCGACCGGATACATTGGGGCGGGAGCGTTTCAACTGACGGTTTGGCAACGGACGTGGAGTAAAGGCTGGAGAGTTTGTGGGAGAAGCGGACATGCGGATATCGACATCGTTGCCATCGTCCTCGGCCTTGCGTTTTCGGTTGCTATTCTGCTGTACTGGTGTAGACACTTGTTCGCAGTCAGCCATATTTGATACGAGAAAATGTGAAATAAGCCAGAAGAATTCTTACTGGAACGTGAAGGAGAGAAGCGAGAGTGTTCGTAAAAATGCGGAGGAACAGGAGGCGTAGCCACCAAACTGTTCATGGTGGCTGTCAGATAAAACTCGACTACTGCCCGACAATCGAGACAGATATTGATGGTGTCGTCAAGATAAATGATTGTACTGTGTGTTGTTCGATCAACTGCTCGCAAGGTTGTCTTAGCAACGAAAGGGAGGCAATAGGAAATCAAATGGCTGTATCGACTGCAAGAGAAGGAAAAAAAACACCAGAGATAAGTCTGTACTCAGAAGCGTACACTTGAGGGAGAAGGGTATCAAGAGAAAGAGATACTATGACAAGTGAGGTTGAGGGAGCAAGAAGTTAAACGAGGATGAGGATGGGGAAAGCGAGGTTCGGACTGGACTGGGCAGGTCATTTTGCTGAGTTTAGCTGGTAACTAACTAACTAACATAGTTTACTGAGCTTAGTGTAATGGGCAGGTACTGTAATTTACGGGTTGGTGGAGTTTGGTTGGGCTGTGGCGGGTTTTGCTTGCTAAGTGTCGGTCACGGTCTGGTATTGCGTTCTGTTTCACCCAGCATTTGTCCTGACGTATTAGTATTACGCTACTAGCGCCACCTGCCTGACCGTAGACAAGACAACCAACGCCCAGCTAAACCCGTTTGCAAAGGAGCACGAGGACCTTGCGTCGTAATGTAATTACGACCGCTGTATTACACTTTTTATATGAGGGGTCAGCTATATGATTTCGCATATGGCCCGGGAATCAATCAGTCTATTTCGTTGTGCTTCTAGAATTCTATTTATTTGTCATTAAATATACACATTTATTCGGCATTCCTGACTTATTATTTTAAAGCTCTATACACCTTCGTGGAATACTCTTGCGAACTTTTGATGGCCAAGCCGGAAAGCCTCCAAAACGCCAATGCCATGCAGGAAATATGAAATAAACGAACCAATGACACACACCGCACTCATTACAAGTAAAGAGATTGAGCAGCAACAATGTCTCTGCGGACCTTGGTGAGAGATGTCTCAAACTTCTGTTCTAGCTCCTCGTTGCCCATGACCTTGGCAGCCTCCGCCATCTGTCGCAACAGTTCCTCCAAACGACGGAAAACTCGGATCAAGCTACCTTCGTAGACATCCGTCATCTGACAAATACCTGCAAATGACATGCCGTGAGCCCACTCATAGATCACATCCATAAGCTCCCAGTGGAAGCTTTGTACGTATTCTTCCTCGTTAACTGCTAGCTTCGATTCCATGGAGATTTTGGCAATGACCCGGGCTTGAGCCTGGATTTCTTTGAGTGGCTTGATTAGTTCATCCCGAGTCAGTGCAGGCGTGTCCTTGGCCTTTTCCTCAAAGACAAAGCAGCTCAACACAGCCGCGCATTGTTCAGGCGTAAGAGTGTTGAAAAATCCATTGAACAGCAGCTCACTCAGCATCAGTTCATCACCGGTGCTGATCTCACATGCCACTCGAGCCTTGAGTTGAACAACCTCTTCCTTGTTGATAAAGTCAAGTCGGCGAAGAACTCGTTTCCGGCACTTCAACTCATCTAGCTGCATGATCGACATGGCGTCTGAGATTTTCTTCTTGATGGCCTTGATTTGAACGCCCAACTCAACTTTCTCCGAATATTGGTCATACAATTCCGGCAAGCGGGGCGAATTATGCAGAGGATTGGCCAAAAGTCGTGACTCGAGCACTTCAACTTTCTATAACGCTAAATTAGCAACCTACCATACGACCGAGTCTGGAACAAAGCACTTACTCGCATGAGCTTCTTGAAGGAGTCATCCTTGATACCCATGTTCTCAATGGGATCAAGGAGAGCCAAACCATCCGGAAATCGCTTCTTTACTTCTTCAAGAGAACGCTTGACACCAGCCCGCGAATCTACCGTTTGCACCTCTTTGGGGAGGAAGATACGGACGTGAGATAGAGATTGTAGGCATTTCAAAAGCACTGGCACTACCTGCAGGTGGCTCTTTTCACCCTCTTTGGGTGGCCGAACACCAGGAGGTAGACTGGTGTGAGTACGAGTACCTGTTGAAGAGCCTTCGGCAACCTGCAATAAGACATCCACAATATATGACTCGTGAGCACTGAGGACTTCCTTGGGATCCTTTGATCTCCGCTGCTTGTAGTTCACAACTGCGCCCCAACCAAAGTCATAGCCTTGATGTTTGATATGCACGAGGCGTCCTGGTTGCAGAAAAGGCAGGCAGTAATCGGGGTGGCTGATAACTTCTTGCATGTCATCGGTGTACTTTGACAGCTGCTTTCGGAGTTCATAGTAATCTTGAATTGTCGCTTCGTCTGCAATGTTCATGTTGACTCGCTTGGTCTCAAGCTCCGCAAGTTCTGACACTGTCAGTATGTTTCAACCACATAAGGGGAGTAATGTAGCTTACCTTTTTCTAGACCAGCAACGCTAGCAGTGTTCTGGAATTGGTAGAAGCACTTCTCGAGCATATAATCGGGAGTCATCCCCTCGACTCGCATCAGGTTCAGAATCATGTTGTAGCCCAAATGAAAAGCGGAGTTGAGTCGGTCCTGTTCACCACGTACAATCTCCTTGGCAACAGCAGGCTCCATCTCTTCTCCGACCATCATGATCACAATACCACGTTCATCCAGACCTCTTCGACCAGCTCGTCCAGACATTTGGATGAATTCGGATGGTGTCACCCAGCGGGTATCAATACCATCGAATTTCCGTACACTTGTAAAGACAACTGTTTTGGCTGGCATGTTTAACCCGATAGAAAACGTCTCCGTTGCGAAGAGTACCTTGAGAAGACCTTCTTGGAACAAAATTTCGATGGTCTCTTTTAGAATGGGAAGTAGACCTCCGTGGTGAATACCAATGCCCCGGCGTAATAAAGGCAGAAGGTTCTGAATCTGCTTAAGATTGCGGTCCTCTTCAGACAGCATCTCAATGGCGCTGTTGAAAACTTTTGAAACCATTTCTTTTTCGGAGTCGTCGTTAAAGGTCAGTTTACTCATCGCCAAAGCATTGGCTTCACATTCACGCTTGCTGAAGCTAAACACAATGACGGGATTATAGCTTCTTAGCATGATCATCTTGACGATTTTAAAGATATCGGATGGACCCTTCTTGGCGCCCTTGTTGAACTTCTTGTCTTTTCCTTTACCCTTGCGATTTGCGAGAGCGTTTGCCGGATCGTCACCTTTATTCTCGGCAATAGAACTCATTGCTTTCTGGAAATTATCTTCCCGGAAAACACCCTTTTCATCGACCACTAGGTGGATTCCTTCTGCACCAGCTGGGAAGAAATAATGCTGTAACGGCGTAGGTCGAAAATCAGTGTAAACAACGTGACATGGCTGTTTATGTAGTTGGACAATCCATTCCGCGAACTGCATGGCATTTGGGATTGTTGCGGACAAGAACACATAGCGAACCTTGTCGGGGAGTAGAATAATGGTCTCCTCCCAAACGACACCGCGAGCTAATTTAAGCAAAAACGATTAGCGAAGCCCTTGGTTAGGATAGTGAAAATAACTTACTTGCATCACGCATGTAGTGAATTTCGTCAAAAACGACCCATCCTACTTCCCGCATGATTTCAGAACCTCGATAAAGCATGGATCTCAAAATCTCTGTAGTCATAACAAGACATGTTGCTGTCGGGTTGATTGTAACATCACCGGTCATCAATCCCACGTCGCCAAATTCCGCTGCGAACTCTCTGTACTTTTGATTACTCAAAGCCTTGATAGGACTGGTGTAGATGACTCTCTGGTTCTTTTTCAAGCTTTGCGCGATAGCATATTCTGCCACAACTGTCTTTCCGGCACTCGTATGTGCCGAAACCAAGACACTTTCTTCTCTTTGGATCGAGTGAACGGCAGTTTGTTGGAAAGGATCGAGGGTGAACGGCCAAGTCCTAGCGGGCTCTTCAGGAGGGACATGTTGCGAGATAGGGATGTACGGATAATTTGGAGGAAGTGCAACTTGATGGCGGACTTGATGCGAGAGCACGACAGCACCTGTATCTTGGGTGGACTGCAAACCAGCTGAGGCGGCTACCTCTCGTTCTTGCTCCGTTTCGAAGGTATCAGCGACGACTGCGGCCGGCACATCTTGAAGGCGTTGACGCTTCGCTTCTGGCTGACCATTTTCTTCGACTGAACGATCTGCGCCATTAGTGGTTGTGGTAGCGGCGGGGGCATCTGGCAGCACTTCGTCGTCCTTGGGTTGTGAGTCTTGTTGCTTGACCTTCACATCTCCATTTGCTTGCCGCTTTTTGGTCTTGTCTTTTCTCGGTCGAGGTTTTGCGGCCTCGTCGTCTGAGACATAAGCTCCTGGCTTGTCTTCAAAAACATCGAATAAGTCATCCATCTTGACAATTGACCCCTCTCTCAAATGAAAGGAAGTGCAAATAAAGATGACCGATAACAGAACTGTCGAAGAAAAAAAAAGTTGGAGGCTGCGCGAACTAGAAATTTGCGATTCCCGATTGGGGAAGGAGCGCGGGCCGCTTCCTGATTCGCTGACAGCGCTCGGTGTTGGCCTGAAAAAGAAGGAACCGAGATTGATCTGCCCGTCACGTGAATCCTGATCATGTGACTCGCGGGAACTCGGGTGAGCTGATCTATTCTCATGCCTCTTCCTCTTGTTGACTCTTGAACCACATCCAGCTCCCAATCGCCGCTCCACCACCTTTAAATCAAGGTATGCATTCGAACTGATAACATGCCAATTGAGTCCTGCCTAATTGCAACAAGATGATTGCCGCCTCCGCTACCCGGGCCAGATTGGCCAACTCCATCGTCGCTCGCCGGGCTTTCTCTACCACCCGCACCCAGCTTGCCAGTCCTTACCACTACGCCGAGGGCCCTCGTTCCAACATTCCCTTCAACCCCAAGACCAAGTACTTCTTCTTCCGATACTGGGCATTCATGGGTACGTTGTGCAAGCGATAGATATACCGCAACAAAATGGACTAATGTGTATGCGTTGTGTGCTTTTCTAGTCACCGGATTCGGTGCTCCATTCGCCATTGCCGGTAGGTTTACAACTCTCTGGAGCTCGGCCTTGTTTTGCTCTATTCGCTAATTCATTGCTACAGTCTGGCAAACCTACAAGACCCGTCCTTAAACGAGACGCGCCGAGTCGATAGCTTAGCTGGGTTGAATGCTGAGAAAGGAACTGTTACATTACATCGGCTTAAAGATTTCATTTGTACAAAACTAGAGAATCTTAAGGAGCCTCTTTTCGTCAAATTACCTCCACCTTTTTATACAAATTTATATCTTGAATTTTCCTGGGGTCGGTCGTAGTCGTATGATTAGACGGTTGCAATCGGAAATGTGAATGAAGTCATTGGTCGATATTTGTCGATGGATCTCGGAAAACCTATTTTGCGGAACATCTCAAATATTTTTTTTTGATATGACATTCGAGACCAATCAACACCACAAAGCATAGCTACAAGCTGAATTAATTATCGGAAATAAACAAATGAAATAAAACTCAGGGCTATCGCAAACTGGCAGGGTTTCACGGTTTCGGTCTATGAGGAGGGGCAAATAATTCAAGCAAGATGCGCAATCTAAAGAACGTGCGCCTCGCCGAGGTCGAGCTACACACCAAGCTCCCTTTGACTGCCACTGCTTGGGACACTGCGTCAGATTCTATAATTTGCACTTTCGGGCCAGAGGAAGGAAATCAGGTCATCGAATTGCGGAGGAAACGACATGATGTAGTTTATACATCTCCAGCCAGCCAGGCAGACTTTGAAATGATCGCATCATGGGACGCCCCAAGCCCTCTGCCTGACTTGTCTTGTGATCAGGTTTTGTCGTTGCAGTACTTTGCAGACAACTTGACTGCAATTCTTGTTCTTCAGGGAGGCGATATCATTATTGTTCGAGAGGATCCTCAACCTGGAGAAGACAAGATTGAAATTTTAGGCTCGGTTGATGTCGGTATATCAGCTGCAGCCTGGTCTCCGGATGAAGAGCTATTAGCAATTACGACAAGAGCAAACACACTGCTTTATATGACCCGCGAATTTGAGAATGTTGCAGAAATTACATTCTCTCCAGAAGATCTCAAGCTGTCGCGGCACGTCTCTGTTGGCTGGGGTAAGAAAGAGACTCAGTTTCAAGGTAAAAGAGCCAAGGCATTAAGGGATCCCACGATGCCTGAAAAGGTTGACGAAGGCAAGTTCAGCAGCTTTAACGATTCTCGAACCACTATAACTTGGCGAGGGGATGGAGCCTTTCTTGCCGTGAATAGTGTGGAAACCGGTATTCGACGAGTGATCAGAGTATACTCACGAGAGGGGACACTCGACAGTGTTAGCGAGCCGGTAGATGGACTTGAAGGGGCATTAAGCTGGAGACCGTCGGGTAACTTGCTTGCTGGCATCCAACGCCTTGATGACCGTATCGATGTGGTCTTTTTTGAACGCAACGGCTTACGTCACGGTCAGTTTACGCTGAGGCTGTCGGAGGAAGAACGACAAACCTGGGGGTCAGATATATATCTGAACTGGAATATCGACTCCACGGTATTGGCTGTGTACTTCAAAGATCGTATTCAGCTCTGGACTATGGGCAATTACCATTACTATCTGAAACAGGAGATCTTACTTAGTGGCGCGAGTAGGAAGTTCCTTCGCTGGCATCAAGAAAAGGCTTTACGGCTCATTACTGCTTCCTCCAGTAAGTCGGAGAATTTTCATGGTTTGAAGCACGCTGACGATAGGAATAGACCTCTTGATGGACAGCGAATGGGTTTTCGATGTGGCTCATGGCTCAACCACAAGCCCAGATGACTACGGAGCAGTTGGTGTCATTGACGGAAGTGAGTTTTGATGGGAAAATACCATGTTGTGACTATGCTGATTGTTACATCCTCAGGGATTCTAAAATTGACGCCCCTAAGACTCGCTGGCGTTCCCCCACCCATGGCTCATTGTGAAGTCAACCTCGACTCGAATATCGTGGATGTTGCATTCAGTCATTCAGGAGCTAGAATCGCAGTACTTACGACAGACAGCTTCTCCATCTTTTCCTGGCTGTTGAAGACTCGACCAGTCCCTTCGCCGTTATTGGAGTCTAGTCATCCTCTTCCCCAGACACCCAACTCTCGGCCAAGGCAGATCGCCTTTCTCAACGAAAGCGAAGTGTTCATTCTCATTCATGGCGGTGCTTCAGACCGCCGAATCGAAAGGATGAGACTGGATACTCGTGAGAGCTCTGTGCCATACGTGATTGCCGCAGAGGAGCAGATTCAAAGCATATTCCCGAACATTAAACATGACAAGCTCTGGATCTCAAAGTTATCGTTGAAAGCAAAAGGCACAACGTATCTAGAAGGCGTTCTATCTGCGGATGGTTTGGACATCTCTTCTTTCGATACAGCTCCTACAGTTGACGCTCAATGGGCGGCTAGCACGCGTATTTCTGACGATGAGGTACGTTTTCGACTTTGAAAGCTTGAAGTATGACTTAACTGACGGCTACAGGACATCCTTGTCTCCATGACGCGAACAGGAGCTTTGTATGCAAATAGACGCCTCTTGGCAAAGAATTGTACTTCTTTTATTCTTACACCTGCTCATATTATTTTTACCACCACACAACATCTCTTGAAGTTCGTCCATATCACAAATGTGGAAGGTATGATAATCAAAGCAGGAGGCATTGCAAGAGAAAATACTGATCCTAGTTTGTAGACATGGAAGTACCTGCCGATACGCCAGAAACCGACGAGCGATGCCGAAGCATTGAGCGTGGCGGACGAATAGTAACGGTGACGCCTTCGAACTTCGCCGTAACATTGCAGATGCCTCGAGGAAACCTGGAAACAATTTACCCTCGAGCGCTGGTTTTGGCGGGAATCAGAAGCTTTATTGATGCAAAAGATTACCGCTCGGCATACCTTGCTTGCCGAAGTCAGATGGTCGATATGAACATTCTACATGATTATGCGCCTCAACAGTTTATGGACAATGTCCCTCTTTTCATTACGCAGGTCAAGAGGGTTGACTACATTGACGAATTCCTGTCGCGTCTAAAGTATGTTTTACCTCTCTATTTGAAGAAAGGTGCTGACTTCCGGGTAGAGAAGAAGATGTCTCCCAGACTCTGTACAAGGATACACTGAAACTCTCCAAAGCCGAAGCTGACGCCGCAGCAAAATCCGGAGTTAAGCCAGCAGCTAATGGAATTTTGAAATCGCCAAAGGATAACAAGATCAACCGCATTTGCGATGCGTTCTTAGTGGCTCTCAAGAACAAAATGGACACGAATTTGCAAAATCTGGTCACAGCTCATGTGTGCAAGTTTCCTCCAGACCTCGACGCTGGCCTACAGCTAGTGGCGAATCTAAGAGGTTTGTTTTTCTCTCTCAATACGAGTGAATGTCTTGCAACTAACCTAAGATAGTGCGAAATCCGGCACAAGCTGAAGAAGCTATTGAGCATATGTGTTTCTTGACTGATGCCCATCGTCTCTACAAGAATGCTCTTGGGCTGTACGACCTTGAGTTGACGCTTTTGGTTGCTCAGCAAGCGCAAATGGTAGTGCTCCAATCTCACGGGATGTCATGTAGATATTCAGTTCGTGCTAATAATGACTAGGACCCGCGAGAATACCTTCCTTTCTTACGAAAACTTCAGGTTCTCCCCGAGCTTCGTCGACAATACGAGATCGACAATTACCTAGCTCGATCGGCAAAAGCTCTGAAGCACCTTCATGCTCTAGAGGCATTCGATGAATTGAAGCAATACGCCGTCAAACACAGCCTTTACCGGGAAGCGCTTGACCTCTACAAGTATCAGGCAGAGCAATTGAGGGAAATGACCCGTCTGTATGCCGACTACTTGTACGAACAGAGTAATTATCAGGAAGCTGCTATTGGTAAGAAAGCTGATCTACCAGATTCGTTATACATACACTAACGCTGTCTCCCAGCCTACGAATCCCTTGGTATCTATGACGAGGCATATAAATCTTATCAGATTGCGCATCGTTGGCGCGAGTCCCTCTATTGCGCTTTAATGGTGCCTTTATCCCAAACCGAGCTAGAAACTCACGCCAATAATTTGGCTACAACCCTGGTAGAAGAGGACAAGGACTATATTTCCGCAGCACAGATCCAAGCAGATCACCTAAAAAACTATCCCGCAGCTGCAACTCTCTTCTGCCGTGGCTCCCGATTCGCAGACGCTACACGCATCCTAGCAATCAATGGCCTCCAAGACCGCATACCAGAACTCGTCGATAATGGCCTCGCAGAAGCAATGGGATCAACTACCGACTTCTTAGCTGACTGCAAAGCTCAACTCAACGCACAAGTACCCCGAATAGGCGAATTGCGCGAGAAGCGACTAGCAGACCCCTTGGCATTCTTCGGCGGAGACCCGGATGCAGCAGCAGCCGCCGGAGGTGTCGATATTCCAGATAACGTCTCCCTCGCACCAACCGACGCCTCAACGGCCGCTGGTCGAACAATGTTCACTCGCTACACGGGTGGGACGAACATGACGCGCCGAACGTCAAAGACCCGCCGCCGCGAGGAACGGAAACGAGCCGCCGGGCGAAAGGGAACTGTCTATGAGGAAGAGTATCTAGTGAATAGTGTCCGACGACTGATTGAACGGGTCAACAGTACATTTGATGAAATCACTTCGTTGATTGAGGGGCTTTTACGTCGTGGTATGAGGGAGCGGGCGGTTGCGGTTGAGAAGGCGCTTCAGGAGGTGTTGGCGTTGTGTTCGTCTGCTATCACGGATGTTTTTGAACAGCAGTCAGAAGATCAGCAGCAAAAACAGGCGGAGGATACTACTACTGATCAGGGTGCGGGAGAGCAGACATTTTCGGCCACGGGTGGTGATGCTGTGTTCTTGGAGAGTATTTATGCAGGGCAGAAGCGTGCTGCGCCGGTTATGAAGGAGTTTAAGAATTTGGCTCTTCTGGGTTGATTGCTTACGAGTGTCGATTATGTTAGATGATTATACGATGGCTAAAAGTTATGTTCATGCGGTGAATGAGCACATGCAAATGGATTCAAAGCGTTCTCTGGTTCGTAAGATTAAAATGTTTTTGACGCTCATTTGGTAAATAGTTTCTATGTATGAGTATTTACGTCCCGAGAAGGAAACAAAGAAACAACAAAAGAAACAGACATCATGCATTGAAACGAGGTATTTCTATTCCTCAAGGCTCAGGATATCACCCTTCTCGCTGACCAGATGAGTATCGATCTTCTGAGGACCTTCACCAACACCAGTCAGAATAACACGACTAATCCCATTTTTCAAGACCTCAACAGCCCTCGAATCCAGGCTATTCAACTCAACACCGGCAGAAACACCCTTGAGTCTATCACCGAATGGACCCTCCCATCCTTCCAACTCACCACCCAAAATAGCCTTGAAAGTTCCCCCAACAAGGTCAGAGACTTCATCAAGGTAGTAAATAACAGCATTCGGGCCGGCATCAAAAGTGTAAGCAGCAACGGTCTTACCGGCTACTCGGTTGATATCATTAACCAACCGGATAGCAGCGCGCGACACGTCATTCAAGTAGAAAATGGGGGGTTCAGAATCCAAACAGCAGGCATGGAAATTATTCGAGTCACGCATGGTCAGATCAGCGAAAGCAGCAAAGTCCCGCTTGGTAATGGCTTCTTCCATACCGGCCATACGACGGGGCACAATGTGTTCTGCGCGAGTCGCGAATAGCGGCGAGGTAGAGACTGTGGTCTGCATGCCGGTTGTGCTGGGGACGTCTTTCTTTTCAGCGCTGACAACCAAGATGAGAGCCCTCATTTCGGGCCAGTGTGATGCAGGCGCGATTTCTTCGGCGAGACTATCGCTCCCATCTTCCTTGACACCGGATCGCCAAGCGACATATCCTCCCTGCAAGGAACGGCAGGCAGACCCCGAACCTTGTCTGGCGATACGACTGAGCTCAGTTGGGGATTGTGGGAGCTCGTAGAGGTCTGCAATAGCGCGAACAAGAGCGGCGAATCCTGCAGCGGAACTTGCTAGGCCAGCAGCAGTTGGGAAGTTGTTCTCTGATACGACGCGGAGTGGGTATGAGGACAGTTTGGGGAGAGATGGGTCGGCAGATTCGAGTTCCTTGCGTAACGCACGCAGGCTTGAGAGACAGGCGAGTGTTCGCTTGGAGGCCTGGATGTTTTCGGGTTTGCCGTTCAGTGTGAGTGTATCACCCTCAGCCGCGGGGTAGTTAGGAGAGCATGATGCGGTGGTTACGGTGCGAAGAGAGCGTTGAGAAAGGGTCACAGAGAGAGAGGAGTTTGTAGGTAGGTTCAATGTCGCATCGCGTTTTCCCCAGTATCTAGAGTGATTATATATTAGATTATCTTCTGGCCCAATGTTGTTTGGGAAGGAGGGGGTGAGGTGAGTCGGGGATATCTTACTTTATGACCGCAATGTTTACTGGAGCAGTCGTAGTAGCTCGGAACACATTGCTGTCAGTCATGGTGAATAATGACCAGAACTTTCAAGCTGGACTTAAATCTAAAGAGAGGTAGTTCTGGAGTTGACACAAGTCAAAAGAATTGGCCCCAAATTGAGGGAGCTCTGGGCATGTAGTTCTTTATCCTGAGGGGTCATCCCTCATCGCTCGAAAGTTGGGCCAAAAAGTAGGGCCTTCCAACTCGGGTTAGGCGGGCCGCGGTAAGCATCGACGCTTTTTTGTATTAACTTTCTCCGGGCTCCGACTATGATTACCAATATTCAATCATCCATTCGACAGACGACACAAGCTTGCGGAGAGTCTCGATCAAACCTCTGGGAAGTTTCTGAAGTTATTATTTCTGGGACGGCCTAAATACCGTATTGCCTTGATACGACAAGATGGGTGCTAATGCCAGCACCCAAGCTCCGACTCCTCCCACGTCGTCGTCGGAAGAGTCCAAATGCCCCGTTGACCCCAAGACGCGAGAAATATGGTTACAACAGCACCAAGGAGGCTCTGCCGGCGGAGCTCCTCATCCCCTTCCACCTTCCACTTCTGCAGTAAAAAGTAACAATGGCGCAACGAATGATGGCAAACCCAACCCCAAGCTCCAGCGACAATTGTCCAACGATCGTGAAGTGAGCACTATTCCGCGAGCCTTCGATGGTCCCAATACACCTAGCGCAGACAGTCAACAGCCCTCCTCGCCATATGCAGTATCTTCGGCCGCGTCCCACGCCACACCTTCCAACGCCGAGTCCGAGACCGGCCACGACGCCGCAACTGGTAACTGGGTATATCCTTCCGAACGACAATTCTTCGATGCGCTGGTTCGCAAGAGCAACATACCAGGCTCTGCCCAATCAGCAAAAGAACTAGCAACCTCCGTCGCATCCATCATACCCATCCATAACGCCGTGAACGAAAAGGCCTGGCAAGAGATATTGAAATGGGAAAAGAATTCTCCATCTTCCGACCCGGGAAGTAGCAAATGCGGAGGACCGAGATTATACGCTTTTCGTGGGTTGGGTACTGAATCTCAATTCGTGTCTCCGCGAGCTCGACTTAATGGATTGATGGGGTATCAATTACCGTTTGATCGACATGACTGGGTAGTTGAGCGCTGCGGCGGCGAGAGGGTGGAATACGTGATTGATTTCTACCAGGGGAAAACCGCATCTGTTAACTCTCAGGGAGCTGAGTCGCCTGGAGGGATTATAGGTGCTGCAGGGCCCGGAAAATTGAGCTTCTATCTCGACGTGCGCCCTAAACTGAATAGTTTTGAAGGATTGCGTATGAGGTTTAATAGGTTCTGGGGTTTAGCATAAAAGCATTGTTTGGATATGGAGGAATATTGCATTGCGCTGCGTTTGGATTATTTTATATGCTCTTGTATATTATGAAGATATCTATGTATCATAACCAGCTAGCCCTGGAGTTTGTCGACAAGTTCAATCTCACTTCTCATTACTTTCTATCTTTGACCTGGGGCTATCGACTAATAGAGAGATACCCCTTTCATTGAAACTATTGATATGTTCATCAAATATGATTCTAAATTATATGGAAGTATCAGTCTCGGCCGGGAACCTGCAGGGAAAAATCGATTCAATGACGGGCACCTGGTAACTTATGTATTTGTTCTAACCCTTTCCAAGGTTGTTTACATCTAAACGGCAAGGGTGCAGGGACTTATTTCTTTCACCAACTCTCATCGTTCATTTCCTTCAAAATCATCGAGGCACAAAAACATGTCTCAAGCTAGACCAAAAATTACCTACTCACGCAAGCGACGTTCTGAGCCCGTCTTGGAATTGCCGAAACGTCTCAAATCTACTACTACTACTACTACTACTACTACTACTACTACTACTACCAGCACTACTACCAGGTCTAAGACGGCATCTTCAACATCATTTACAAATAACAAAGCACCCACGACACGATTAAATGTATATGTCTTCGGCGAAGGCAGTGCCGGCGAACTCGGTCTTGGTACCCGGAATGCTACAGATGTGACAAGACCGCGATTAAATGCACTGCTAGACATAGACAAAGTCGGTGTTGTTGACATCGCAACTGGTGGCATGCATGCCGTCGCTTTGACGCATGACAGCCACGTTTTGACTTGGGGTGTTAACGATAATAATGCTCTGGGCCGTGACACGGCTTGGGAGGGTGGTCTCAGGGATATCGCTGCGGACGAGGATGCAGATGATGATGCTTCGTCGGAAGATAGTGATTCAGGGTTGAACCCTTATGAGTCTACGCCGACTGCGATACCGGCAGAGAGTTTTGGGAAAGGGCATGGAATTGTTCGTGTGACGGCGGGGGATAGTGCGTCGTTCGCTTTGACGGAGCAAGGCTTTGTTTATGGATGGGGGACGTTTGTTGTAAGTCAAAGTGATATATGATCATTTTACAACTTAAACTGATTCCTCATGTTTAGAGTAACGAGGCAAAAACCGGGTTTTACTGGGAACCAACCCAAAACCAATTAATCAAAAGCCAAATCAAACCGATGCTCATCCCCGGTCTTGAGAAGATCGTTCAGGTCAGTGCAGGTAACAACTTCTGTCTAGCTCTCAATGCCCACGGCAAAGTATACTCCTGGGGAATGTCAGAACAAAACCAACTGGGTCGTCGGCTAGTTGTTGCCCGTCAATTGAGTAGTACTGTCTCGGAAGAAAAGCTTCATGAGCTGTATCTCTATGTTGGACTACATCCTAGCCTGGTGCCATTCCCGTCGAGGACAAGGATTGTGTCTGTTCATGCTGGTAGCGATCATGCATTCGCCATTGATCGTAGTGGTGATACTTGGGCGTGGGGACTGAACAACTTTGGACAGACTGGTATCAAAATCGGTGCCGGTGCGAACGGTACTACTGTTATTGCTCCTCAAAAGGTCCAGTCTCTGAGAGGCAGGGATATGAAGATGATCCAGGGCGGAACTCATCATTCAATCGGCGTCACGCACAAGGGTGAATGCCTCGTCTGGGGTCGTATGGACGGTGCTCAAATGGGCATTGACCTAAACACTTCGGCGCTGCTTGATGATCCCACGAAAGTGGTGTCAGAGCGTGGCAAGCCACGCATACTACTCGAACCCACCGCGCTGCCCATTTCGAAATGTTCGTTTGTGGCTGCTGGATCTGATCATAATATAGTCATCACATCTGACGGAACCGCTTATTCATGGGGGTTTAATGCCAATTATCAATGCGGGCAAGGGCATGGAGATGATATTGCAGTTGCGACGTTGATTGATAACTCTGCTGTTCGGGGTAAGAAGCTTACCTGGGCAGGAGCTGGAGGACAGTATTCGATGGTTGCTGGGTAGAAGAGCGATGCGATATCGTGACATGGAAATTGATAATCTTCTTCACAATGTGACTCGTCATTGGCAGGCACTGGGAAGTTATGTCTGCATAATTTGCATTGATACGTAAAATGTATTGCGGGCGTTAAGATGTTTAACGTAGGCAGGATGACTCGACAGTAGCATATTCAAGGTCAGCCAGGACATGGAGGTAACGTAGCCATTGAGTGTAGTTACTAGTGATGTGAGTCTAGTGATAGACCGTGATAAGCCAGCAAGAACTTGAAGGCCTCAGGCGCTAAAGCAGTGGTTCCTTAGATATGTGGCACCTGCGCGGGCCGGGGTTCACCTAGACACTTTGACCTCTCCCGGGCTTTTGTTGTCTTATCTTGGACCCATAATTATTCATTCGAACCTGGAACCGTAGTTAACGAAGGGACAGTCGAATGACCATCACAATATGATTCGAAGATGGACAAAGAGGGTTGTGTGTGGATATTGCAGACAGAATGAATGCAATGGCTGAGTAGTATATACTGAAGTATGTTGTAGCAGGAAGTTACTTAGAAAAAGCCAGCGTCAGGGGCATAGCCCAATCTGGCTAGCTGCATATTGCAGTTGCAGTGGAACTAAACCTCTTCTGGACAGATCGCCCACCCAGCCTGATGATTGTGCACAACGTGATTGGCCAGTCGTTTCTGCGAGTCAGAGAGAGCAGCGGTTCGGTGACTGCTAACTAGGGAAGGTGCTTCCCCGCTAACGACCCTTTGAGCAGGAACCACCCGGACAGTGGACTGCTCCTTCCTCTTCCCTTCCTTACTCCATATTAACTAATTAATTAATTGCTCTTTCCTTTCTATCAGCAGTCCCTCTTTTACTCCCTTCCCCGACCTCATCCATTCACCTCGTCTGTCTGTATACTGTTTAATGTTCTTTTAATTCATTGAGTGTGTTTTTCTTGTCCTGCTTTTTCTGCGTGTTTCTGTTTTTTCGTTAGCATAATCCTTAATCTTCGCATCATTATCATCGTCATCTCGCCAATTGCATGTCATATTAATCACTTCCAACTGTCATCAATGAAGTGTTCGACGACCACCGCGGTATTCGAGATCCTCGTCTAGGATCATGCATTTTTCTCAATATGTGCTCTCTGCGGCGATTTTATCAACCGGCGTCAACGCCTTCTATCCGTACATTCGCTCTTCGAGCCCACTTCCATCATTAGCCAGCAGACTGGTCGAACGGTTCTATCCATTTCACCTGGGAGCGGATGTCAGCAGCGGCGATGATGTGACACATAATGACGAGTTATTCACTCTTCCGCTGAAGAAGCGATCGACTGTGGTATATACTATTTCAATGCTTGTCTCTAGACGTTGTGATACTAACAGTCCTATAGAATAGGCGGGAGAACAAGTATAACATCGTTCATGGAAACCCCGCTACTGGCCCAAACAGCGTGACCGTCAACGAGGACGGAAATGACTTCTCCTACTTCTTCGCGATGGATTTCGGGTCAAACAATCAGTCGATGTGGATACTGTTCGATACTGGTGGGACAAACAGCTGGGTATTTGGCACAAATTGCACGGTTGCCGCTTGTGAAATGCATAACACGTTTGGTCAGAATGATTCAACAACGTTGCAGACATCAGGAAAGACTTTCAGTGTCGGTTATGGAAGCGGAACGGTATCAGGCTTATTGAGCACCGACACGGTGGCGATCGCTAATTTCAGCTTGCAACTCACTTTCGGATTAGTCAATAATGCATCAAGTGACTTCGTTGATTACCCTATGGACGGTATTCTCGGACTTGGACGTTCAAAATCGAGTACAACGGGAACATCCCCGGCAATGGAGGCCATTGCCAACGCCAAACTTCTCCAATCGAACGTCGTCGGAATCAGTTTACAGCGAAACGAGGATGGAGCCAAGGACGGTGAAGTCACATTTGGCGGCATTGACACTTCGAAGTTTGAGGGTAGCATCACATATACCGACGTCACATCAACCACAGATCGATGGGAAATTCCATTGGATGACGCCGTTGTTGCTGGATCTCCACTCAACTTGACTGGCAAGTCTGCTATCATTGATACTGGGACGTCATATATCTTCCTCCCACCAGCCGATGCCAGTGCTATTCACGCCTTGATCCCTGGATCTACTTCAACGGGCCAGGAATACTTTATTCCGTGCTCCACAAATACAACTTTGCAATTCACCTTCTCTGGCGTGACATATAGTGTGTCGCCCAAAGATTATATTGGCAGTGGCACACAGAGCGGTGGAACGACTTGTTATTCCAACATTATTGCAGTCCAAACCTTTGGACCTGATGACTGGCTTCTCGGGGACGTCTTCATGAAGAATGTGTACTCGGTTTTCGATTTTGACCAAAATCGTATTGGTTTCGCTGCTCGGAATGGTGTAACAGCCACCACAAGTACTTCTTCGACAGTCTCCGCTGCTCCCAGCTCCGGGACAACCGGCACTACGACATCTCCAACCAACACCACACAGACTGCTGGTGCCACTCACACCGGTACATATACTGGTAGTGCCACCTCGTTAACACTTCCCTCATTTACCAAACTTACGACTTCGGTGACCTTCTTGGGCCTTTATTTCTTGTTCAACCTATGATCAGCGGGAGACTCTTATTCGATGATCATCCATTTTCTGTTTTTTGCTTCTTTTCACTCGTTACGGATACCCACAACAGCATTCGTCTTTTTGTGCTTTAACCTTATGACAGAAAAGCAACCCTGTCGCCTAATCGTTTAATCTTTCTCTCTCATGTCTGTTTGCTCAAATCTCTTCCACTTTTTTCATGAGCTGTACTATATTGTTTTAATCTCGCGGCACACATACTCCTGCCTATCTTGTCCATTTGATTCTGATTTCGGCACAAAAGCGAGAATATGTCGACAACACATATCCATTTATCCATCAATTATCAGGGTCTGCTGATGCAAAATGCATACATACCAATCAGGCAGATTTTATTACTATACGTCTCTTAGTTTACTCTTAGGGTAGACAATGAATACGTCCTAACGTACATTCCAAACATCCTGGCTGATATAACTAAGTCACCTAACTACCTAGATAGATACAAAGAGATGTAGAGTGGATATGATAAGTAGTTAGTGTAATTTCGTAACCTCGTAACATTTTGTGGTCTGATGCCGATACAGGATACAGTTCACCCGCCCCTTGGGGGGCCTATACTACTTTACTTCACTACCTACCCAACCCTGCCCAGGTGACGGGTCGGTCAGAAGGTAGTAAGTAAGTATGCGTGCGTAAGTTTATATCAATGTTTTATATACAAACCCAGCCCTCTCTCACGTCCATCTTCACCCCAACGTAGAAAAGTCCACTTTTTATTTTCATTTTTCCTCTCTCTCTCTCTTCTCTCTCTCAATACCGTATACATGCAAAAATTTTGAATGGCGGCCGTTAAGTGCGTATTTTAAAATAAGACCTTCTTGATCCAGACGAACATCGTTTCGTCATGTAAAGACTTCCATCTTATATGAAAGTCGATGTGATGCTTCTTAACAGAGACAATCAACCACCCAAAGAGTGGGGAAATAATCCATTTCTTCGCTTCAAATGAATTCAATCGATCACGTCTCGGTTTAAATCGCAACAGTCTTCAGACACACGTAATAAAAACAGAAGAAGTAAGGCGTTAATTCGTTCTAGATGAAAGAAATCGTGTCGTATCAACAGTCGTTAGCATTCAAAACCCGCCAGTACGCGCAGTGAAGATATCGAAAAAAGTTGTCTAGGACTCGTCCATGGCTTCATCAATTGTACTTGATGTTAATGGCGCATCTCCTAATTCAGATCTCTTGCCACCCTTTTCGCTGATACTTCCGAGTCTTGATTCTGCCTGAGGTTCCTCCTTCATGCATGCATTTTCGAGAATGTTAGTCCATTTCCCTGGTGTCCCTGCATGGCTATGCTTGAGATGTTGTCGGAAATGGTCTGCTCGGAAGAATTTCTTCACGTTATTGCATTCACCGAACTTGTGCATGGTAGTCAGGTGCTCAAAACGTTGATCCCAGTCCGGTTCAGGGTTGTTAGGAAACTCCTCGCCACAATAGCCACATGTATCATGGGAAGGGCCCGTGCTGGTCTGCGTCGCTGGTGATGACGACGGGTGGAATGCTGCCTGAAAATTCGAAAGCGCCGCACAAGACCATGAATGACGTCGCAGATGCAGCGAATTCTGATGGCGTTCTGCCTCGTTCTTATTCTTAAATCGATTACTACAATATTGGCACGTGTATTGTTTTTCCAATTCGTGTGTCCTACGGCTCGTTAGTATAAAATTGATAGACAGAAAAAGAGCCGTCCATGGCTTACCGGAGTTCCTCTTGAGTCTCAAACTTCTTGGGTTTCTTCGGACAACAGTCGCAGATGTATAATCCTCCCAGTTTAGAATTACCGCCCTTCAACCCGCTAAAGCCTGATTGGAAGGAGATCTTTCGGTGCAACACGGTGGGTTTCGGGTCTCCCCCGTTATAATAAAGCGCTTTGGTAGCGGAGAATCCATTGACTGACCCGTTGGGACTGGGTTGGTTTACGGCTGCTTTATCATGATAGTGATCTCCGTCTGATTTGGGAGATTGACCTCCAGAAGACATACGATCATACGAAGACACACTTGTACCAGCTGAAAGTCCGGCCGAAGAGCTCAAAGACGTAGAAGTCCGCCAGCTAGCGGAAGACAGAGACGATATCGAGCTATGACTCGGTAAATGACGTGAGATTGAAGAAACATGATTTGTGAAGTGGTGTGCGCTCGCTCGTCGTGATGCAAGGTCACCGTTGCTCGGCGCTTTGTGAAGAACGGGCTCACGAGGTGGTGACGACGCCCTTCGTTTCATTCCGTGTTGCCCGGACAAGTAATCGCCATGAGTCAAATGGTTGTCGTCTTCGCATTCGACATCAGGGAATACACTTTGCTCTTGATATGGTCGATTGGAGCGAGGGAAGAAAGAAAAAGTATCTTCTGACTGAGGAGTCAAGGCCCCCGTGCGTCTGCGGTTGGATTGGTTGTCGTAATCGATGCTAGTAGGCGGTCCACTGCTTTCCACACTAGGGCTGCGATAGTCTGAAGGATCTTTCCAAGAAGCCTTTGATCTCGGCGAAAGACCGCCTGGTGAAACAGCATAATTGCCGAGGCTGTAGGACGAGTCATATACCGAAGATGGTTGAAAACTCGTTCCAAAGCTGTTTGAATGAGAAGCAGCTGAACTTCTAAAATCGCTACCTAGGATGCTCGAGGAACGAGGTGGAGAATGAGGCTTGCCGATTTTTGACAAGAGATGCCGATCATAATTGTCTGAGGAGCTCATTACACATTTTCGGGAGAAGTTATGTTCGCCTCGTAGACTTTGGTTAACCAAATTAAATCAGCTATCTGCTATATTCGACACCATAATGATTTTACAGGAAGAGCCAAGAGGATAGAAGATTTGACTTACATCGGTTCCGAGAAATGTGTTGAGTAAGAATTCTGGAAGCTTGAGGCTTCTCGTCTCGGAAGCTCAATCTTGGACTGGGAAAAGCTGCCAGCTGATCGACCAACGGAATCATCTAATGACATGCGCTCAATGCGCGGAATGGGCTCTGGAGCGTGATGACCGCCAAACAAGCTTGAGCTTGGGTTGATGGGGGCTAGCTTGGTCACGTCAGGTCGACCCATTCCGTTGGCATGAAGCCAACCCGCATCGTGGCCATCTTCGAGATCATTGATTCGTTGTGGTGGAGGTAGCGGGGGAGGAGCAAAGTCCTCAATTGTTTTCGAGGGAATGCGCATTGGACCGCGTGACGAATACGAATGTGTCGATGGGTTTCGCTCGTGGGGTGACAATCGGGGGAAGTCCATGTTCGACACCGTAAGTAACGCTCACCACACCGTCGTTTCGAGAATATCAAGCAATCCCAGTATAGTTTCTTTTCAATTCTGACCCATACAATTTCGACAGCCTTCCCGAGTACAGTTCGTCGTGGATTTGGCGAGAATAGTAGGAAGAGAATTTCGAGCGCAAGTTATCTAACCATAACTTGACGAAAGTGAGGTTTTCGCATAGAACCTGGTAACAAGTAGTGAGCGATGAATGCCCCTGGCAGTCAGTCTATCGAACCAAGGCCAATGAGAGAATAAAACGCAAGCGTCATATAACAACAAGACCGCGACTTGGCGACGAAAGTCAGCTGCGCAGAAAAATATATGACTTGTTTATACTGTATTCACACGTTGACTCAAGACTGTGGAGACCGGATGAAGAGTGGCAGTTAGGGTTGAGTAGGGCGCATGCAGAACGGCGAGGTGATTATCCGCTCGTGCTCGGTCAATAGCGGACGGATCAGACGATATATGATCGATCTGAATTGTTCCTTTCGCAGATTGATTTTTTCTCCGAATCACAGGCCCCTTCCAGCATCTGATCACAATTGCACTTTTGAGTCGATGAGTTGGAAGAAGACAAGAGAAGTCGAGGTTGAGGAAGATGCCGAGAGAAAGGAAGGAGCGACGGAAGTAGTAAAAAAAGGAAGGAAGCCTGCGAGGAAAGTGCCGCGACGAAAAGATCGAACGGGGCAGGAGCGATGCAGGATGCGGTAATGGATTCAAAGCAGAAGAGAAGCAATCAGGCAGTGATTGGTAGCAACGGTGGTGACCATATCCAGTACGACACAACAATGAGAGACTCTGGGAGGAGCACATCCACAGGAGGTTAGGACCCGGTAATAATAATAATAGTAGACGATAATATAGCCATGATGTATATAGTATATACTATAGTGTATATATAGTGGCTCTGCACCGGGGGGAGGGGGGAGAAAGAGAAGAAATTATTTCTCAAGCAATGGTCAAGAAGGACATAGGGCTTATATCAGTGATTGCCACTAATAACTTAATACCCATGCATAAGAAGAGGGGCGAAATGATAGTAACCACAACTAAGTAAACGGGTAACTCGAAAGCGTAGGAACTGGAAGCAGAGCCAGAGAGTCTGTTGAGTGAACCCTAGCTAGCGCATAGCAGATGCAGCGCCAGCTACTAATAATAATATACGCAGTGAGGACCTGTATATTATTATTGCAGGTGACAGAGTCAAATCATCGCAAACCCCGGCTGAGCCCATGTCGTTGTTGTGGGGCTGGGCCGGGCAACCAGAGAGAGGGCCGTGTCAATAGGTAACTTTACCGTGATTTACTAGTTTAGTAAGTTTTAGTAATATTGCGTAATATTAATCAGGACGCAGAGGTATATCATACATCGTACAGTTTGCACGTTATATGGAACTACCAGACATCTGTCTGAGACTCTGATAGGATGTAGATAGGATGATCAAAGCGCTTGAACAAACTCATTACTGCCATAAGACATGGTTATACAGAGCAAGTACACAAGGCTGTAGGGCAACGAATCCTGATCATTGAATACATTCTGGAATAGTACCCGGCCTAACCCCATCCCGTCTAGCCGTACTCAAAATGACCGCCGAGCCGTCAAGACCTGTCGTTCCGTACTTTAGGGCGTGCCTTTTATTTTATTTTTTCATTCTTCTTACACCTTGTCCATGCATCACCACCCCTCTTTTCTGCAACCACGTACTACGGATGTATGTAGTAGTGAGGCCAAAGTACATGACTGCATTGCATTCAGTCACTTCTCTGGTTTTCAACCTTTGCCTCTTCCAAGGATTCTTCGGCGAATCAGGGGAAGCTAAGGGTATTGTATTCTTCTACATGACCTAACCCACCGAGAGGGCCAGCAGTGGGGATGGTGGCACAGCACTCAACTTTCTTAGGGGGACAACCGTTGGAAGGAGCGGAATAAGAGATCTGTTGTGCCGCGGTTGCGAATTGAGTAGATGTTAGCCGTTAACTGCAGCTAAAATGTCTCTACAATGCTATGTACCTACCATACCTTGGGTATGCACCCCTCAACCATTCAGTTTCAGTTTCAGTTTCAATGTTCGCGGTTCAGCAAGCGATAAATTGACTTGGCCTTGCTAGGGTACAACTCAGCCCGTCGCACAATTAATGCACCACGCTATGTAGTATGAGCTCGACGTCGTGGGTCCCCGGTCCACGCTCCGTCCAAAGTCCATCCAGTCCCAGTCCCTGGGTTTTTCCCTTTTTTCTCTCCTATGGTAAGGCGTGGCTGGCGTCCCGCCATTCTTTGAGCTTATTGGTCTCATCATAGTGGCCGCGCCTGATTGGTGTATTCGGTAATGACTGCCAACTGGGATTCCGGACCTCGTCGAGAATAGATTATGACTGTTGTTGTTCAGCTTCGGCCGAGAATAGTTATCTGATGTGAACAAAGTAGTCAGCGCGTCGTACTCTGTACGAGTCTACGCTTTCCACATTATTAATGGTGACTTTCAGCTGCTACAGACTGACGGCCCAGCCAGCCAGAGAGCGGGACGCCTTACGTATCATAGCGTTGACCCGTTCAATACGTTAGTCGCGACTCGCGACTCGGACAGTTCAACAGCTTGTCGTAGGGCTAAAGGGCAGACTCCGCCACCCGGCACCGAACGCTTCTACCAATCATTCTCAATCGCTCCATCTGGTTAGACCTGGGGAGTTATCTTGGCACTGGCAGCCTTGCGCTGATCAGTGGTGATCAGCCTTTGTGTGCATATGCCATAGAGCATAAGATTAAGAGTCCGTCCAAGGTTTTCTTTTTCCTGATGTATGAGCTTTGATCGAATAAACCCTGCATCCGCCATAGAATGGATTGTCGCAAGTGAGGATGAGACAAAACAGATAAGGAAAGCTTGTACGGAGTACCTCGTATCACTGTATCAGAGCGATTGGCGGGTCCAGACATGACTCGCTCTGAGTACACGAGATTTGACAGCGAGTGAATTTCGTTATTTCCAATGATGACTTTCGAGCATAAACACGCCAGACGGCCGCTGATGAGGACTTGGGATTCGCTTTGTAGTTAATGATCTCAACAGGTGGTGCCGTTCCGTTGATGATTTCATCAAGGAAGCCAGATCAACCACCTACCCGATGAAGTTAGTGCGTGCGACTCTGCAGCCAATCAGCGGTCGCCCATCCCACTCGTTAGTTACATACTAACAGCCGGAGTTAACTGCTAGTTAACTAGGTTACTAGGCATCTAAACAATCGTTGGAGCGGTGAAGAAATCGTTCTTACTAGTGGTCGCTGCTAGGAATCAAGTCAGGTCGTTGTAACTGCATAGTAAATTAAAAAGATTCCAGAAGCGCGTACCAATTAAGAATTATGGGGTGCCGCAATGTACCAATTAGGGAATTTTCCCCAGTCTTGCATTGTTAGAGTTCAATAGACAAGATCCTTCTTCACGTAGCAGGGCTAGCATTGCATGAAAACAAACCGACTAATACGTACAATTACGTAGAAGCACATAGTACGTACTTATGTATGTAACTAAATTACTACTTACGGTACATAGCTGGTCAAGAAAACAGCTCGGTGCTCACGATGGAGTAGTTAAGTAATCTAATTATGTAGCTTGGTAAGCATACGGTAACTAGGTTTTACGTCGTACAACTTCAATATCGTATCATGCGCCACACGTTGAACATCACCGGCCACATATTCGACACTCAAGTCAAGAACCTTAAAATCAGGTAACTTTAATTGAGTGCTACCTAGTACCTACTCGATTCAATGAACCCATGATTGGCGCGAAAGTACTACTTAGTTCAAGTTAGTTGAGCAACTACGTACCACCCGACGTCGTACCTAACGGATCATAGCAGACCGTCCTAGGGCGCGCATTTGCCCTACGCCACATACTGATCAGAAGGTCAGACAATCGCCGGGGCACGTAGTCCGAGATTCGATTGAATCAAGAGATACATCGGAGAAAAGCATAGTTGTTACGTATGAACAACAGCGTGGAAATTAGACCTAAATGCTCAATCATGAGACTGATTCACTGATTCAAAACATCCATGCAACAACTTAAAGTTAACTAGAGAGCTTCCTATCCACCACTATGTACTTCTATATATGATGTAACCAACTCTAACTAATGGATCACCATTATCCTTTCAGGGCTGATTGGGCTGATTCGGCTGACTTGATGCTGACTGATTGATTAACCTATTGGACAATAATTGATTGATTGGAAGCTATCTAGGTACATTTACCCCAAGCTTTTTTGTGTCTTAGATCTTCTGAATCAAGTGTACAAATGCAAAAAGTCTAAAGTATAACTATATGCCAATTAGGAAGGACCTAGGGAATTATTTCCGTGCCGACAAGGCCATGTCTTATTTAAAGTTATCTTCTAACCTAGATACGTATATTGAAGTGAGAAAGTGCTGTAACCGACCTCGGTAGCGACAATTGAAGTCTCTACACCTGGGAAGAGTATCACTATCTACGTATTTGCTATGGAGCTGTTAATTAACGGACATAGTATTTGACCAGCCAGTGTGGAGATCAATGTTTAATAGTCCATGGTAGCGGATGTGTTACCAGCGTATCTTTATTACTTACAGTCAGCGTTAGTTACCAATTTCCCGGACAAGAAGCACAATGAACAAAGCAGATCATTAGGGAGAATTTTTTGTCCATTAAGATCAGAGTCATTAGACTCAAAAGCGAGATGATGTACATGGTCAGCGGATGAATAGGTGGTTGAGCAGTCCATACATACTAACTAACAGGTAACTAACTAACTTATCTAACCTATTGATTTGATCAAGTAACGATAGGACTAGGAGTTACAAATTGAATGTTAATTAACTGACTTAATCTAAATAACGCATACTAAGACACGGCCGTATAGAGTTTCATTTAGGGTTGGTTGACAGTTGTGGAAGACAGGTAAATTAGGTTACGTACTCCGTACTTAGTCCGTACGGTAACCATACCGTTCGTATATTTCACTCGTTTTGGCTTAGTGAGCAGGCCCCGTGGCCCGCCCGCCCGTCAGCCTTAAGAGGCGAGGTGGACCCATTCTAGTCCGTTTCTGTCTTAGCATGGAACCAGCGCACGACCAATCTAGCCCTAAAGAGGGAATTTGCACCCACATCTCTTTGCTTCACTAAGTACGGAGTAAGTAAAGTTCAGTCGGACTTTTGACCAGACACGCCGAATATCCGAAATCTCGTTACCTTAGCTAGAACTACGTAGCAGTTAACAAGGGAGGCCCTAGGCTTAGTTCGTTGATTCGTTCGTATGTCGCATGACTGCTAGTATTTCATTGTTAGTATACCAACATCTCGGCCGTGATGAAGAGCAATCGATCACGAAAAAGATTTGTCTTTCATAGTGGCAAGTAACTCACTCTTGCCCCTAACAAACCTGGGAATTTAAACACTGTCGGCATTTTCATGTCGCCCCAGTTTTACCGTCAAGACATTTTGGGTTGGAGGAGTGTGCGCGGTGCACGGTTTCCATCATCTGCGGAATTTCCGCAATGTGGGCTTTTTCAGAACATTTTCAAATTTCTTCAAGAAAGTGGATGAAACCCAAATCGAAAAAAAAAACTCTACGGAGTACATGTACACTGTTATTGGCGCGCATGGGCTACTTGTACGGAGTAGACTGGACAACCACGAACAGGTGAAATTTGACTTCTCGCTTGGATCGCCCTAGCGGCGGTACTTAGTTATCTCTTGAACCATTCAATCATGTCAACTCAATTACTCAAATCCATTCAAGCATGCAGTCAAGTAGAACGAGCAGAACCATTACGTATATCGCAACGTGTGGTACGGGAAAAAGAAAACATGGGAACAAGAAGCGTGCAAATCCCGAGAGGCAATCGATTCTCTTTGAATCTCAATTAACTATTTGACGTCAAACGTTGACGATGTTGACCGTTTTTCCAATTAATCTAAAGATTTGTTGGTTGGGCGGGGACGAGATGGTCTTGAGTCTTGACTCTCCCAACCGAAGTAATTGCCGATGGTCATGCTCATAGTAGCACTATGTATCTGGTAATTGCTGTGGCATCAGTAGTTCAATCATTTTCGCAGCGGCACTGGATTACACATTTGTACAGCGACTTGATCAGGATTTACAGATCACGTAGCAGTAGTATATAGTTACGTACTATGTAATATCGAATGCGCGCCCTAGCTATCGGATATTCCGGCCAACATGACCTAACTCACTTAATTATTAATCCTATTCCCAGGGACGAGGATACACTAGGGTGATGTTACCCTTACCGGAAGACGATGGAGTCTGCCCTACGAATCCAAAGGTTCAGAACTTCAGAGCCTGAGGCTACTGCAAGCCTCCCTGCGCTAGTCCGTAATAGGTAAGTACACAAATACGGCTAGACCAGCCGGCAAGTCTAAACTCTTCGGAGGCTAGTCTCCACAGGCGACTTCCAGAAGCAGTTAGAACAATGTCCCTGGCGTAGAAATTCTTAATTCTTGACTATCAAACACTGCGTCTCACACAACTGCGTCAATATTGGGGAGTGTGTGTGTGTCTGGAGCCGTAATCAGCCCAGCTGTATAGCCGTTGCTCTGTGTCAGTGTGTATCACTGCACACCTTACACTACTGCGCTTCGATCGTACATATCATCGAAACCTCTATCGATCCGACTGACTTGGCAGTATGTCTCTGAATCGTGTTGAGGGATACAACCTTTACATCAGCGGGTTAGTTTTGCTTTTTTCTTTCTTTCTTTTCTTTTTTCTTTTTCGTCTTCTTTCATGATTCTTTTCTGTTCAGCAGATGCCGGGTGTGCCGTGTCCCACTATTATCGCCTAGGACATCGTTGCTAACTGCACTACTCCACTCCTGGTTACAAACAGCATCGTCTCCCTCAGAAACAAAGCTGCATTACAAAAAGCCAATATTACGCACGTGGTCTCGGTGCTGCGGATGCGTCCAGATGAGAATCTGACAGAAGGGTTTCAACATCTCAAAATTGAAGTCGACGATGTAGACGATGAAGATCTTTTACAATATTTTGCCACTGCGAATGCATTTATTCAAGCAGGGCTGGATGCAGGTGGTGGTGTTTTAGTTCACTGGTCTGTTCATTTTTTACCCCTCCTTTAGTCCTTCCAAGACGTCCGTTCGTACCCTGCAACAGGCCTAATATATAGCGAGCTCACTAAGCTATGGATGCTGTGGATCCTATGCCCGTGGCTAATGCCGGTGATACCGCGATACTTTATGTCAATGGCTGAATACCATACGATCTGTACTGACCACTCATACAGTGCTATGGGAAAATCCCGATCTGCAACTATATGTATCGCATATCTCTTGCATCGACAACCAAAGAAAGTCGACCCAGAGTCGGCCCTGGAAGTGATCCGCAAGACTCGGGTAATAGCAGAACCAAATGAGGGTTTCATGAAGCAGCTATGGCTTTATCACGGGATGGGTTGCCCGGATGATGTCACCAACGACCCTACATATCTACGTTGGAAATCACATCGACAAATTGAGCTTAGTGCCGCATGTGGTAAAGCCCCAGAGATGGATGTAGTGCGGTTTGAGGATGAATTGCAGCTTGATAGTAGCGGCGCTGATGGGGGTTTGCTGACTGAGATCCGGTGTCGTAAATGCCGGTACGTCGCTACAACTTTTCATATATTTAAAAGGCACTTACCGAGCTCATTACTAATACGATAAAACAGACGCATGCTTGCTACGACACCCTTCATCAACCCTCATGACCAAGACAGCGAGAAGTCCACCACCAAGTCATCTACAGAAGGCGTGGAGTGTGCACATATATTCCTTCATCCGTTAACGTGGATGCGGCCCTGTCTATTTCCAGGCCCGACTCAAGACTCTTCTTCATCCTCCGCCGACGGCGGGCTGACGGGTACAGCTACCGACGAAGCTCCACTGTCAGGTCGACTAACGTGCCCGAATCCCAAGTGTGAAGCAAATGTAGGCAAATTCGCCTGGCAAGGATTGCGATGCAGCTGCGGTAAATGGGTTGTGCCAGCTATTGGAGTTGCTCGTGCTCGAGTCGATGTCCTTGAAAGAAGGGCTACTAGCTCTGTCACTGGTTTGAGCAGCAACAAAAACAACGTCAACGGCAATAATAGCATTAATAATAGATTAGGAGCCATGGGTATTCGATTACCACCTCATATGCGTGGAGCGGCCCAAGACAATACCGATCAGAGTCCGAGAAACAATCTCTAGTTGGGGTTTGTTCTGGAGGAAATATGCTGTTACTACATTTGGCAAGTGAATAGTAATACGTACAATGACTTGATACCCCAATACACTTGAATCTTACAAATTGCAGATGCAAGTCTGTAAGCATCTAGATCGACGTTTCGACCTTTCGTCCGAAGTGAGCATGCCGAAAATCTAACTAGACCTAAGTTTAGTACGTACGTACGCACGGAGTTCTCCGTATATGTAACTACGTACTACGTAGTTATACGATGCACTAACCTTGGTTTAAACGAGGCTGAACGAGCCCTATACGGAACTAGTTCAGAAGCAGTAATACCTTTCGATAAAAGTTTCTACTTTCGGTTATGGACGATCACCCCAATTATTTTCTGATTACTCAAACTCAATCGATTGAACGTCGAACTTTTAGCTTTAAGTTAGTTACATAGCACAATACTCTTATGACGTACACAAACTCATACGCAGCTGAACGTCTTGAAGCGTGAGGAACGAGCTGTGAATTAGGGCTAAAGTACCTAGGTCGCGTCTATGTAGATGATATGTGCAGCAGCCCTGATGTCCTCCTCACCTTCGCTCGAAGAACCAGTATTTGGTGCGTTTACATCCAGTCGACCGCCTTCAAGCAGAGCTTCGGGTGGCTGCCGACGGCGTTGGTCAACCGTCGTTGTCAACCCTATAATCAACTAACTTATGGCCGAACTGACAGTTGCAATTTGTCTGCCGTACGCAGTCTCCACCTGGGCATCGGTACAGAAGCCTTAATCGTAGTAGAACGACGCCATCTGAGAACCGGAAAATACATCGTTCGAACCAAAACGAGGCCCCGTTATTATGTCGCCTTTGTAGGCATATCATTTCCGGCTGACTCCCTCTTCGTCAATATAGTGTCGAGGTTGTAGGTCACCAACCAGTCACCGGCAGGCTCAGGTTCAGGCAGTTTGAGCTCCGGGTTGTGCCTATTCATCCCTTCTGCAAATAACACCCTGGCATAGACGGGATCGAATACGAATGTCGTTTCACCGGTCACAAAGTTTTTGATTTCCGCTGTACCCAAAACCGCATCTATGGAGATATAGTCATCGGGGTTTGGCAGACTCGCTCTCTCTATTTGTTCCTTGATATGTCTTGCAGTCTCAGCATCGATCTGGGTGTTAATGAAGTATAACTTTTCTGGGCCTGCTGCGGCCACATATGGAGTATCTGGCGCCAGAACCTGAAGGCCGTACCATGTTTCGATAACTTTTGGCACGTAGCTGCCCCGATACTCCTCTTGGAAGGTTGGGGCACG
The DNA here is from genome assembly GCA_023625975.1 of Talaromyces sp. PYS2103. NCBI lineage: Eukaryota > Fungi > Ascomycota > Eurotiomycetes > Eurotiales > Trichocomaceae > Talaromyces > Talaromyces sp. PYS2103. The sequence goes on along the minus strand of JAMAGB010000018.1, from coordinate 396,764 downwards.
GGTTGGCGCACCCTCGCATGGCCGAAACTGATTTAGAAGCAGTGTCGTGATCAATAGCGTAGAGAGCATTGCGGTAGTTATAGGAATAAACTGCTTGAAATCTGTTTCGTATTTCTGTGTGTGTTTCTGTATGTATATTATATATATATCCGTATATATAATAACCGGACTTCAAATCCCTCATACTAAACATTGTTATTTATAATATAAGAGACAATTGCTGGCCAGCTTACCATGCTATAACAGTTGACATCAATTTAATCCGAAACGAGTAACATTGAACTATTGGCCACCAATTGTTGCCGCTACAGCTTGCATGCTGCCTTCTGTAAACCGACCACTTATATGCTAACCACTTATCAGCTGTCTACTAGTTGACCTATAATAACTCCTAAATACTGGCGACACCTGCATGTTAATATCCTGTCTGGTGAACTTCTGGCTGTTGACCACTTATATACTGACCACTTATCTGCTATAATACTGAACCCTGCATGCTGATCTCCTGGTAGTTCAAGATGTACTTGGAATAGCGTGTCGACGTTGTCGGGAACAGCGCAGGGCTCACTTCTGTCATGCGAGAATTCACATGGAACCAGTACCTGTTGGAGACGGATGCATTAGAGTAAATAAAGGAGGCCTGAGGCAACATTGAAAGTCTAGTGAGGAAAGAAAGTCGGGGAGGGTAAACATATGATACATTTATTGTTGCATACTCCTCTCAGTCTACAACCGTGGGACACTGTATGCTACAGACATTTATGGACAAATCACTGCTAAATAACATCAACAAATTGATCAAGTTGTACACAGTTAGGGATTTCATATACCGGTCGTAAACACGATTTCTAATGCCTCAAATCCGCTCATATTTGACACCCTGGAGGAGGGATTAACAACGCATCAAGGGTTGGGCAGTCGACTGCTGATCAAAGGCAGTTGATGTATGTTCTTCAAGTCTAAATGATTTTGTATCAGCCTGCAACGCCTCCACGATTTAGCTGCTAGGTCATCGTTTTCAGTATACAATGTTTATACAGGCATTACTTGTATATAGTTGCTCAAACTCAACCCTACTGGCGAATGTTGCTATTCACACCTTGACCGGCTTGAAAAGAGAAAAAAAATCATATTCAATCTGGTAATAGCTAGATACATAGGAAATGGATGCATGAAATCAGTGCCATGGGTATCAATACAAAGGAAATCGGGGAATAAGAAATTAGGGTATGGGGAATTAGTACGTGAGATCAATAGAAATCAGTACATGACAAGCTGATGCAGGGAAGTCAGTGATAAAAAAAAAAGTAATGAAAGCAAGGAGATTTGTAGGCCGGAGTAGTTAGGTAAACTCGTCACTAGAGGATATCGTAGTCCCCAGTCGGGGTTAACAGACGAATATGCTGTCGAATCCACTGTTGCTCATCGTCATTGCCCTTTTCCCTGTAGAGGTCTTGTATAAACTTCTGTATCCCCTTAAAACCTCCTTGTTGCTTAGCTGTATGTAGGTCCATCGGATCGTCACACAACCTCAAGGCTTTCAAGAATATTTTTTTGCGAATGAGGAGTTTTCGCACCGTTTTTTCATCTCGGTCGGCACCAAAGTCTACCATCGGATATTCGTCCCATGGCTTTTGGAATTCCGATAGGAAAGATTTATCGTTTGGAAGTGCGAATTTCTCATCACTGATGGATACCATGTGATGTAGTCGCCAAATACTCTTCTTGTTTCCACCCGGTGTGAAGAAGTAATTGAAATTTTTGTTAAGTGTTTCTGAGAGCCGGTATTTTCCCTCCAAATATTCAGTGTAAAGACCATTTCTGCAGATAGGATCGAATTCATCGAGACTAAAGTTCGAGACACCCCATGAACGATGATCCCCAAACGCCAAATGGTACTTAGTAGCCAGCTCCTTTTGCAGTTCAGGCTTGTTGGCAACGGCATATCCCAGGTGATAGTAGAGGTCGACGCGAACATCTTCTAGCAACCATTCGGGGTCTGGCACAATCCCCCATACGATCACGCCAAGTGTAAAATAAGAGTTTCGCTTCGAATACCATTCCTGCGGTCTCTCCGGGTTCGCCAAAACGCAATGTAGAGCCTGCTGAACCCACTTCTGTTGAATCTTCGTGTCCGCTATACCTGAGATATGCCCATCGGAAATAAAACGTTTCGGTTTTCTCTTATCGGCAAGAGAAGTCAGAGTATGTATATACTCCGTGAGCACAGGATCCGCATCTTCCAATAAATGTTTTTTGACGAATGCCGGAACTATGCCGTCGCTGCAAAACTCGCGAATTCGCTCAGCGTTGGATATCTTATGCTCACCCATATGCTTATCCAAATGGTTATGTAGTGCATCATAGATTCTGCATAGACTCAGTGCTTCCTTTGGGGTCTCGCACAGATCGAAGCAGTAGCCACGCCACACTCTGAAATCGATGGGGACCATGCCAACTGCCAGAGCTTCTTCGAACAGTTTGGCTGCCTCATTGAACTCTAGACTGTGCACGTTATCTGGCATTGTTCCTGTGTAAGACACCGTAACGGAGGTTTCTGAGGTAATGTAATCAAGTATCAAGGTATTTGGTTTGGGGTTTCAAATTTGAAAGTTCAAAGATGAGAGTTTGCAAAGACTGCTTGTTGTCGATATTCAAGTTCTTCACCAGGCGCCATTTGGCCTCCTTATAAGCTTGTGCCAAGCTGATTGAAACGATGTGACTCCTTTCAATTGTGACTCTCTGTGAGTCAAGTATACTGTCATATTGGAAGGGATACAGACGAATTGGTGGAGGAAGGACGAAGTTCATTGTCATCCTATGTTGACAACTGCCGTTTGTGACTTACCGTTAGTCAATAGTACTGTCACAGTTGATGGGATGACTGTTGTGTTAGTAGTCTAAGGCTGTGTTTCTTTTCTTTTCTTACAGAAATGATGATTGTACTTCCTGTGAGTCAAGTATGCCTTCAATTTTGGGGAGAGGGTGGGCATCAATAGGCTGAGTTCAGAGACGATTGCACTGTCATATTCTGATAATACTCCAATCAAACGCCTTCTGAGTCAATAGTTTATGTCACACTGAATAGTCAATGGTGGCAAGTTGGTTTTCATTGTCATCCTATGCTGAACTTCGGCTACGATGCCTCGTGAGTCGATATAATTGTCATAATCAATGATAGCAGATGGCCAGTGATGCGGGGGTCGAGCTTCATTGTTAATATAATCTGAAATTCTTGATGATGACTCCTTCGAGTCAAAACTTCTCACAGTCAGCATGTTGATGGCACTGTAGTGACTCTAGTGAGGCCTGACGAGAGAATTCTCAGAGCGCTTCGTACAGATGATACAGCATTCATCTGACGATGATAGGGGTATTCTACATAACTCCGTGACCGCTTAATACAGGCTTCATTCCGACCATTCGAAATGGAGGAGATATTCGGGGAAAAATTCAATCCAAGTGTCTGATCGGGGCCACTTGATTGAATTGATCTATGAGATTTGCGCAAGACCTCTAAGAATAGATTCCACATTTTAATAATTGGGAAGTATGTACTTAACGTAAAGGTATGTCGCTTACATCTCCCAACTACGCCTTGAAAACGAGGTTAAAATTTCTTGCAGAACCTGACACAATGCTCACTGCGTCTCCGTAACAAGTGGTTCGAAATGTATATGGCGGATCGATAAAAGTGATCTCGATAACCATGCTATTAAGGAAATCTATGGACTGAAAAAGCCTTTAGATACTCAATCCTAGTGAGATAGATAATGATACAGATTTTTCCCATTGTGTGAGCAGACCATAATATCTTCGGAAATGGCATCGGATCTATTGATGGAGTCATCCTCTCTCAAGTAAATATTACTGCCCACGACCCTTTACTGCTTGAAGAGATACGTGAAACAAAAGACTAGAATATTTTCAAGAAGCTACAATAACTTACAGTTGATGATCATGGTACATACATATATCTGGGGGGGGGGAGGGGGCAAACCATTCGCTACTGTAAACACGAAAGCGACTGCACTTAGGGTTTTGACGTGTCCTGCCAAAAATGGTAATTTTCATTACTTACCGAAAAAGGCAACTTGCACGTTCGTGCGAAATCATCCTCTGCAAATCCGAAATATAATAGCACATGCGTAAATATAATCTAAAGAGTCTCGATATAACCTGATTGTGTATATTATTATGCAAAAGTAGACGTGGCCATGCCGTACAGTTACTTGCTGGAAAAGATATTGACTATGTGCAAGAGTACACGAGTAAACTTGAGCTCCGTCTAGATGAGCTAGTCAAGTTGTTACCTAGGGATCTATGAATGAAACGAGGTATCAACTTTAGCTTTACAAATTACTGGGATATACGTATAGAAAATACAGCGATCAATGCACGAAGCATGAAACTACCTAGGTATATTTTTTGACTTCAAACTTGGAACGACTGACAGCCACATCAAAAACTTTGGAAACCAACTAGTAACTCATCCGTCAATTTCGTACATAAATAATGGATAGAACAGTAACTTAATCGCTGGCTAGAGTGCACGAATGTTTAGCTGCATAAACTACTTACGTACTACGTACCTATATAAGGCGATCTAGGTGTTCGGACCATCATATCATCCTGGGTCCTACATATGTAAAGATCACCAAAAACTTAAAAGTCTCCGGGGAAATTTTGAGTTCCTCCGCTTTCCGATGCATTGCGTAGATGCATTGACTCAATGTTTAGTTCTACGTAAATGTTTTTACGTACTGAAGTTGATGTCACGGTCAGACGACCCTGCATAGTGATCACTGATCAGAAAGGTAACAATAACTTAATCGAATCCAGAAGGTTCGAAGGACTCAACGACGGGTTTCATAGGGCAACTTTGAGCCTCTAGCTTTCTAGCTAGCCTTCAGCCCTACATTTAGGCGTGCGCTAGCCCTAGGATACACTTCATAGCACGGACTACCCATGAACTACATTGGTTTAAGCTAGCATATTATAGTTTATTTACGTACGTATATGTCTACTGAGGGACAGCCTTTTCTCTTACGCCGTTTATCTGAACCTTGGAAGTACAGTTAAGCACTTTCTATTTGTAGTAATATTGGCCTAGTTCAAAAGCCACGCTTTGATGGAGTTCCTTCTTCTACGTAGTTACATTTCTTGTTTACAACCCACTACTGCCAGGCGTGACGAGATTGTAACCTGGCCTAAGGCTAGACGCAATGTTACGGCCAATCTTATGACCGGGGCGAGAGAACGTAATAGACTCCTGTATTTTTAACTATGTCCCAAGGTTCATAGGGCACCCCCCGCATGTTCCAAGGTTGGTATTTGACTACCGTATTTAACGGTCATTGGGGCTTGTTGTAATACTGGAATTGTAAAACCATATAACTCTACATTGGACAGGTATATGTACGTAACAGTATATAAAATAGGCTCAAAGAATGGGTATGATACCAACAGAAGATGAGGAGCATTATATACGTAACTTACTTTCCATACTGTACATTACAGAACAAGACGCAAGCATTGCATGTCAAATTGATGATAATGTAGACTAATTGGCCCGTTTGTAGTTAGCATGTATGTATATAGTTACATACTCAGTTGCTTACGGTTATCTACTTCCAGGGTTGTTATGCATGGATATCAATTCACTTAGAAGAGTCGAGTCCTTGGATGTCCTACCTTGTGTTCCACATAGGTATCATTGTTCATTATTGGATGCTAGACTGCAAGATATCGTATGAATTCAGAAATTTAATCCTGATATCCATGGATCTGGTAGGAAAATGAAAAGTCTTTGCTCCCAAAAATACTTCCATTGTCAAAACCATACTCTGATGGCTCATATGTCACCCTTGGGAACAGATGGGAACGAAGTCGGATTTCTAAGACGCTCAGCATTTCTCTTTGCTAATTCTATATTTCGCAGGCGATTGATGCGCATTTGGTAGAAGTTCCTAAACAGAAACAGAAAGGGCAATGATTAGTTACGTTAACACTCAATCTTAAACGAACGTGCTTCTCATTCAGCCGACTCACTTGTGCAATTCGAATACTCGAGGAGAGTTATCATCAGTCTGTTTTGTCTCTGCTGCTTTGCGGAGGTCATTGATCTGTCTCGATTAGTCCTAAGGCCCTGTAAGATGGCTTGCATACCAGACAAACCTTCTCATTCTTCTCCTTTTCTACATCTTCATCATTCTCCGAATCCTTTTTCTTCGTCTCCTTCTCCTTCTCCTTTTCCTTATCTTTATCATCATCCTTCCCATTCTTCGCCTTGTCTTTTTCTTTTTCTTTCTCTCTCACCTTTTTCCTCTTCTGTTTCTCTTCGTACTCCTTTTTCACCTTCTCAATCTCTCGAGCAAGTTCCTCATCTCTCTTCTTCTTTGCATCCTGCTCTGCATCTACGATGGGAGAACAGAATCCGCGATCCTTGAGATGAGCCGGGCATATGTAGAAGAAGTCCTTTTTTATCTCTTGCATTAGCAAACGGGCTTTAAATTGTCGCTTTTTTTGTCTTACTTTATTATCAGGAGTTATCAGCACACTTGTCGACGGCTTGTAGCAAACCATGCATGCTTTTGAGGCGGTATCAGCCACACGCCGAAGATGCCAGACGTTCTGGAGAGACATATCCCCCACATATATCTCTTTTTCGGTTCAGTTCATACAAGATCTGGGATAATTTGAAGTGAAGTTTGCAGGTATTTATGCTACTAATAGGAAATGATAGATGAAAAGATGGTAATTATCGTGAAATGTAAGACGTGGAGGAAAAGCTTCAATGTTCCCCCCGCACGCCGTAGAATCTCCCACAGTAAGGTCACGTGAAGAAGAAGCTCCTGACCACGATTCGAAATTCCTTTACCTTCTGCTCTGTTTGAAAGAATTGAGTTGATATCATGATGGAGCGATGTTTCTACAGAGTAAAATGAACATTGTTTGAGGATTTGGATATCTCGACCTCTAACGTAGGTGCTTAGGGGAAACAATAAATTAGATACAAATAATGAATTAACAGGACAAAGTCAGAAATTCTACATTAGTCACAATTATGCGCCAACCTTCCAATAAAAAACAACACTCTACTCAGTAACACCATCCATACGCGCCGAAGTCTCATCCTCCGTAAACCGAGAAGCAATAATCGGATCCAGATCTTGTGCCCGACGACGCGCATCAAGCCACAACATGTACTCAGCGTATTTAGTAGGCATAACCTGAACTTCATTGGGAACCAAGAAGGTATAATGAAACACACCGGTTGGGTTCTTGGTTGCATGCTCGACGTCACGCACCTTCGAGTCTACGCGTATGTGCACTTTGGTGTAAGGGGTTCGTTTACTGGACTCCTCTCCATCGAGGGTTCGCACGAGAGGTTCGGTGTATGCCACTGTTGCCTTTAGGTAGAGCACGCTTCCGACGGGGACTGGGTTTTCGAATGTGCTGGGGTCAAGAGATACGAAAGTTGGTCGGGCGTGGGAAAAGGAAGCGGCGCAGCAGAAGGCGAGTTCGAAGGTTTGTTGGAGGAGGAAGCCACCAAAGATCATGAAGTTGTGTCGGTTGCGGTCTTCGGGTTGCATGATCATGGCTGATCTTAGGACTGTTCGGTCCATGTTTTGGATGCGTGGTGAGCGTTGAATAGCCGTTCCAGGAACTTGGTTGAAAGTCAGTAGGTTGTTGATTAAGTAGAAGATGCCCAAGGCAAGCTTTACCTTTGTACGGTCGTTGCGTTGTCCACATCGAATGAATCATATTACTTTCTTCTTGATCAGGCGCCTGTTCAAGGAAACTCCTCTTCCTCAAAGCCTTTTTTGCGTTGTAGTTCTCTTCACCCTTCTGGAAAAGGCGTCGTTCTTCTTCGGTTTCAATCAAAAGCGGTGCCACAGCAACAGGTCTACCAAACTGTCAGTAACAATAACCAATATTTCAAGGAAGATAAAAGACTATTACTTTTTCGTCTTCGGATCCAATGATACCATAGTGAAAGCGCACGTAATCAGGATATCCTCATCTTTCACTTTCTCCCCTTCAGCAGGTGCCTTGGCGACCTGCAAAGAGATTTCCATGCTTGATCTGCCTGTCGCGTAGGTTACTTGACCACTAAGTTGAAGATTGCAGATCTCTTTCAACGGGTTAAGTAGTGTGATTCGATCAACAGCCGCGGTGACAGTTGCTACTGTATCACCTGTATGTTTGTAGGCTACCACGCCGGCTAGAGCGTCCAAGTCCATGAAAAGCGTACCGAGGCTTGGATTGTTAGCCGTATGTTGTCTAGGGAGACGTCAAATATAGTGATACTCACCGAATACGCCCAGAGGCATTCAGATATTCATCCAACAGCCACTTATCTTCAGCAAGAGGAAGTGTCTATCATATCCAATTAGCATAATTCCAAATAGAATAAATCGGGATTGACAAACAGCAGCAAAATAACTATCAGACATCCTCCTTGGAGTAAGGTCCGGCTCTGTAAGCTCCCCTTCTTCAATCGTAACTGGCTCCCCGGCTTGTGCTTGCTGCCGACTCTGAGCCAGAGCATCCACCCATGGTACCTTTACTCGCATTGACTGCCATAACGCCTTGTAGAACGCAGTTTCCGGTGTCTTATGGAAGTGACGCTTAGCTACATGGGTGGTGGGCTTGATGCATCGAGCCGTGATGGCCGTGCGGGGCGCAGCAGCCTTGCAGCTTGAGAGAGCTATTCTGCGTGCCGGTGCCAACATTGCTGCAGCTCCGTTCGATTCGAACAATCGGATTGCAGTCAAGATACAGGGATGTCTATATGTATCAATTTTTTTTTATAATTTTTGAGACATTGATAATTGCTCAACAATTATTTCGATGAGTCAAATTTGATTCGCGAACAAAGCAAAAAATTGGGTCTCTGCCGGTTAGCTTATCGCCGGGAATATCCGAAGTCCCGATAATGCTAACCCTAACTGAACTGATTATCGTAGCTATTGACCAGTCAAATACCTTAGCTTCAGGACGAAAAACTAGATATGAAGATGGAATAATGGTTAGCCGAGGGATAAGAAGATGTTGAGGCTTTAGAAATTGCGAGTTCATCAGCTTTGCACGACGGAAGCTCGATGATGACGTCATTGTATACAGCAAGCTTTGTGGAATTAGAATTATCTGTTTAGAAAGGCTATTTGATGTTCATTGTCGTAGATGTATCTAAGGGTATGGAGAAACAGAAGCAATTGTTGCTGCGAAGAGCAGAGTCCTTGTGTCAAGATACTCAAATGGGCGAGTTAGGGCATGAAGTTAGGGCTAGGGCTCAACCAAAACAGGAAAGATAGACAAACGCGTCAAAGTGAAGTCATGCTTTGCAGGAAATCCATACAGACTGAGGAACTTCTTCAAATAGGATCATCATGAATCTCTGTTTATAAACAATAAAATCCGCTTACATACTCAGATCAAATCACAATGAGCGACCCATTCAATCCAAACATCGAGAAACGCTCAACGCCGCAATGGGCTCTGTATCAAAGAGAGCAATTCTGGAAAGCCAATGACGGACTAACGCCACCTTTTAATACGCGTAAGCGAATGTAACTATTCTGAGCAATATCTCTGAAGTTCAGGACTAACAGGAGGTTACATGCAGATCCAAAGGCATTAGAGGAGAGGGCGAAAGAAAAGCTCAGTCTAGGAGGATGGTACGTACACTGTCACTGATTAGAGCACTCAATCCCTAATGAAAGGGGATAGGTACTATGCAGCTTCCAATGCAGGCCTCTCCACAACCCACGCCGTCAACCGTCAAGCCTTTAACCGGCATCGCATCATTCCTCGTATGCTGGTCGACACCAATCTACGCGACACCACTACTGAAATATGGGGCCACAAGGTCTCTGCGCCCATTGGATTTGCACCTATCGGTATCAACGCAATCTATAATCAAGCAGCCGAAGTACCAGTTGCAAAAGTCGCCGGTGAACTGAAGCTGCCGTATTGCCTCTCAACAGCGGGTAGTACGCCCATCGAACAAGTAGGAGCCGCGAATGGGAATGGTCCCCGGTTCTTTCAACTATACATGCCTCACGACGATGAATTGACTCTCTCCTTACTCAACAGAGCCTGGAACTCCGGGTTCGACGCCCTCATCCTCACAACGGATACATGGCAACTAGGCTGGCGCCACGACGACGTCGCAAACTCCAACTACGCATTCTACCGCGGAATCGGCGCGGGACTAGGTCTAAGTGACCCCGTCTTTCAAACCCGCTGCCGAGAGAAAGGCATCGACGTCGAGAAGGATCCCGTCGCTGCATCGACTTTCTGGATTGACTCAATCTGGCATGGTAGAGCGTGGTCGTGGGAGAAATTGCCCTGGCTGATACAGCAATGGAAATTGATCTCTGGTGGACGTCCATTTGCGTTAAAGGGGATTCAGTCTGTGGCCGATGCGAAGAAGGCGGTTGAATACGGCGTGGATGGGATCGTCGTAAGCAATCATTCCGGTCGCCAGGTTGACGGAGCAATTGCGAGTCTTGATGCACTCGAGAATATCGTCGATGCTGTGGGCGATAAGACGTACATCATATTTGATTCCGGTGTTCGTGGAGCGAGCGATGTGGTCAAGGCATTGGCATTAGGTGCAAAGTTTGTGTTTGTCGGTCGTTTGTGGGTTTGGGGTCTGAGTATCATGGGCGAGGAAGGCGTGAGGCATGTTATGAAGTCGCTGCTGGCGGATTTTGATATTTTTATGGCTGTGGGAGGGTTTACGAGTGTGCAGGAGTTTGATCGTTCTATTCTTGGTATGTGCTCCTATTAATCAGATATTAACCGTGATAAATCATTGAACTAATTTGGATACATAGAGTCGTACCCGAAGTCGTACAGCATACCTGAATGAAGTCGGGTCGTTCATGTATAGCTAAGCCAAGTAGGTGGATGAAGCAGGTGAAAGTCCTTGAGCAAGTCTCTGTCAAACAGATCTGAATTCAGAATCTATATACAGCCATAGAGTGAATAATAAATTGGTGACTAGATCCAATATCTACTATGCTAGCTTGAAATAACCCTCGATTGTTCCATCCATCAGATTTGCGGAACAGGAAATTAGGGCTTCATTGATCTTGAAGCGACATCAACCATTTGGACTCAACTACTGATTGGAGAAAATGAGAAAGATACTATCATATTATTATACAATACAGAAATGACCTAAATTCTCCTGCTGCCGAATCTATGAAGATAAATAGAGTACAATGCATGGTCGAACTTTTAAGCACCGTAAAAAAAAGTTAAAAAAAAGAACAATTTCACTTTACGAGGTAAAGGGATCATCATTATCGTTATGGTCATCAACCAGCCCCGCTGCTGCTCTTGCAAGTCTGATATCCTTCGCTTGCAATCCCAAGTCACGACTGTATTTCTCAAAGGAAGCGAGAAGCTCAGAAAGAGATGTTCTGAGCATATGCAATACGATATCGACTTCGGGGACAGTCCTGGCTTTCCTTCGTGCTTCAGGGCTGCTATTAGCGGACGGGAACGTGACGTCGGACCAGTGAATGCTCAGCCCCGTATCTTCGTGGACGAAGTCTTCTAGTGTGATGATGGTTGAGGTGTAAAGGCGGACTATAGTTGGTAAATCCTTAGAGACTTGGCCGAAACTGTCTTCTGCTAAACTGGCGATGAGCAGTCGGGTTATAGATTCAATCGCGTCGATAACACAGGCGACTTGACCGTGGGGTTCGCCAAAGACAATACCTCGCAGACGTTGGGCGTATGTTTGCCTAAAGGGTTTCCCTATCGGGGATCGAAGGAATTGTGAGACGAATGGAATCAAAGTAAAGTTGAACGATGACTGAGAGGCTGCCGTCGGTCCAGTGAGCAGTCTGACTTCATTTGGCGCACCCAATAGGCTTTTCTTGCGTTCTGGGCTCAACAAGGCGTTCGATGCGTGGTTGAACGCTTCTTTGGCCTTGGCCCTCGCCATTGGTGTCCAATCTTTTGACTGCCCAAAGGACTTCGCGGTGGCTCCAAAAGATTGTCCAAAGCCACTAGCTTTTTGCGATGGTGCGAATATATTGTCTTGTCTAGGACCCTCGGTCAATTGAGGTAAAGACTGGATTTGAGGGTATGCGACGTTTGTATCCTTGGCGGTTGCTATCGCCGGTGGTGCTTTGAATTTGGTGATACGACTATTGATGGCGTCGATGGTATCAACCGAAGCTCGTAACACTTGCTTCCAGGCTTGTCCGTCGGCACGATCAAGGTCCTCAAAAATCGCTTTACGGCGATCAGGAAAGCGCTGGCTTATGAAACATAGTTCCCAGAAAGCAAAGTTCTTCACAATATCTTTCTTGGCTTTAAGACCGTTGATCAAACTTCCCGTAGGATCCTTTGAGTCGTTGGTAAGTGGCTGTCCTCGTTTCAATGGCTCTTGTGTGAGAAACACCGTGAAGAACAAATTCGCGGTCTGCCACAGGAAAACAAGACATCCTCCCGAGACAATCTGACGGAAGAACAGCGTGTAGAAAGCCGGAGGAACAGCACCCTGAGGCTCTGCCGCTGTCCGCGAAAAGTTCCAAAACAACTTTGCGAAATAGAGAGAGAAATTCCATGCCGATCGTCGCAGAAAAATGACATAGAGGAAAGGACTAGCCATGGTAATAATGAACCCATTTCTCAAGGCATCAATCACACTTCCAATAACTCCGTATTGTAATCTCTTGAACACGGATTCCACAGGATGCGTACGGTCGTCCTTAGGGGTACGTTTGGCAATCGGAATAGGAAGACGATCATAGTCGCAGTATAGGTGCATAGCAGTTTGGGCGACTGCCAGTATCATATGATACGTGTGTAAATAGATGGACCTTTCGTTCAAAGCCGGGCGACTGTTGGGTCTGTATCAAGTCAGCTACGGTATACACCACCCTCTAAAGAACAGAATCACACACCGACTGAGTTTCACCCATCCCAAATCAGCCTCTTCGGGAGCGGACCAAAGATATATCTCACTAAACCACCAGGCAGAGAATAGATACCATCCCAGAGTTTGTAGGATTTGTAGCGGGAATACGGAGCGCAAAGCAGCCAGAGGTGAAGCTGTAGTCCGAGGACCGACGTGCATTTGCGCAACTCGAATGAAGAAAACGGCAAGTGTTGAAATGAATAAAAGGAGAGCGCGCAAACCGCATGTTCCTAGAGGGAACCACGACCAAAGAACTGTACAGGAATCGTCGCATTAGCTTTGACGTTGTTCGCACCCTATCTGCGGGGTCACTAACATGATGTTTTTGTTCCAATGGTAAAAGAAACGACATAGTCCATCAGCAATGTGAGAGCTGACGCATGGACGAATCTGCGGTGTAATGCAGACGTCAAGATTCGCCTATACGGCCTAGGCGGAGCAGCCATTTTGAGCGCAGGATGTAGATTATCTGAGGCAAACGGTCATTGCATTATTTGAGCGCAATATAGTAAGCAGTAGTTGACTGCAATGTTCTCGTAAAAAACCCGTATGCTAAAGCGGTAGTAAATGTTGTAGTGGGAGCTTAAACGAGTGTGTGTTGTGTGAAGCTTTATTTACTCGAAGAGCTCTTTTTTGCGGGATGGAGTCAAGAAACCAAAACAGCAACGAGCTGATCACGTGAGACGAGATAAGTCCATAAACGGTCTAGTGCGGATCGCTGCGTCACCTGAGCGGGCCAGCCGGTTGGCTGGTTACGTCTTATCAAGAGGGCAGGAACCATCGAGGCAACAACAAAGTCTTCCATGAACAACCCTTTTGGCTGCACAATATATCCCACATACACCTCTCTCGCGATTGCTAGGTGCTCATAATCATGGCATACGATCGTTTAAACTCTCTAGAAGCACAGCCAACAACCTGGCGGAGGGATGACGATCCCCAGTACCAGGACGACCCCGAATTTGCGCGGTTTACTGAGAACCTATCGAACCAACTGTTTACGTTAACGTCGAATATATCCAATCTCTCGCGGCAGATTGTGCTGCTAGGGACAAAACGTGATACTGAGAGGGTGCGGGAACGGGTTCATAACCTGTTAGAAGAGACGCGGTCTGGGTTCAAGGATGCAGGCGAGGCTATTAAGAAGGTGCAGACATGGGAAGATGTTAATGTACGTTTCCCCCCTCTCATGATTTTATTGCTCCTTGATATGGTTCTAACAGAATGATATTACAGGCCTCTCAGAAATGGACGCAACAAAAACTGTCATCCGAATTCAAAGCAGCATTAGACGAATTCCAAACCGTCCAACGCCGCGCTCTGGAAAAACAACGAGCCTCCGCAGTGGCTACAAGGGCTGCATTGCAACACGACGGCGATCAGTTAGCAGCAGGCCATGTTGTGGAAGGATTGGAGCAACAACAGCAAGAACTCGAACAGCAACCCCGACTAGCAAACCAGGACGAAGTCGATTTCCAAGAAGCGCTGATTATCGAGCGCGAATCCGAGATTCGAAACATTGAGCAAAGCGTTGGCGAATTGAATGAGCTGTTTCGTGATGTGGCTCACATTGTGCATGAGCAAGGAAGTCAGCTTGATATCATTGGAGAGAATGTTGAGAATGTCACGAGTGACACGCGCGGCGCAAATGTTGAGTTGAGGAGTGCGAGTCGGTATCAGAAGAATGCGCGGAATAAGATGTGTTGTCTCTTGCTCATTATGGCGATTATATTGACAGTGATTATTCTTGCTGCTGTTCTTCCATAGACAGATTTGATGCACTGAATAGCATAGTCTATGCCTTACTCGAGTCCGTGCTGTGTATGTCATTCTTTCATTCCTTATATTCCTGGCGTTGGGGTTGAATCTTGAAGAGCCAATTATGTCCCTCATTCCATTACTCGACACATTCATGTTATCGCGCAATGTTGCTAATGCTGTTCACGTGTTTGATATTCACTTGTCCTTTTGGTTTTTGTTTTTTGTTTGATGTTTGTCATTTATAATTGTATATAGGCATACGATACAAGACTTGACACGATTTGAATCCCGTTACGATGAGTCCTTGGAAATCACATGCAGTGACTATAAGTGGGTAGAACGGGTGGATATCAGAGAAATGATATGTATATTCAAGAAGTAGAATTAGTTAAAGAATAATAACACAGCAATTCAAACAGCCAACAACAGACTTGTCAAATGAATTCGAACACAATGGCCAAGGTGATTCCAGGTGATAATTGATTAATGATGTTTACTACTACTAGTAGCAGCAGAGCCCTTACCCCAAATATCATCCATCATTCCACCAAACAACTCCCCAATAACGCCCTTGGGTCCATCTTGACCAGCCAAAAGCCGTTTTTCTCTCATCTCATTCTCACCGGCACGAGATCGACCCACGGTCTCGGTGAGTTTGAACGGATCAATATCTAGGGCATGATTATCGACGACTTCACTCATGGGACTGGCCGAGAGATCCGGACCGGATTCACCGATGGCGTGAATCTGAGGTTTCATGGGTGGATATTCGGATTGATGGTCATTGGAAGCGTTGAAGTTTAAATTGCCGATGATGGGGATTTGTTGGGCTGGGGTCGGTTGGGCCTCGATGGAGGCGATGGAGGGCATGTAGACGAAGTCGAGGGTGGAGGAGTCGTTGACAGATTTGCTGGCGCGCGAGGTGTTGAAGGAGCGGGTTTCGGCAGGTCTATTACACGGAATTAGCTTTCTGGGTTGCTATTTCCAGAGCATTGAATGGTAGTGACATACCCTCCAAAAACACTGCCGTTGATACGGGTTCTGGCAATGTTGAAAGCCCGGGTATACAGTACGTCATTGTTGGAAAGACGGTCGACCAGCTATATACAAGTCAGTAACTATTGTATTTAGGCATAACTCTCCAATCATACCTCTGTCTTTGAACCGCTAGTCCTCAATCCCCGTCTGTGGCACTCATTCTTGAGGTCTGCCAGAGTACGAGCAGCGTAGGCAGCGGCCTTATCGGTGCCTTCGACGGGTTGAGCGGAAAAGGCACCAGTGATGTGCAGGCGACGACGGCAGTAAAGGGTCGTTGCAGGAGTATGATGCTGTGACAGAGTACGCAGAGCACGGAGTGATGTCGAGTGAGGAGCGGCCATGTTGATGGAATAGATGGGTCTTGATTAGGGTTAGGATAGGTGGATGGATTGTATAGATAGTAGTTTGTACTACCGGATGGATGAATCGTGCACACACTTGAGGACTCAGAAAAGAATAAAGTAGAGAAGAGGGAAATGAAGAAGGTAAGAAGAGGAAGAGGAGAAGACAAGAAAGAGACAGCCGGAGTACCTAAATATGATGATGATAAACTGTTGGGGGGGAGGAGCCTAAGAAGGAAAGCTCGCAGGGATCTCCACCCTAGCTATCAGAGTGGGGCACGCCTAGGCCTTGCAACCTGAGGAATTAGGCAACGCATCCGGCGAGATCCTCGCCAACATACTCTGGACTACACGGTACATTTCTGCACAAGGGATGCTCCGATACTCACCGTGTTTACTAACTGATCAGGGCTGATCCGTATTATTCATCTTTCTCATCATGATTAGACAGGGCAATTAATGACGCCGGTGAACAATTCGGTCGATCCGACCTGTACGTCCCTCGTACTTGCAACGCTTGCCTGCAGTTGCAGGCATCACGATTCGATCATGATATCAACCATTTAGTGTAGTGGTCTGAGCCACCCGGCATAAAACATGGAGGGTGTCATTTGTCTGATTTATGGGTGTGGTGAGGTGAATGTCTGCATCCAATCATTCTTGCATTAGATTTATTGTCCGGTTGAAAAGACCAGATCGTCCTGAAGAATCTCTTACGACCACGTAGCCGTACATGTCTCTGTCATACCATATGGAGCACTCATGGAGCACTCAGCATGGAGAGACTTCTGCTGCATCCTGAGCGCCTGAGGCATCATGATGAACAACTTCCAAAAACCGCCTAGCGCAGTACCCCGGACACGAATGTTCACAATCCGTTTCTTCGAATATGCTCATTCGGACTTTGCAACACTCCGAGGCCGTCTCCTCTGTCTTTTGTACACCAACGTTGGCCTATTTCTTACCATGGCTGATAATGTCGCAGGCAGACAATGTCAGTGTTCGATCCAAATCAGCAAATACGTGCATCGTATGACTTTGTAACCAACCTTGGAACATACCCTAACGATAAGACGATCCAAGGCCCAAGGGAACCCAGGCGGCGGTGTCTAGCCATAGCAACCAATGAAAAGGCGCGGATTAGCTGCACAGTGCGGAGAAAGTTCAAGATCGCTTCCCTGTCATACAGACACTTTCTTAGAGAAGCAGCCTGGAAAAAAAGGCGTCGATCGGGCCGCCCTGATCCGCTCGCGAATCCAGTCTTTCGCATGATAAATGCCTCTTTATGTAATAGTTTCTTCTTAGCATAACTACCTTAGAAAAATAAATGAATTTTTCTGAAACCACCACCAACAAAGAACACCATAAAGAAAGACTAAAATCAAGCGGTGAACAAGGGGCTTTGTTTTTGGACTGTATCTAGTATCCCCATAACTAGACATGGGGATAGTCACGCGCCGTTTGAATGGAGTCAAGCCACTAACCTTACTTTCTGGTGAGTAAGCCAAGACTCAAGACTGATATTTATTGTTTGTTTACGAAGATTTGGCCGTTCGGTTGAGTAATAGTGCTGACTCTATTTCAGTGGTGACTCCTGTACCATAAATTGAGTACAGTACGAACCTGTATCATAGACAGTTTAGGGCAAGTCAGCGCCAGTCGATTCGACTCAAAAATCAAGCACAGATCGTGGAGTACACCAAACTTGCGTCCATTGCTACTCTTGAATTCGAAAACATCAATAATGTACTCCTATTTATACTAGATTGTATAGTTAGTAAGGCTCGTGCTTTCGAGTCTGGACGCCCTTTACATAGCCTTAAAAATTCGTCTTTCCTTCTTTCGGCTACCTGATATTGCCGAGCCCTAATGTGAACGTAAGTGGGACGCGCATTAACGTGTATTATGTTGTGTCTAACTAGGAAGAAAACTCAGATATAGGTGTCTATACAAAATATAGTGTAGACATGTGTGCACTAGCTTAGTAAGAGGCTTCTTAGTAATTATATAAGTGAGAGGATATCAATCACTAATAAGGCCTTTGGAGTGGATTTTTATAGTATTTATTTTATATTAAGGATAGTTATAATCTAATATTAATACACTCCTTTAGTATAAAAAGCTATATAATATATAAAATAACACTAAAAAATCTATAGAATAGTAATCTAGATAGTAAATCTTAATATATTAAAAAAAATAATAAGATAAGATCTTAAACAAGAGACTAAGAATAAAAAGAAAAAAACTAATAAAAATTAATCATTTAAAAAAAGAAAAAAAGAGAAATATTACCTACTTAAATTATTATAACTTAGATAGGAGATATACTAGATATCTAGAATTAAGAATATATAAAGGATTAAATAATAAAAATTTAATTAATAAAAAAAAGAAGAAAAGCAATATAGTAGAGAATTAATTTTAAGAATTACTAGAAATATTATAGCTAATAAGAATATATATAGTCTTATATTTAATAAAAAAGAAAAAAAAAGAAAAGATCTCCTCTAATTCTAAGATAAAACTTGGAGAAATCTTAATAAAGATATATTATTAGATAGCTTATATATTACTATATAAAGATAGAAAAAAATTAATAAAAGTAAAAAAAATAAAATAAAAACTAGAGATATAAGAAGTAAGTTAAACTAAGAATTTATAAAAAGAATAATAACTAATAAAAATATATATAGCCTTATAATTTAATAAAAAAAAAAGAAAAAAGAGATTCTAGTTAAAGCTATATAACTATTATAAATTTTAACTTTAATCTATATAGAAGAGTTTAAATTAGTATCTTATAAAATACTATAGACTAGGCTTAGTAATTCTTATAAGAAATTAAGTATAAGATATTAATAAGATTAAATTGCTTAACAAAGCTAATATACTTATTAATAAAAAGAGATTTAGTAAGACTATTAGCTAGTATAGAATTTATATTAATCTAATATATACTAATATTACTATTCTATATCTTTTTATAGAGCTAGTAATTATAAATATTAATATAGTAAAGATATATTTAGATAGCTTTATTTTTAATTATTATATATATAATTTAGTGATTATTATAATTAATTATAATAAAGCCTTATTTAGAATTAAACTTAATAGTCTTAAAAAATCTAGTTTACTAGAGAAACTATTTTATAGTCTTAGATAGCTATAAAAGTTTAATCTTAATTATTAATATTATTATAGTTTTTTACTTCTTTACTAATTAGTTAATTAAGCTATTAAAAAGTTAAAATATAAAGTCACTAGAGTTTTAGTAATTAGAATTATCTATAAAAAAAATATTACTTATTATTTATATAAGATCTTTAATACTATTAAATTAATAGTAAATTACTAGAAATTATATTCTATAAAGATAGAGAATAATATAGTTTATTATCTATATATATACTAGACTTAAATTCTATATAAACTTGCTAAGTTTTACTATAATAAAGAAAATATCTAATCTTATAATAATAGTAGCATAAATTATAAATCTAATTTTTTATTAATATAGCTTAATAGTGACTTTTATTATTTAGTTATTATATTTTTTAAACTTAATATTTACTATATATAAGATTAGAGAAAATTTTTAAGTATTAAGATTAAAATACTTTATAATCTCTTTAATATAAAAATTCTAATAAAAATATAACACTTTTACTTCTTTATCTTAGATTATTTAAATACTTAAAAATTATAATAGACTTCTTATAGCTCTAGCTAAATATTTCTTTATAAGCTTATTCTAAAAAGCTTTTATAAGCTACTTTTAATATAACTAGAAGAGAGTTACTATATTATTAATATAAAAGAAAAGAATAATACTATTCTTATTCTTAAATAAGTAAACTTTCTTTAAGATTTACTTAAAACTAAGTTTAATAAATATTATAATAAATTTTTTTTACTATAATAATAAAGATTACTTTAATCTATATAATGCTTTTATAAGGTGGTAATAGATATTAAAATTTCTTTTAATTTCTATTAGAATCTTAATAAAATAACTATACTTATTAATATTAGCATTTAAATAGACTATAATTATATTATATTACTATATTATATATTTAAAGACTATAACTAAAATAATTAGTACTTAGATTATTTTTAAGCTAATTATTACTAAATATATATTATTCTAGATTATTTATATATTATTATAAATAATAAGTTATATTTTATAGCAAAGCAAAAATCTAGTACTATTAAGCTTATAAATAAATACTTATCTTATACTAAGCAGCTTAAAATCTATTTTCTTTATTATTTCTTTTTAATAGATTTTTTTAAATATATTTATTTTAATAAGAGAGTTGTGTTTAACAAAGATAGCTTTAATAAAACTATTATAATAAGTTTCTAAGAGTTTAAGCATCTTATTCTAGATTTATAATTCTTTAAGAAGTTTATTATAGTATAATAGGATTTCTAAAATAGCTTTATATTAATTTTAAAGTTCTTAGCTAATCCTAAATATAGTAGTAAAATAAGTACTATAGTCTTTATATCTTTTTAACTAGTATATTTATCTATTTTATATAATATTAGACTCATCTAAATTTATTAAAATATCTTATATATAAGAAACTTATTAAGCAGCTTTAAATTATAACTAGTTACTTATTTTAATATTAAAGTCATATACTTTAGAAAAAGAATTAGAGACTAGTATTAAAAAATATATTAATCTTACTTTTCTAATTTCTATAAATATTCAAATCTTCTTAACTAGTAATAAGTACCTTTTTTTTATATTTATATAAAAGAGTATATCTCTAGTATCTCTAGATTTAGATAAGAATAATATTAGAAAATATATTTTAAGTATTTCTAATAACTTTATTTAAATATTATAATAATTAGATTTTTTAATACTAGATTTTAAAATTAATATCCCTTAAGATATATCCTTTATAACTTTAATAACTTAATTCTTATTAATAACTTTCTAAATATTCTTATTAGATTCCTTATTAGTAAAATCTAATATCTTAATAATTAGAATAAGATTCTTTAGTTCTTTAAAAGATTCCTAGATGCATATCTTAATTAATTTTAAAATATTAAAAAAGCTATTTTTATTAAAAATAATATCTTAAGAAGTCTTAATAACCTATTACTTAGAAATCTAGATCTTATAAATATTCAAGGCCTTATATCTAATAAAATAATTAATCTCTATTCTTAGTACTATCTTTTCTAATTATAGAATATATACTAATAGAATTTTTTAATATATTTTATAGCTAAATATCTTAAGATAGTTAAAATTTAGAATCAGATTTTTTATAAGCTTAATAATAATCTTAATTATTTTATATAATATCTTCTAGCTAAGCTTTCTTATTAGAATCCTTTAAAATAGATACACAGTATAGTCTATAGCTAATAACTAAAAATTTTCTAGTAAATTTATCTTAAAAAAGAATATTCTTATTATAGCTAATAGTATTTCTTTAGAACACTCTACTATATTATTTTACTAAAAAGAATATAATGCTAATTAATAAAGCACTATTCCTTTATTTCTAAGATAAGCTTTAAATTATATATTAAATAACTATTTACTATTAGTATAGAAAGTTTTAATTTTAAGATTTTAACATACTTTTATTTTTTTAAAATTAATAACTACTATTAATAGTGCCTATTTTATATAGATATAAATAACTTTATAATCTTTACTCTAAAAATAATAAAAATATATATAATATTTAGTACTATTCTATACCATCAACATTAGTATAATATTAAAATAAGTAATCTTCTATAGTATAGTACTAGCTATTATTAATTATCTAGAGATTTATTACTTAGCTATTAAGATTTTATAACTCTTATATAAGAAAAAATTTATTATATTAATCTTAATATTAATAATATAATCTTTAAAATAATTAAGTGCCTTTTTTAATATATATTTTAGACACTTATACTATACATCTAGTAAAGCTTTTAAGTAAGATTCTTTAACTAATAGTTTTAAAACCTTTAATATATACACTCTACTATTATCTAAGAGATTATATTTAATAATCACCTAATTATATATTATTTTAAATTCTATAATATCCTAATAGCTATTAGTATAGATATAGAAAATATTAGTTTCCTTATTATAAAATATACCTAAATAATTAAGAGTATTCCTAGAGATAATAAATAAAAAACTATTAGAGTAATAAAAGATATTACTAATTTAGAATTTAATAGATTTTCTATTCTTTTCTAATATTTTATTCTATATAATCATTATACAACATTCTTCAATCTAAATAAAGCCACTAATACTCTTAATAAGAATTCTTTCTAAAATAAAATCCTTAATATAACTTATATTATTAGTAATACTATCTAAAACACTAATATTATAAATAATATAGTTTATAAGCATAGGATCTTAATTAAAGACTTAAAAAATAGTATTAATCTTTATCTTAAAAATATCTTTCTTCTTTTTATACCTATCTATAAAGCTTTTAAAATTCTAAATAATTATTATAATTTTAACTACTTTCTTTTAAGTATTAGATTCTAACTTTTAATTCTTAATATAAATCTTCTTATTTATATAAAAATAATTATTCTATTTTTTATAGATTATTTTTAGCATTCTATATATATATTCCTTTTTTAGCTAGTCTAATACAGTACTAAGTTTTAGGTCTCTATTATTACTATTTCTAGTATTATTATTAATATTATTATTAGTATTATTATCTCTAAGAGTAGTATAAATATATCTACTTTTATTATTTTTAATATAATTCTTAAATCTAGAGATAAGCTTAATAAAACTAATATTTTAGCTATTATAAATAAAGTTATACTATATATTATAAAAGATTTTATAGAAGTTCTTAATAGTATACAGGAATTATAATATTATATATTTTTTATTACTATTAATTTTAAAGATATTATATTTCTTAGTTTTATTAAAAAGTATAATCTAACTCTTAATCTAAGTATTAATCTATCTTTTATTACTTAGACTAGCTTTTAGTTTTATTAACTTATTAAAGATAATATTTTATTTCTATTTATAATCTAGTATATAGTGTATTTAAAGCTTAATAAGAATATCTTAAATATTAGTTTTATCTTATATAAAGAGAGTTCTATTTTTATTAATTATAATATAAATATATATTTTAATTATAAAAATCACTATAAAGCTATAATTATATAGCTTTATATCTTACTTAAACTTTGCTATATAATTACTATAGATTTTATCTTATTCCTCTACTTTAAGCTCTAGAAAAACTAGTTTAATTAGCTTCTTATTATAGAATTTAGTTTTATTAGCTTTTTCTTTAGTTAATAGCTTATTACTAGTAGATATTATAAGATCTAAATTAATATAAATCTATATATTAGAGCTCTTAGCTTTATTTATAATTAATTAAAACTAGGCTTCTTAATCTTACTTATTAAAAAAAATAACTTTCTTCTTATTAATTACTATCTTTAAATAGCTTTATAGTGAGAAAAGGGAATAAAAAAAATAAAAATATTAATATAGTTTATTAATAGTATTTATTTTTAAATATTTAGAGATTGGTTATTCTAAGCTAAGACTCTTTTAGAGGGCTATTTATAAGGATTTTAAGAATTTAGAGTAACTAAAATCCTACCTATAATAATATATAGTATAATTTATATTAAATAACTTTAAAAATTGCTCTTATTTTAATTTTCTATAGAACATGCTACTATATAAATATAAATAAAATATATATTAATATATATTATATTATATCTAACTAGGAAGAAAACTTAGACATAGATATTTATATAAAATATAGTATAGATATATATATATTAGCTTAGTAAGAGGCTTCTTGGTAATTATACAAGCAAGAAGACATCAACCATTAATAAGGCTCTTGGAGTGGGTTTTTATAGTGTTTATTCCACATCGAGGATAGCCGTAATCTAATGCTGACAGGTTGTATGTTGAACCTAACAGTTTCTTAGGTATAAAAAGTTAACTATATCATTATAGATTCAGTAAGTTATTTTTCCAGGACTTTTTTAAACGTTGAATGTTATATGAATTTCTTATGAATGCTGCTATCCAGATCCTCAAAAATTCCCTGTCTCGCCCAGTTTGAACGCCTCCCTCAATGCATCATTGAATCGACTAATTGCGTCAATATCTAACGCAGCATGGGTTAAGCGCACAAATAAATCTGGCAATGATTGTACTAGTGTCAGCTAGGAACCAAGATCCTGGAGCTAGAAAGAATTCAGCTACCAATACAGAGAAAACAGTGGGAATACGTACTAAATAATGCTCCCTTTTCGACAGTTTTATCGTAAATTTCCATCTCAATCTCTCGCGCTCCTTTCGAGCTAGCATCCGGATGTTTTTGCCAATCGACCTTTAACCAGAGCTGTATCATATTACTATTGAACGTGTAGTGTGAGAGGGTAAGGTGCCTTACGAAGAATCCGGCTGTAGGTACATTCCAAGTGATTATTTGGGCTGGAAGCATATCTTCACAGACCTTGATCATAGTATCCCTTCGAATTTTATATTCACTCTGTAAGTATCCCAGCCAGGTAGAGAAGCCATCATGACCCCATTGATCTCGTAATATCTTGAAAGCCACGGCTTGTGAGATTCCACTTGGAAACTGGACTGACGTTTCATGTGCCCTGACGACTTTTTCGATGATTTGCTCGGAGGCTGTGACCCATCCGAGTCTCGAGCCAGCCGCCAGGACTTTTGAGGAGGAGCCCATACGCATAACTGGGCCTTCTGTGTCAATAGATAGAAAGCTCGGTACTGACTTGGCCGCAAATTGGGAGCACTCCGTGCTTGGGATATGTACGTAGTAGTAGGGGTTGTCTTCCAGAATGTAGATGTCGTGCTTGGAACAGACCTCGTAGATGGTCACCTGGCGAGCTTTTGTCATCGTACAACCGGTAGGATTTTCACCCGTTGGCACTGTATACAAGACTTTCGGTCTTTTCCTGCCCCTTTCCTCACAGGATCCCAGTCTTCCAAAATGGAGTGCAGACTTTGAGGCATCATACCATCATTGTTCATGGGAACACCGATAAATCGAACACCCATCGGCTCCTGCTTGGTATAGACTCTAGATTGGCACGATGCGTCTCAATAGTCCAGTGACTTTGAGGAACGAGACTTATTACGACTGTAGTCACGGTTCGTAGAGCCATCAGAACGAAATCTGAGTTACCAAGGTCAACATCTCGAAGAATATACGGAGCCTCATTTCAGCTTGCTGTAAAGAAAGCCCAATTTCTATCAAGGAATTGGCTTTATAAGTTTATATTGTGAAATGGCCACCGTCGTAGCAAAAGCAAGGACAAAGACAAAGAAAATGCAAAAAAGAAAATCAAAAACATACAACAGCTGGGATTCGCTGGTGGTCACCCACCCAACTACTAACCAGCCGGCGTGTGGCTTAAGTACGGCTGAGCGGACGGGAAGCCCTGTTTTCCACACCCTATGGTCGTATGTGACAGAATCACGTAGATATTCGATTAATATACTATACTGAATCGACTTTGGAAACGCTGACGTCTGTCACTTGGGATGTGGAAACCTGATGAGAAGACTAGACATATCTCTCTCCGGGACATAATCTGAAACCGATGACTCGGAGATTAGGCATACGTTGCAATAACTATAGATTTCCGAATATAACCTCTATATCAGGTGCTTTGAAATGTTGAGGATTTTATCCTCATACAAAGTATTCTGATGGTTATATATTCAGGCCCCGGGTCTTACCTAGGTAGACGCTCAACAATAAAAGCATCCCATGGCGATATGCCTCCATTGATCCATTATTGAGCAAGCCATCAGGAATCGAACGCTCAGATCTGACTAGACAGTGAGCTTAGCTACTATTTCAAGCATGAAAGACTGCTTACTCGTAGACACTATAAGCAAGCGACCTCAAAGTCTCCTAGCCGGTTCGATCAACCCAGTTGCCGAACCTTGAAGCACTTGTACAACTTGTAGTCGAAATCAGCCGTATCCTGCAAAATGCACACCCCTGGATTTGGTTAGGTACTGCCTCGAGCTCAGAAACTGTCTGACCCATGTGAGGAGAGGAAAGGAGGCAGCGACTTGACAGGCATATGTAGAACGACAAACCAATCAGACGCGAAGGCCATGAATTAAGCTTATGGAGCATCTGGGGTAAATCCCAAGACTAGCCTATAATAGGTATAGCCGGAGATCTCATACAGATGCCGGATTCGGGAGATATTAGTTGATATCGTATGATACAGGAAGGAAAGACTCCGGCTTCGTGCCCCTTCTTGGTGTCAACAATAGCCTATGACGTGCCACCAACCAGCGTTCGAGTCCAGGATTCATCGCAAAACGTGCCTTCAGCTTTGCAACGATTCCTGATACCGTTGTTTCTCCACGAAAATACATGGCGTTTCCTCTTTCTATGGTGGAGTATATGTAAGAATGGACTTCGGCCAAACCTTTCTTAACTTCTCTGAACGATTCGTAGTCGAACTTGTAATTCTCCATTTCGATCCTATACAATTCGATCCTTAATCTGAAATCCTCAGCTGTCTCTTCTTCTCCTCGCATTTCAATCATCTCAGGTCTCTTGGGCTGCGTTGGCTCAACTAGCTTGTCGCTCGTGGGTTTGATATAGTCCCAGACCTCTTTTCCTCGAGCATAAACTTCCAACTGGTAAATCCAGTCCCTCCATTCCTTTATGTCGGAAAGAATCACTTCTTTAGAGATATGTGCTGACATCTTTGATGGGTCAGAATCAGGATCGATTGTACGTTGTATTCAATCCGCTTTCCCGTCGATATCCGTTCCGAATAGCTTCGTCTAGCTTCGAACTGCCGTTTCCGAGATAGTCGAGCTGTGAATAGCTTCAAATTCAACACCAAATTATCAATCCGGGCTCATAACTGTTGCAAATACGGAGTGGGACAATGTAAGCTAATATAAGCGAGAGATATCGAAGGAATAATCAACGTCAAATTGGCTGTCCTGAGTTGAATGTTGTATCTCATCGCTATCCGATGGGATTGATGTCCTTTATATACAATTTCTGCTTGCAATCCGATCACGTGCACTAATCTATCTACCCAATATCGTACGACATCAGCTAATATCTCCCTGATCCGGCACCTGTAATCTCTCACGTGAGGGGTTGTCAGCTGTTGTAAGCTTCGCCATGAGTAATCCAGCCTTATCCGTGCTAGCGCATGGAATTCGCAACAATTTGTATTGTGAGACAATCAACAACTGTTATTTCTCATGCCATATAAGGCCTTGTTTCTGTTTGTATAGCACATACGACCATAGGGTGTGGAAAACAGGGCTTCCCGTCCGCTCAGCCGTACTTAAGCCACACGCCGGCTGGTTAGTAGTTGGGTGGGTGACCACCAGCGAATCCCAGCTGTTGTATGTTTTTAAATTTTTGGCGAATTTTTCATTTTACACTCGTAGTCGATCACTGCTTGGGTATTATCGATCTTTGTGACAGATCAAACGAACTAGGTCGGGAGGAGAGAGCACAGTTGTTATATACATGAAGACCTAACAATATACACCAGCATAAGCGACATTAGATAGATATATTACATGACCAGGTCTTTCCTAGTTGAGAACGCTCTCACTCTCAACAGTAAAGCAGAGTTATAGATTGATATCAAAACTCGTCCCACAACCACAATTGCTCGTGGCTCTAGGATTATTGACCTTAAACTGGCTTCCAATAAGCTCTGTCGTAAAGTCAACCGTACTGCCAGATAGCAGTTCGAGTGATGGTTGATCCATTACGACTCTAGCTTTGCCACGCGGCGAGTTTGCCTCAGTCTCGGGGGGCTCGAACACAGTGTCTTCTGCTTCATCCACTTTGGTTGATGGTTCTAAGGACATTAAGTACTGGAATCCGTGACATCCGCCACTTGTCACCGTTACCCGCAGATGCTGGCTCTCTTCTGATGAGGCAGTTATCTCACTTAGACGCTGTCTTGGAGTTAGCAGATGATCGGACGATAGAGTCAAGAGCTGCAATCAAAGAGTAGACAGGAGAAAAGAAAGAGTACAAAGATCCATGTAGATAGAGGCACGCGACTGTCAACCATCGCGAAAGGTTTGGCAAGCACCGACATACAACAGCTAGGATTCGCTGGTGGTCACCCAAGCCATGATATTCTTAAAACATAAAAACATACAACACGCAGGATTCGCTGGTGTTCACCCACGCTAGCCCGAATACGGCTAAGTGCATATAAAGTGCCGGAGAACCAAGCCAATCCTGTAAAAAGAAAAGACGAAATCATACCTTTGCTGCACGAGACGATATCTCTATAAACATCGGGTTTCCATCATCATCGTTTCGTGGGTTCAACGTCGCAACCGCCGGCGTTCGAGTTGTCTTTGTTGTGGAAAATGCCGAGGAGTTCTGATGAGCGAACGGTCGAAGACTGCGGGAATACTGACTTGATACGAGTGTGTTTGCTGATGAACGAAAAGGTATTATCCTTCGTTGTCTTCTGGTAGAGGATGAATAAGTAGCGGACTGAATGCGAGAGATGGTGGAGGAGAGGCAAATAGGCCGTCGGCAGTCTTGTCGCATAAACTCAGTGATAAAAGAAGTTCGATGCTGTACGGCTCGGCATGTGATATGGGGAAGTCTTTGGTGAGACATCTTCGATGTATATGTATTATAAAATGGAGATCTTCCCGACTCGTCGCATTCGGGATGGGTGTGAGCGAGGTTTTGACGAGGAGAAAGTCGGACTCTATTGTTGACGGAATAAATTGACCGATTATCTTATCAATAGGTATACCTTGAGTTACCGCCTTCGGCAGAATAGCCATGCTTACAAATTCAAGCATTGTGATTGACTGGCAAAGAGCATGTTGTATAGAAGCTAGTTAGCTACTTGATTCCATATATTGAGTCCAACTTTCATTGACATATCAAAGCAAATGTCTGGGAAATTGAATTTTTGAAAGGACCTCATACTAATGACGAGCTGTGACAGTGCCATCTCTGAGGAATAACTAGGCGGTAACTACTGGCAGTACAAGATTACAGCTTCCTTATCGGAGCAATGCCCCTCGTCATGAACTCAGAATGATTCACAAGATATGCTTTTATGCTGAATTCAAGTGCAATACCTTTCTCCAGTTGAATTCCTGATACAACCTTGCAAGGCGTGAACAGCATACCTTACTGCACAGAATGGGTTCTAGACTTCATTTCCAAAGAATCAAAGAAGGCCCTCCACTCCCCCACCATGACGATATCAGGGCTTATAAACGCGAGTATGCTGCAGCATTGGATGAGCGCGATCCTCTCAAATCATATCGTGATCAATTCATCATTCCGTCGAAGAAGGACCTGCTCAGGAAGAGGTTATCAGACACAGAAGGTTCGTCATTTCGATTTCAGTTCTTCCACAACTCCCATCATCACAGTAATTGCGCATTGCTACGATTTTCCAGTTATTGACATATTTCTCTTGAATAGGAGAAGATGAGTCAGATCCACGCTGTATATACCTATGCGGAAACTCACTAGGTCTTCAGCCAAAAAATCTCCGTAAATATCTCGATCAATACCTCAGGTCATGGGCAATCAAGGGAGTAACAGGCCATTTTGTGCCTCATGAGGATGCTCTACTTCCCCCGTACATGCATGTGGATGATGCAGGCTCAAAGCTTCTGGCTCCAATCGTGGGCGCGTCACCCAGTGAAGTTGCCGTTATGGGTACATTGACTGGGAATATACACATATTGATGAGCAGCTTTTATCGACCTACCGCGGAACGACATAAGATTATTCTTGAAGGGAAAGCATTCCCAAGTGATCATGTACAGATTCACCTTCTTAAAATGGAACTGGACGAGCAAACGTACTGATTGGGCTATATAGTACGCTGTTGAATCACAGATTCGGCTACACAATCTCGACCCCGCCACCTCCATGGTCCTCATTGAGCCTGAGGATGACGAGAAGCCGATACTCAGCACCGAGCAGATATTGAAGGTCATTGACGACAATGCCTCAGATGCGGCGTTGATCCTTCTCCCAGGCATTCAATTCTATACGGGACAGTATTTTGACATGAAGACAATCACCGCTCACGCTCATTCAAAGGGGATACTCATCGGCTGGGACTGCGCACATGCCGTTGGGAATGTCGAATTACAACTACATGATTGGGAAGTCGACTTCGCTGCTTGGTGTCACTATAAATATGTCAACAGCGGACCGGGAGCTATGGCAGGATTGTTTGTACACGAGAAGCATGGCAAAGTCAATCTCAGCGATGCTGGAGATCGTTCTTACCGTCCTCGTCTGGCCGGCTGGTGGGGTCATGATAAGGAGACTCGTTTCCAAATGGACAACAGTACGTTTTGCACTCAACTGCGCACAACTTCATGGAAAGGCATAAAATATAATCTAATGGACATCCTTCCCTTGAAAACAGGATTCATCCCCCAAGAGGGAGCAGCAGGCTACCAAATCTCCAACCCATCCGTCCTCGATCTCAGCGCAGTAGCATCATCACTCGAAATCTTCAACCAAGCAACAATGTCCGCCCTCCGCCAGAAGTCATTAGAACTTACGGGCTACCTCGAACATCTCCTCCTCCAATACCCACTCGACGACACCACCACAACAACAACATCAGTATCTTCAAACGAGAACAACAAGAATCCCTCCAAAAAACCATACACAATAATCACACCCTCAAACCCCGCCGAGCGCGGTGCACAACTCAGCATCCTCCTTCAACCCGGATTACTGGATAAAGTGCTCGAAATCCTCGAGGAGAATAGCGTGGTAATTGATGAACGGAAACCGAATGTTGTGCGTGTTGCGCCGGCGCCGTTGTATAATACCTTTACGGATGTATGGGAGTTTCATCGGGTATTTGTGCTGGCTTGTAGGGAGGCTGTTAAGGCTAGAGATGGAAATTAGAAGAAGAAAAAAATGGGTTACATGTAGTTACATGAAAAGAAGGGCAATAATCAAATGCATCGACGTTGTATATACCATACACTACTTATCTATCTGCCCGCTCACTCTCATCATACTAGCTCCCAACTTAATTAGTTTACAACAAAAGTAACTCCCCTGTAGCACCACCGCCGGCCACTTGCGGTTGATAAATCTGTTGCTGATTCTGGTTTACCACATACTGCGCCATTTCACCCGTTCCTCCCAACCCGCCCAAACCATTATCTTCGCGTCCACCCAGATCCAGATTCGCCATTTGCTGAGATGCGACGTTATTGAAGTAGGCATCTGCCGCGTTCACTGCAGCGGAGAGATCACCCGCGTTTGCAGTGTTTCCGTTCTGCTGTGAGGGAGCAGGAGCAGTTGACGTTGCTGGCGCGGTCAATCCAGTAGATGTGTTTCCTCCCGGTCGTTTTACAAGGGCCGGGCTATCAATAAGTCGTTTTGGTCGTGCTGATCTGAAGACTTGCTGGACCGGTTTGAGGTAGACAGTCGCTAAAGTGCCCACATTCAAACATAGCTCTTCGAGGGTGTTTGGTTCTAATTTCTCGCTTTCGGCTGTAATTGGAGGCTTTTCACCCATCACAATATCTTTGGCTGCGGCTGGATCTGTGGATAAAAGACGCCAATACATGTATCCTCGGTCGCGAAGATCTGGGTCGTCGGTATCCTCGGTGCACCATTTCAGGACTTGGGGAACTAGTTGTTGACCTTTTGTGGGACGTTGGATGAACAACTTCACTGTAGCAGTGAGTAACGCCAGTTGCACTTCGATGGGCTCGTCATGGAATGTCGCCAAATAGTCCTGAAGCAACTCGTCCGAATTCTCGATACGGTCCGCATACTGGCCAATGATCCAGATTATGGCTGCTTTAGCTTCGGGCTCATCGAGTTCGTCGATGTTCTGAATAACTGCTCCGATGATACCTTCGTACTGGTTCGGGTACTTGCGGAATATATTTCGGATCACGACTGTGGCTTCCTGAACGATATAAGGAACCTTGGCATGCACGAGTTCCAACAGCGTGTCAATGCACTGTCGTGCGGCCGATTCGATCTTGATAGCCAACTTGCCAATGGCTCTAACGGCTTTGCGCACAAAGTGCACATCAATCTCAGACGCATATCTACGATGACATAGTCAGCGAAAGCATCTAGTAAGGGAAAGGGAAAGGGAAAGATAAACATACTCTCGTAATTCAGCCAAGACAACGCTGATATTCTCCTTTGACGCAAGCATGAAAATCAACTCCAATTTCGTGACTTTAACATAAATAGGATCGTTATATTTGCAGAAAAAGACGCGGATATCATTTCGAAGAACCTCGGGGCGTTTCTGCAGAATCAATATGGCGTTTCGTAAAGCAAGGTACTGCACCTCGGGAGGTTTGGATAGTAACGTGACCAGTGGCGGCGACAATTTCTTCGATAAAGCAGTGACTTGTTTTTCGTCGCTGATATAATTCATAAGATAGAGAATGACCCGGATCGAGGTCAATACCACTGCAGAGTTGGAGTGCGATAAACGAGGTGAAACACGTTCAGCTAAAAGTAAAGCTTCTCCAGAATCTCTTGGCACGTATGCCATGAGAGACTCTAGGATATATGTTTGACCCCATCTAACCATGGTCAGCGCCGCTTGCGAACAGGGTTCAAGAAAAAAACGTACTCTGAGCAGTCCGCTAGTACGGACACCACCTTTGACGCGCTAGCATAATCTATCGTCAAAGAGATTGATTCACTGCGTTCCCAGATATCGACCAACGAGGCTAATACACTAGAGACGACGGTGGGATTTTCGTCCCTTAGCATTTTATTCAACCGATCAATCAAGTCTGAACTTTCCACCATTTTCTTGTGATGGTCGTATAACTTGGCGACACAGAACGCGGCTGTTTTTCGAACATAGGGATCGATATCGACCATCAGATGTTTCACAGGCTGTACTGTCGCCTCCACGAATTCACGAACATGAATATATGATATAGTCCTAAGAGCAAGAGCGCGGACCAGTGGGTTATGATCGTCCATATCCTGACCAGATGTGTTAGTATTGACCAAGGCCGGTTTTATTCAGCACGTACATCAACCAAGATTGGTAGCGCTTTTAGCGCAATTTCTGGTTTCACTCTCGCATAGTTGACCAAGTATAGAAAGCACCTATATCATGAACTGTCAACTTATCGAATCGCAGAAGAGCGCATTCCATATACGCACATCTTCTTTATCTCCAAGCTCGGAATCGTCATGCAGGCGATGATATCCGGAAACAAGCCAACCATATCATTATTGCTCATAGTCATATTGGCGACAATCTTTTTCAAAGCAATTTTCTTCGCCGAATGATTCTTATCCTTCTTTCCTCCACTATTCAATTCATGGCGCAACTCGGCGACTTTTCCCTGTGATGAGCGAGGGTATAGTGAGCTTTGACTGTATGGAGGATATGGAAGAATGCTGATAAACATTGTGGCAACTGCAAGCACATTACAATCGATTGGGGGTGGTGGTATAGAAGGGAAATGTGGTCTGGGCTACTGATCGCAAGCAATGAAGATGGGAAAAGGGTTGAAGTGCAGTAATGGCATGTATAGAGAAATGCGCCCATCACACAATCCTTTTAATAACGAATGACTCGACCCGCGTGTAACGTACGTACCCTTGCAAAAAGCTTCGCATCTCCTCCACCTGAACTCATGGTGTATGATAGTATGAGGGGTTAGAAACCCAATAGTCCGTCCGCTCGAAAAAGGAAAAAGGCAAAACTAAACGTATTCTGTATGATTGGATTGGCACGAGTGACAAAACAACGCCTTAATCCGTGTCAATGCTGTGCGATAAGACAGTCACATGGATCGATCGATGGTCGCTGGGTAGAGTGAGGGGTTGTCGAGACGTCTCTTTTCCTCGGTTCGTTCGTTCAGCTTAGTGGGATTTTGAGGTTGTTACTGGGCGTACCGAAGTCTCCATGGATGAGTGAATGCTTGATAGAATCGTTGCTGGAGGACATAAACCAGGTATAAATCGAACAGTCGGTTTTCGAGGCGATGGCTCGGGGGGTGTGTGGTCAACTGTCGCTGTACACTCGTTTGAGGTTAGAACAACAGCCTTGCATTTTCGAATTTGCAATATCCTAACAGCAATGATGAATCCGATGTCCCCAACACAGTGGCAATCGGTCTAAGAAGAGGGTCGAGATCAAAATAAACGATTGAAGGTCGACGGAGCTCACAGAAAGGAGAAGGAACGGCTCAACCAATCAGTTCCTTCCCGGATGATCTCCGCTGGATCCGCTGTCCGCAACGACATACCTTGACTTCTAACTGCTCTGTTCATCATCTGAACTCTTAACTCTTCGCGCTCTCTGTGTCTGAGGATCGCGTCGGTCGAAGATGTCTTTGACTACTTCTGGCCCCCCGCCCAAATGGGTGATTGAAATGAACACACCTCTCGCCAAACGCTCCGGAAAGACCAACAGCTTTCGCAACCCACCGGGCTTCACCACCAAGGCGTCAGGCAAGCAGGTACTATCACCTACCCTTATCATAGAGAAGGAAGATGCATACTGACGAAATCGACAGCAGGAAACCCGCTCAACTGCCGACCGCAAGCCCATTGAAACCGACACCCTCAAACTCAAAAAAGCATGGGAAGTCGCCCTCGCACCATCGAAACAAATCCCCATGAACGCAATTATGATGTACATGTCCGGCAACAGTCTGCAAATATTCAGTATCATGATGGTGTTTATGCTCTTCAAGGGCCCCATTCAGGGCTTGATAGCTACGAATACGCAATTCTTGAAATTCGAGACCGAATCCAATAAGGCCAAGATTTGGGGTTGTAAGGCTGTTTATGTTTTGATGCAGTTTGCACTTTTGGGGATGGGAATTTGGAAGGTTAATGCTATGGGATTGTTGCCGTATGTACTTCTTCCTTCGAGCTTCAAGGCTCTTTGTGATAATCGCGGATACTAACTTTGGTATAGGACCACGACGTCGGATTGGTTGGCTTGGGAATCAGAGAGAATATCACTAGAACGGGCTTATTTTGCATTTGGTTAGATGATGAGAAGTTCGAGGATGTATACAGGTTACTAGCCACTACATACATGAACGTATGTAAGTATGATGATGCTGAGTGGTCTATGTTCCATTGAATCAATGTACACTATATACTTATACCTCCTTTGATTCCCCGAAACATGCATGACGAACCGCTCACAAGAAATCCCCGAAAAGAATTCTAAAATTTTATGCATCATGCATTCAATCCGCCGCCTCTCGCAGACGCCTCTCCTCCCTCCATCTCGGTCCATAATTAATCAAAATAAACAGCAACGGTGTCGTAGCCAACATAACCAGTGCAATAAACGTATAACACCACCCGGTCCCCATAGCATTCAACATAGGCTCAATGACAGCCGTGGCACCAGCCCCCAGCAGACAGCGCGTAATATTACTCCCAGCGGTTGCAGTGGCAGCCCTATCCGGATAGAGATCAACCAACAAGGTGCTCACCGTATTAAAAGATCCCGTAAGACAAAATCCCATAAAGAAAGTGATTACTGTTGGAGCAGCGAGATGGACTCTGTAATCCAACACCCATCCAAACACGATTATGAGAGCTATCGCCCCAAGAATCAGCGGAAACGCAATCTGCAGTCGAGCTTTCTCAATCGGGAAGTTTTTCAGATCTGTATGTCGGTTTCGAAGTACGGGGAGTCCGAGCTGTGTTGCAATACGTCGGTAGTTGACGTCTAGAAACTTGCCGTTTGCGAATGCGGCCAGTGCAGATCCTGCGCCGAAGGGTAAGTAGCACAAACCAATTTCCAGGTCATTGAGGCCGTATATTTTCTGATATATCGAGGTAATAGCAACAGCCACGTCATAGAACCCAGCGAAGAAAATCGAATTGGTGATCAGCAACAAAGCCGTGTCCTTCTGTAAGACTATAGCCAGCGTCGGCAACGGGTTGGGAAACGACAACTTGCGTGGAGTAGCAAGTAGGGTACTTTCAGCGGCGATTCGATCTTCTTCCGAAACCCTCTTACGAGCTTTAAGGTAACTGATCAACGACATGTTCCATTTCGGGGGTGGAATCGATCCATTGCCGACGATTTTGCGTCCCGTCTCCGGGTAGAAGATGATGAATTGCACGACCCATACAGCCGCTATGATGAATAGAAACCAGAAGATAGCCCTCCAACCTAGGTATTGTGATAAAAGCCCGCCGATGACGGGACCAAGGGCAGGGCCGAGCAAAGAGCCAGCCGTAGCGAAGCCCATATAACTTCCCCTCTCGGCCACGGAGGCAACATCTGCTATGACGCCGGCAGAGAGTGCGACGGTTGTGCTGCTTCCCGCGCTCTGCATACAGCGTAGGACAAAGAGAGCCGCATAGCTGTTTTGCAAAGCCAGACCGACGTTTGCCCCGAGGTAGATGATGAAGCAGAGGAAGTAAGCTGGTCGTCGTCCAACGTTATCTGCGAAGTCACCAATGAAAACGGGTGCAATTCCTTGAAAGATCTGTTCCAGTTAGTAAGTGGAAAGAAACGAAGAGGAAAAGAAGGAACGGTACCATATAACTAGTCATAGTCAAATTGATCAACGAAATCGAAACATTCAAATCCTTTGCTAATGTATTCATAGCAGGGAAGTAGATCTGAGAGGAGATTGGCGAGAAGAAGCCAGCACACGAGGCAGCAATGACGATATATCGTTTCATTCCAGGCGAAAAGACAGTATATTCCAATGTGCTGGAGGCGCGAGTGCCGCTACGCTCCAGGTCGACTGCTTCTGTCCTTGTAACTGTGACTGCATTGTGTTGCGATCCGGGTTCTTTTGAGGTCGCTGTTGATTCGATCAATTGGTCCCGGTGACTGTTGCTGTCGCTTTCATGATCACGATGGTGGTGACTACGATCTTGATCTGTAGGTGGTACTACCTGCGTACTCTCTGTCGTTGCCACAACATGATTCTTCTCTAGATACTCGTCTTCAACTGCCATCGAGTCTGCTATTGCTTAACTTGTGCAGCAGAGAAGACAAAGAAAAGGAAATCCACGTTTGCAACTTTCATTCCAGATATCGTCGCCATCTTATGGGCATTGAATGGCCCCCTCTCAACGAACCAAGGGACCTTCTTTGCTTGACATAGCTCCACTTAGATCAAACAAGTTAAAAAGACCCTTCAAGAAGTCGAAAAGATAGAGGCCCAAGGGCCAAGAGCCAGAATTGTTTGTTGAGCTCTAGAGTCACTCATTGGACATACAAAAAGATCTATCCCGCGAACGGCCAACCACAGCGCCGCATACGATGCTCGGCGGGGCGACTGAAGTCACAAGTGCCGTCTTTGCCGATGTTGACGTTTCTAATAATGTCGGCAATTACAACCACCAATCCTATGTTACGATCAGATGAGAAGTTCCTAGTACGTAGTCGCATCAAAGGAAGCTGGATCTCGGCTGTAGAAATGTCATATCTATCGTGCGGATGATCTATATTGGACTATTTTGTCTTTGCCATTGGCTCGTTGGACTCTTACTGAGCATATGAGCAATCAATATGAGATAGGAGAGACTGCAATGCGTAGATATATGTGCATTAGGTACAAGATTATGCATACAGAAGACTTGATACTGGACTTTGCATAAAGAAGCGCAATCGTGTAATTAGGACGAATCCGAAGAAACGGTAGACATGCATATTATCATCAAGAATAACAAAAGAAATGAGCATCATTGCACATTATAGAAACGAAGACAAAGCTCGAAGGGGCACAATGAACAACAAATGCCATGTAGGAACAAGGAGACCCTGTGCCTTCTGAAGACTGTCTTGAGCTCCATCAGCTGCTTTACTTACACAAATATGAACAAGATCTCGAGAACGGAAAACTACTTATCATCCCATCCAATCCAGCTTCGAGGCATAACACGCCAGACTTTGACTTCTCCGCTCTTGAGATCACCCAGCTTAAAACTCTCAGGCTTGACTTTTTTGCTTTCACGGCCTTGTTCCCATGCGCGAATCTTCTTCTTAGTTCCATCCCAGTCGACAATGACCCCGACATGATCTGGCTTGCCAACTTCGGCGCTATACTTTTGATGAAGCCCACCTTTGTGACCCTGGAATCGTGCGTTGCGGAAGCTGATGATATCACCAGCTCGAATTTCATCGTGCTGCTGAACAGATGCATTGGCCAGATTTGCATAGACCAAAGCACCATAAGACCGCGTTCCCACAGGCAAGAGCACGTCACTGAGTGGTGAAAGCAAGTGCTGGATGAGACCGTGAGATGTACCATCTCCAACGGTCGTATTTTGCACTGAATGAGCGGCCGCCGAGATTTTGCTGCCAAATCTTTCGTGTGCGGCCTCTAGCTGGTCTTGTCGGAGTTTGCTAGGAGGCGCTTCATGTCGCTGCTCGAAGGATACATCGCTTGGGTTCTTTGCGTCAAATCGAACGTTGATAACGGTTTGGGAATAGTCTGCGAACAGAACATAGACGTCCTTATTGACCATGGTCTTGCCACCGCGTTCGCTTGACGTTGACTCCTCGATCTCAAACACTACATCCTTACGATTCTGAAACACGGGAGGAGGTATGTTTGGTTGAGTCCACCAGAAAGTGCTTTCCGCGAGGTCTACATCAGTCGCGATATAACCCATGTCCACAGATGGACGCGGAATATCCATTGATCGGCGCGTGTTCGGCATGGCTCTAGAAATATCAAGGCTCTGTCGAAAACGAGGAGCCTCGGTTGCTGGCGGAGGCGGAGGCCCAGATTTCTCAGGTGGTGGAGGTGGGGGAGCAACAGCCTTTTCAGGAGGCGGAGGTGGAGGAGCCTGGGGCAAGGAAACAGGACTATCGTCTTGATCATCGTACTCTTCTCTTCGTAGTGGAGGCGGAGGATTCGAAGGTAAAGGGGGTGCGTTAGGGCGACCAGAGTCGTATCTGTATGGATCGTACTCATCTCCATCTTCCTCTTCATCTTCCTCAGCAGTCAGGTCTCTTGCAGGAGGTGGTGGGGGTGGCGCAGATCGTGGAACATCCATTGATGCCCGTTTATTAGGCGGCTGAGTAGGGGGAGGAGGAGGAGGTACAGCACGTGGAGCAGTTGGCGGAAGCGGTGGTGGAGCTCGAGGAGATTGAGGTGACAATTCGTCGCCTCCATCTTCAATACTCGATTCTCGACCGTGCGATTTGAGTGCGTCCTTGAATTTAGCAGTGGGTGCAATATCAGTGTCATAATCTGCTTCATACTCGGTAGTCTCGTCTTGGATGTCATCATCCCGAGAAATCGGCGACTGAATGAGGCTATGTCTAGTGTCCGACGTGCTTTGTCGAGATAACATTCCAGGAGGAGGAGGTGGTGGTGGTGGTCGAGCTTGTGGTGGAGAGGAAGGCTGGGGAGGATTTGTTGGAATCGGAGGAGGCCCGCGACTGAATCTCTTTTCCGATATGGTAGGAGACCTGACGGGATCGTAAGTTGATGAGCGGCGAGGAGGCGGTGGTGGAGTGTCAGGCGCCGCTCCTTGCGCCAACGTTGAGTTCAGGGACATATTTCTAGTATGGATCGAAAGCTCATCATCTGATTCAGAGCCTGGACTCGGAGACGTAGGAGGCCTAGGAGGCAGGGCTGAAGGTCGTGATTCCTGAGATGGAGGAGGTGGGGCGGGTTGTAATCCAGGAATAGGTGGTGGAGGCGGCCTGCTCTCCGCAGAAGGTAGGGGAGGGACTGAGCGTTCCTGCGGGGGCGGAGGAGGAGGAAGCCCACTGTCTACCGATTTGCGAGGTGCGGCATGGTGTTCTTGTACCACATCTTCAACATCTGGTAGCTCTTCTGGGGAATGAAGCTGGGTAACCGGCACGTTGTCGTGTTCATCTTCCTTCTCAACTTCCTTTGGCGAGGAGACTGGGGGAGGTCTCTGAACGTTCATACCAGGCAAAGCCATGATTGGCACGGGAGGAGCGTGTGTAGGGGATCGCGGGCCTTCTGATTCTTCTGCTTGCCTTCCCCCGACATCTTCGGCAGCCTTAGGCTTCCTCGCACCGGAGGGCATGCCCATACCACCACCAAACATACCCATCATACCCATGCCACCGCTCATTTTAGCCATACGCGCCCTGAGTTCCATTCTCCTCTTGACTTCTGGATCAACTTCTTCCTCCTCTTCCTCTTTTTCTTCGTCGTCTTCTGTTGCTGCTTCCTCATTATCACCATCAGCCGCTGGATGTTCTTGCACAGCATGCTTCTGCGTTCGAGGTCTTTCATCAATATCTTCCTTGCTTGTCGATGTCTCTTCCGCATCCTCAGTGTCACCAGCGCCTGAGTAATCCGCATCATTCGTATCACTCATAAGCTCCCGAGAAGGCTGAGGAGGAGAAGCCAGCTGCGAGGCCTTCGTCTCCTCACCAGCATCCCCCGCAAGAGACGCATGTTCACCGCGAGGAGCTTCAAGATTGTCCGTGTGTTCCAACTCTGTACTCTCAGTAGCAGCAGCAGGGACTGGTGGGGCTTCCTGGTTATCAGTTCGTTTCTTGGGTGGTTTTTTTGCCTTTTCTTTTTTCTGTGCAGCCTCAGCCATACGAGATGCCTGTTCCATTTGCTGTTTTTGAAGCAAGGCAATTCTCTCCTTAAGACTAGTCGGTTTCGGTTGATCTTCGTCTTGAGCTGGCTCGACAGCCGGAGGAGACGACAGTGAATGTTCAGATACCGGGGGCTCCCTGTTAGCAATTTCCGGGTCTTCTTCGCGACGGTATACCTTTGGTGGCGGTTGTTCTCTTGGTATCGGGACATATGCATTTTTACTGGGTGGAGGTGCCACGAACGGTTTCTTTATGAAGGAACTGGGATTTGAACCGCCCGGTTTGAAGGGAGCAATTGGAGGCGCAGCAGGTTTGTTGAATGCGGCAATACGATCTTTAAAGGAGTTTGAAGTGGGCTTGGTCGAGACAGCTGGTGGAGGACCTTTCGGCGCAGGAGCAGCGCTCGGTTCGGGCTGCTTTGGTGGCTGTGAGACCACCGGAGGAACAACCGGTTCAGCAGCAGGGGCTGGAGGAGGCGGAGATGGTGAAGGTGCAGCTTTCACTTGAGGCGGCTCAACCGCTGGCACTGGTACTGGCGCTGATTCTGGTTTTGGTTCATCCTCGTTAACGGGCTCATCCTCAACCTCTTTCGCAGCCGGTGTCTCGAGCGCAGGTTGCGCTGGTGGAAGGACCGGATCTGCTTCCCTTTTCGCCTTTACAGGACGGCTTGGCCTTGGGGGAGCTGTCGGCTCAAATCTCTCGACAAAATTGCGAGGGAAAATACCCTCTTGCTTCGAGCCAGAATTGTCGACATATTCCCCGTAAAACCAATCCGCATCTTCCACTGCGGTGACAGTGATCACCTGGCCGATTGAGAAACGAAGGTCATCTTCATGCTCTGATGTATATTCAAAAAGAGCCTTGACCGTGAACGGGGGGTCGGACATCTGTGTGGTAATGCTCCGGGAGTCCGCGGTTGTGTGAAGGTGTTTGTAGGCAGCGGTATTAGCGCAATGAGGGGAAAGCGACAACACACGTCTCGGATTCGGGCTGGTGTACACAGTCAGAATCGAAAGACTGTATAATCTGGGCTCTATTAAGTAGGGGTCCTGTACAATGACTATGGCTAGGTTGTGGTCGTAGGAAGTAGTTTGCTGCTGTGCAAGGGCGCCAAGTCAACAACAATAATCATGGCTGGTGCGGGACAATCGACCAAGCCTTACCTCAGCTACTGGGTAGTCAAATCCTCGCAAAGTCAATGAACTAAACAAGCTTAGGACGGAGCGTAGGTTGCAGCCCGGACACAAAAGGAAGCATCAGGTATAGACGACAGGCGGGTTTAATGGAGCGACTGATGGTATGTTATCAAAATAAGAATAAGAATAATGACGGGGGTTGCAACAGTTAAAGAAGGAAGGGTGTGGGGAGCAGCCTGGCTTGGCTCCAAAGCCTGAGGCTCCACTAGTGACGCTCGACTTTTTCGAGCAACAGTCCCGTTTCACGTATCTCCAGTGCACGAGCAGGCGAGTTT
This sequence comes from Talaromyces sp. PYS2103, assembly GCA_023625975.1. Classification (NCBI taxonomy): domain Eukaryota; kingdom Fungi; phylum Ascomycota; class Eurotiomycetes; order Eurotiales; family Trichocomaceae; genus Talaromyces; species Talaromyces sp. PYS2103. Next base: position 354,592 of record JAMAGB010000018.1, on the reverse strand, counting down.
CAGATTATCCGTACCTTGCTTCAGGTTTGGGTCTTCGTTAGGGGTTATGGCTGAGATGCTGTGATGATTTAAAACCACTGCGGTGTTTTGTTTCAGCAGCGATCTCGTCGGACTTTTCTGCCTTTACCGCGGCTCTAAGCATTATCACCATGTCACAATTCAACGCTCCCGCAACAGAGCAGGCCAGGAATTACAAATACACCGGAGAAAAGTCTCCTAATCCGCGGCACCTAGCAATTGCTCTACAGCATGCAAACCAAATTCAAGCTCAAAAAGACGCACAAGCTTTGATCCTAGATCGCATTCTGGAATTGATTGAATTCCCTTCATCAGAATCAGCGGATCCGGCACAGCCGTCCACAACGGATGCAGCAGCACTCAAAGCGGCACTTATACCATTCCAGCCAGCGGATTTCGATAATCTCATTCTTGAGCGTAATATAGAAGGTCGATGCGGCTATGCATTATGTCCTCGCGAGCACAGAAAGGAGGACCCAAATGCCAGGTTCCGAATTCAATGGGGACCAAAAGGTAGCGGAGAACACGGCCGTGGCCGGGAGATGAAGGTTGTCCCTCGCGAGAAGCTGGAGATGTGGTGTTCGGATCAATGTGCTGAACGAGCCATGTATCTACGCGTCCAGTTGGCTGAGGAGCCGGTATGGGAGAGACGAGCAGTAGATGCACGGACAAGGCCGCTTGAGCTTCTGGAAGAGGCTCGACAGGCGAAGAAGGAGAAAACTAAGAAAGAGCTGGGAGAGGAAACTAGTGCGTTGAATGAGAAGATGAAAAATCTCACAGTAGATGAGTCTTCCTCGTCAGCGGCGACCTCCCGAAGTGTGAAACAGCTGGCTCTTGAACGAGGTGATACGGGTGCAACGTTTAGGAAACAGGGGCGTGTGGATGTGCACGTCCATGAGAAAGACGTTGATTTCAACGGAGATATACCACCAGTCCCCGTTGCTCGCCCAGGCGACAGCACCGGAGGTTCAATTGAGGGCTACGTGCCCAACAAGACCCATGAGCAGCCAAAGCAGACTCGTGGACGTGATGATTCTCGTGAGGAAGACGTGCTTGACAGTATTTGAGTCGGACGGGTGACTACCATAAAGAAACTACAATATTACAACGTAGATGAATTTACAAGACCAGTCCCAAAGAGACGCCTGGTCTGCCATCTGACTACGGATGGTAATCACCTCTCGCCTCGCAGGGAAGTGATCTTCACCACAACGACGGCCATACGAGGGCCAAAAGCCGCATAGTCGGTCAACCATCAAATCCATTCGTGGCAGAAAAAGAAAAAGGAAAGAAGCAAGTATTGGCAATCAAGCATCATCTCTCATCAAATTGACCAAGAGAATCAGCGACACCTTGTTTGAGAAAAATCCTGTTTCTTTTCATTTTTTGGTCTTTGTGTCAATGAAGACAGCAGATTAGCTACATCATCAAAACATTAGAAAAGAGTCAATCCCAAACGAGAGTCGATACAATTAAGCACGACCACGATAGGTAGAAAAAACTCTTCCTGTGTGAAAATCATTCCCCCTTTTATTTTTTGTTTGGGTGCTGAAACTAAGGAAAATGATACCTTCACAACATCAAATGAACACCCATCCCTTGCTCATTGGATCCCTCCTGTTTGTCGGAAGACATGATTTACCGGAATCGACGAGGGCGCTCAGCAACCTGCTGCTGAGAGACTTGGACAACATTGACCTTGAGAGAGTCGAACTGTAACAAGACACCAAGTTAGAATTCGATATTTAGAAAGATCATGGTGAAATGATAGAGAGATAAAAACTTACGCCGAGGCTCTTAAGGAGATCCTTGGTATCAGCATCAACATCAAGCTGACCAGACTCGGACTGAGAGACATCCAAAGCCGAGATCTCAGGAACGTATTGATCCTTGCGCTCACGCTCCTCTTCCTGAAGCTTGAAGGAGATACCACGGACGGGACCACGTTGGATACGCTTCATCAAATGGGTAGTGTAGCCAGCAATCTAAAATTCGCCAACAAATGAAAATCAGCATATATCCTCATCTCTCCTGGCGTTTGGGCTTTGTAGGAAGAGGTAGACGAACCTTGTTGCGAAGACGCTTGGAGGCAATGATGGCGATTTCATCGCAAAGACGCTTGTTGGTCTCGAAGTCGAGCGTCAACTTGGGGTAGTAACGCTCAATGATGACCTTAGCGGACTTCTTGACGGTCTATATAAAAAATCCCCATTTCAATTAGTTTTCATGGACACAAAATATATTCTCGTTCTCGCTGTTTCGAATGACTCCGTACCTTTGTCCTGACGCGACCCATTTTGGCGGTTTGTGGTGATGATGTCGGAAAGATTGAATTTCGATGGCTTTGGCTCTGGGATATTATTTCGAAATCTTGTGTGGGCTGGTGCGGGCTTGGCGCCCGGTTATCGAGTCACGTGAACTGGTTCCGCGAACAAGCCGCGCCTGCTGCCGAAAGAGGATATATTGTCTTGGCATTTGCTGCGGATCACGTGAGTTTCCTTTCAGTTTCACCGTTTCACGTCAAGGAACTAGCTCTAGTGTAAGGAGAATAAGCGTTGAATATCAGTTGAATCATTTATTGTACAATGTATAGGTACACAAAAATATATGGCAATAGAAAGACAGCTAATCAATCCAGAAACGACACCCCGCTTCTCGCGCTGTAACAGAACTAATCAAGCTGAGGGACGTTGCGTTGCGTCGACTGTGCTGCTTGAGATATATTGGTTGTTCGATTGGGCTCATAGTTAGAGAGTCCGTAAGGTGCCAAGAGATCTCTTTCGGCCCTGGTCGCTTCCAGGCTGATTGTACCCTGAGAAGAAATCGAGACTCGCTTGGGGGAAACCCAGACCTTACCACCACCGGGGATCGATGGATCGAGGTACTCAACGCCTCTGAGATGATCTTCTGTGCCATCGTTTTCATCTTCATATGCTATACCCGCAACACCGAGAACCGGTCGGCGCTTATACCGTCGTTTCCTTGTCTTGGCAGCCAAGACCCGAGCTTCAACAGGACGCATGGCTTGTTGAGGTCCATATAAGGGATGGTTGGAGATGATCGCGCCTGATCGAGTGTAAGCAAGCCCCGCTGACGGGTGGGTTCTGGGTGGTCCTTGGTTGGCATAGTCGATGGAAGCCAACTTAGTCGCGTTCGCTTCGTAATAGTCACTCCTGCCCAGGTACATTGAGGGGATATCGGATGACAGGGTGTGAAGATCCAACAGACGACTGAGCTCGGGACCAGCCAACCTCTTGTCCGCTCGCAGTCTCTTCAGCCAAGCCTGGAATTCTTCATCTGTGACTTTGACCGGTTCAATGGTGTGGTCAGCGTCCAAGCCACCCTCATCCTGCGCTTTCTTTCTACGCTCAACGGTCAATTTGTTCTCGTATTGCTCCCGCAATTGTTTCAACAGTTCCGGTCTTCGGCGACGTAGTGAATGCAGATAGGCTTGAAACTGGATCTCGGATTGACCGCCCAACCATGGCCCGAACTGCCGATATAGTTGAGCACCACGCTCTTTCGCTCCCTCGCTAGCGGAGACATTATCGACTCGGGATTCAAAAGGACTCTCATGGCGCTTGCCAATATCTGCTCGATTCTTTCTGGCGGGTGGTGGTAAAGAAACGGGAAGATGGAGCTCCTGAAATTTCATCAGGGTCATGGTGTGATCTCCGGCGGAATCGAAGTCGGTGACATGCTCGAACGTATCAAGTGCATTGACACGGATGACAGGCTTGCTGGACCTCTCAATCGTAGATTTGGCCGGTAATGCTCTTTTCAAACCCCAGTCGCCTTGATAAAGGGCAGCTGGTGGTGTTTCAATGGCAGCCCTGGTAGGATGCGGAAGGGTTGCGGAAGCCGACTCGTTGACAATTTTGGATGTAACTGGTCGTGGCGGAGGAGTCAATGCTGAGGGTAATGCAAAGAGACGAGAGTTCCTCAGCAAATTAGCCGTTGGCGAGAGCTTTGGAGTCGCCATGGCCGTATCGTTATAGATGTTGTCGCCGTCTCACCGCAGAAGCTCTGAAGAAAAGTAATCTCGCTGTGCTAAAAGTTGACGGGTCCGCTACGGCGGGCCGTAACACCACAGACGCAGAGTATTGTTTATGCGCATGGACCATTCTAACTTCTTTGGTTGAGAGAGGGAACGCACTACATATTTTCATTTTCAGATTTATTCTCTTAAAATCTACGTCTATATGTATCCTTATTGCACATACACCGGACGAACAGCACACATCCCTCACAAACCCACTTTCACAAGTGAAGCAAGAGTGTCGTTAATCGACTCCCTGAGCGACTTGAACTGAATACCAAGAACACTGCGAACCCTCGAGTTATCAATGTCAAATTGGTAGGTAACTTCCCCAACTTGGCCGTACGATGGCAAGTTGGATGCATACTTCGGCTGTGCCTCACCAATAATATCCACAAGATCCTTATTGGTCAAGAACCCTGCAGTTGTGAAGAAACGCTTGCCGCCAGCTTCGGCAACTTCGATGGCCTTGACGTGGGCAAGAGCCACATCGCGAACATCAACCCACAGCACATTGTCTGTCGGTTTAGTGTCGTCCTTCTTCTTGCCTAGGGCAAAATCTGTAATCATTTGGTTGGAAGTGTTGAGACTGTCAAGGCTGTTTAGGTAGCCGATGACCGGGCCAAAGACGAAAGGGGGATTGATCGTGGCGATGTCGAAGTTAGGTTTTTCTTTCTCCACAAATTCCCATGCCGCTCTTTCAGCATATGTCTGTTATGGTAAGTCAGTTTCTCTTCTCCGCTATGGATTGGCTGTACGAGATTTAAGACGACACACCTTGCTAGCTCTGTATGTGGTGAATTTGTTGTCTTTGGTTGCCTCTTCGTATGTGACGGGATTCCACACAGACTCGTCGTAGAGTTTCTTGTGGTTAGGCGCATGGGTAATCGCAGCGAAAGAAGAGGTGATGACTACTCGCTTCACGGAAGGAACGTAGGCCTTGATAGCCTTGAGGATTCCAGTTGTGCCTTTGATAGCGGGATCGAGGATCTCCTTGACCGGGTCCGTGAAGTTGTAGTGGAAGGGCGAGGCCGTATGAATGACATAATCGAAAGCTGGCCCAGATTTGAGTGCCTATCGACTCATCAGCAACGAACAGATCTGATTCAGAGGTGTGCTATGGCAACTCTACCTCGTCGAAAGCGCCTTCTTTAGCAATGTCCTCGACGATGACGTAGGACAGCTTGTCTTTTGAGAAATTGGGATATGCCTCGAGAATCTTGTCGCCCTTCTGCTGGGACCGGACAGTGGTTACAACCTCGAATCTACAGGTATTGTTATTAGTAATTGCTGTCAAGACCCTCGCCGTGACTGAACTTACCCATGCTCAAGCAAAATGTTGAGGACATGGGCGGCAATAAAGCCGCTGCCACCTGATAGCGACAATCATATCACTTGTGTCGCCAACGGACGATAATAGATATTGCTAGCGTCTTACCAGTAAGGAATACTTTGACCATTGTGAGTTGATTAGATTATATGTAGGATTAGACAATGGCTAACTCCCCAAAGCTATACAAGTGATAATACATATATATAGTCCAGGAGAAGGATCTTGATTTGTAAGACGACACCATCATGGCTGCCCCTCATCCCGTCTACCTAGGTAGGTCTGAACCGATTCCGGCATTTGATGAGGTTGATTGCGTAAGGGGTAGTAAATGGCCAATTTTGATTGGCTAATTTGCAGAAACCGATAACAATCCATATTTTGAGTATCATTAATCAAATTAATCCTCGATCTGAATGGAAGCGCCAAGAAGGGGTCTATGGATTGGGTCCAGAGAAGACCGAAAGGTCACGATGCCGAGAATAGCCAATCGGGTGTAATAGAGGGTTAGGGTTGGGGTAGTCAATTGAGCATCGCACATGATATGGTCCGTGCGCCTCCCGCTGGAGGCTTCCGCGAGAGTCTCGGCCTAAAGTGTGCGCACCTCAAAGTCAAGTCATGACAGACTACCTACTCTTTCCTACGTGTCGCTACTGATTAGCTTTCTGCAACTGAGGAGAAAATCAGAAATTACCAATAGTCAGATGTGTGCGCCGTGCTGCTATCCATCATGGCGCAAGCAGGTCCGGTGACGGACGTTGTGCAGAGGCTCTTCACTGAACTGAAGTCTAAGAACGAAGAAGCGCGTGTCAGAGCTTCCTTTGAGCTCTATGACAATGTCCTCACGGTTTCGCGAGGCGAGTTCCTTCGACTCCATTCTCTGGTTAGCCCTTCCATGCTAACTAATAACTCTTTGTAGACTGGGCCCCCGAGAAATTCCTCGAATTCTACAATGCCGTCAGCCAGCGCATCGCCCAGCTGGTGGTCACAGGCAGCGATGCCAACGAGAAGATTGGCGGTCTTCTAGCCCTTGATCGACTCATCGACTTTGATGGGGTGGATGCCGCACAAAAGACAACACGATTTGCCAGCTATTTACGAAGTGCGCTACGAAGCAACGATAATGCAGTCCTCGTCTATGCCGCTCGATCGCTGGGCCGACTGGCAAAACCCGGCGGTGCTTTGACTGCCGAGTTGGTGGAGAGTGAAATACAGTCGGCACTGGAATGGTTACAATCAGAACGACAAGAAAGCAGACGCTTCGCTGCAGTGCTGATCATACGAGAATTGGCCAAAGGATCGCCGACTCTCCTGTATGGATTCGTCCCACAAGTATTCGAGCTTGTCTGGGTTGCGCTTCGGGATCCCAAGGTTTTGATTCGAGAGACTGCAGCCGAAGCTGTAAGCGAATGCTTCGAGATAATCGCCGCCCGAGATGTTGGCGTTAAACAACAGTGGTTTGCTCGCATCTACGAAGAGTCTTTGCAGGGTCTCAAGTCCAGCAATGTTGATTGGATTCATGGCTCTCTCCTGATATTGAACGAACTTCTTCTCAAAGGCGCCATGTTTATGAATGAGCACTATAGAAACGCTTGTGAGATTGTACTTCGTCTGAAAGATCATCGAGACCCCAAGATACGGACTCAGGTTGTTCGCACGATTCCAATCCTTGCTTCCTATGCTCCGATGGACTTCACAAACAACTACTTGCACAGGTTCATGGTCTACCTTCAAGCGCAGCTGAAGAGGGAGAAGGAACGGAATGCTGCTTTCATCGCAATTGGAAAGATCGCCAACGCGGTCGGTGTTGCCATTGGACAATACCTAGACGCTATCATAGTATATATTCGGGAAGGCCTGGCGTTGAAAGCGTAAGCGTTATTCTAATATACTCCAAAAAGATATGATCTAACCCTGGAGCAGGCGAAACCGTGCAGGCGTGAACGAAGGACCTATGTTCGAGTGCATCAGTATGCTGTCGTTGGCAGTCGGCCAAGCTCTCAGCAAGTACATGGAAGCTTTGCTCGACCCAATCTTCGCCTGCGGTTTGAGTGAGTCTCTTACCCAAGCCCTAGTAGATATGGCACACTACATTCCTCCTATCAAAGCCACGATACAAGAAAAATTGCTCGACATGTTGAGTATTATCCTATGTGGCACGCCGTTCCGACCTTTGGGATGCCCGGAGAACCGACCGCCACCCCTTCCTTCATTTGCCAAAGATTTCACACCGCAGGAGCCTCATTCAGATGTAGAAGTCGCTTTGGCTCTACACACATTGGGCAGCTTTGACTTTTCCGGCCATATACTCAACGAGTTTGTTCGAGATGTGGCCATAAGATACGTTGAAAGCGATAATCCAGAGATCCGGAAAGCTTCTGCCTTGACTTGCTGTCAGCTCTTCGTGCACGATCCTATCATCAACCAAACGAGCAGTCACTCCATTCAGGTTGTTGGTGAAGTTATTGATAAGTTACTGACTGTAGGTGTTGGAGATCCCGATCCTGAGATCCGCCGCACCGTTCTGTTATCGCTGGACCGGAAGTTTGATCGTCATTTGGCCAAACCAGAAAATATTCGATGCCTGTTTTTGGCTGTCAATGACGAGGTCTTCGCTGTTCGTGAGGCTGCCATCAGCATCATCGGTCGCCTCTCCAGTGTTAACCCAGCATACGTCTTTCCGCCTCTGAGAAAACTTCTTGTCAACCTCTTAACAGGGCTTGGATTTGCTAGCACAGCTCGGCAAAAAGAAGAGAGTGCACAGCTGATCGGCCTTTTTGTCGCTAATGCAACGAAGCTTATAAGGTCATACGTCGACCCCATGATTACTTCCTTACTACCAAAGACTACCGACCCCAACGCGAATGTGGCATCGACAACTTTACGAGGCATCGGAGAACTGGCAAATATCGGCGGCTCTGAAATGAAAACCTACTTACCGCAGCTTATGCCAATCATTTTGGATTCTTTGCAAGATCTGTCATCGCATGCGAAACGAGAAGCCGCCTTGCGAACTCTGGGTCAACTCGCCAGCAACTCAGGTTATGTTATCGAACCGTACATGGAGTATCCACAACTACTTGCTGTTTTGATTAATATCATTAAGACAGAGCAGGCTGGCTCGCTGCGCAAGGAAACTATCAAGTTACTAGGTATTCTAGGAGCTTTAGATCCTTATAAGTATCAGCAAATCAGCGAAATCTCACCCGATGTTCGTTATATCAATGAAGTGCAGCCTATATCAGATGTCGCTCTCATCATGCAAGGCTTGACACCGTCCAGTGAAGAATACTACCCTACAGTGGTCATCAATACTTTGTTGCAGAACATACTGCGAGAGAATTCGTTGGCGCAATATCATTCCGCTGTTATTGACGCCATTGTCACGATATTCAAGACCCTTGGCTTGAAATGCGTATCGTTCCTCGGGCAGATCATTCCTGGCTTTCTGTCGGTTATTCGAAGCTCTCCTGTTGGCCGATTGGAGTCGTATTTCAACCAGCTTGCCATCCTGGTAAACATTGTCCGCCAACACATCCGTGCTTTCCTTCCCGAAATTATTGACACCATCCGCGATTATTGGGACTCCAATCATCAAGTACAAGCCACAATACTATCTTTGATAGAGGCGACCTCTACGGCACTCGAAGGTGAATTTAAGAAGTACCTGGCCGGATTGATTCCCTTGATGTTGGATACCCTTGAAAATGATATCTCTCCGCGACGTCAGCCGTCCGAACGCATCCTGCATACCTTCCTTATTTTCGGCTCTAGCGGCGAAGAATACATGCACCTGATTGTTCCATCTATTGTGCGCCTCTTTGATAAAGTGCAGAATCCTCCTAATCTCCGCAAATCCGCCATTGAGACCTTAGGCAAACTATCTCGCGAAGTCAACGTGTCTGACTTTGCCTCGCTCATGATACACTCTTTATCGCGAGTCATTGCAAGCAATGACCGCACGCTCCAAAAAGCCGCTATGGATTGCATTTGCGCTCTTATTTTTCAACTAGGACAAGATTTCACTCATTACATACAACTCATCAACAAGGTAGGTTTACTATGACAACGTCTTTTTTTAGGTATGGTCAAGATGCTAATCATTTTGACAGATCATGAAGCAGCATCAAGTCACCAATTCGTCGTATGAATCATATGTCGTCAAACTACAAAAGGGCGAGTCTCTCCCACAGGATCTAACTCTCCACGAGAATTACCGAACTCTCGCAGATGATACAAATTATGCGGAGATAGGACAGAAAAAGATGCAGGTGAACCAGCAACATCTCAAGAATGCATGGGATGCTTCACAAAAGTCAACACGCGAAGATTGGCAGGAATGGATCAGAAGATTCAGCGTGGAACTTTTGAAAGAGTCACCTTCGCCGGCTCTGAGGGCGTGCGCTAGTTTGGCTGGTATTTATCAACCTCTGGCTAAAGACCTGTTCAACGCTGCTTTCGTTTCATGCTGGACGGAACTCTACGATCAGTATCAAGAGGAACTAGTCCGTTCCATTGAAAAGGCTTTGACGTCTCCAAATATACCCCCAGAAATCCTCCAGATTCTGCTCAATCTTGCAGAGTACATGGAGCACGATGATAAGGCTCTCCCAATTGATATCCGAACCCTAGGCCGGTATGCAGGCAAGTGCCACGCATTTGCTAAGGCCCTTCACTACAAGGAGTTGGAATTCGAACAAGATCAGAACTCTAGCGCTGTAGAAGCTTTGATTACGATCAACAATCAACTTCAGCAGTCGGATGCAGCTATTGGTATTCTCCGTAAGGCTCAAGCATATCGTGATGTTGAGCTCAAGGAAACCTGGTTCGAGAAGCTGCAGCGCTGGGAAGAAGCACTTGCAGCGTACAAGCGACGTGAAAAGCAGGACCCGGATTCGTTTGGTATTACAATGGGTAAAATGCGTTGTCTGCATGCACTTGGAGAGTGGAAACTTCTCTCCGATCTGGCACAGGAGAAATGGAATCAAGCATCAGTGGAACATAGGCGAGCGATTGCACCACTGGCTGCTGCCGCCGCTTGGGGCCGTGGTCAATGGGACCTTATGGATTCATATCTTGGTGTCATGAAAGAGCATACCCCTGATCGCTCTTTCTTCGGTGCTATCTTGGCTATTAACCGTAACCAGTTCGAAGAAGCGGCCCTTTACATCGAAAAGGTACGCAATGGTCTAGATACCGAACTCTCTGCTCTTCTGGGAGAATCATACAATCGAGCATATGATGTCGTCGTGCGAGTACAGATGCTTGCAGAGCTTGAAGAAATCATCGTTTTCAAGCAGAACGTTGGTGACCCCGAGAAACAGCAAGCGATGCGCGAAACATGGAACAAGAGACTTCTCGGCTGCCAAAAGAATGCTGAGGTGTGGCAACGAATGCTTAAAGTACGACAGCTTGTCATTCCACCGCATGAAAACATGGACATGTTGATCAAATACGCCAACCTATGCCGTAAATCAAACCGAATGGGCATTGCTGAACGTACTTTGGCATCTCTGGAAACCGAGGTTGCAGGACCTAACGGGGTTGAAGTCGTAGTGCCACCAGAAGTCAAATACGCACGATTTAAGTTTGCATGGGCTCAAGGCCATCAGGTTGACGCTTTGCAATCTCTCAAGGAATTCACATCTACGCTTGCCGATGATCTGACGAGGTACAATGCTTTGCTAGCGAATCATACTGATCACGACGGTACAAATGGTGTCAATGGAATTCTTGATAGCAATCCTGATGTCAATCACCTCCGCTCACGAATCGGGGACGTGACAAAATTAAAGAAACTTCTGGCCAAGAGTTATCTCAAACAGGGAGAATGGCAGACTGCTCTTCAGAGCGGTGATTGGAGACCTGAACATGTTCGGGAAGTGCTGAATGCGTACTCGGCAGCAACACAATATAATCGCGACTCGTACAAGGCCTGGCATTCCTGGGCCTTGGCTAATTTTGAGGTTGTCACTACTCTGGCTGCCCAGCAGAGTCGTGATGGGTCCTCAGTCCCTGGTCACATTATCAATGAGCATGTTCTCCCAGCAATTCGCGGCTTCTTCCGATCGATCTCATTGTCTTCTACATCCTCGCTACAGGATACTTTGAGATTGCTTACGCTGTGGTTCACCTATGGAGGGGATCAAGATGTCAATAGTGTTGTGACCGAGGGTTTTACTTCCGTTAATATTGATACCTGGCTTGCAGTCACACCGCAATTGATTGCCCGTATAAACCAGCCAAATGCAAAAGTCCGCACCGCAGTCCATCGTCTCCTGGCTGAAGTTGGCAAAGCTCACCCGCAAGCACTGGTGTACCCCGTGACCGTTGCCATCAAGTCCAATGTCGCGCGACGGTCTCAATCTGCCACTTACATCATGGAAAGCATGAGACAGCATAGTGCGAAATTGGTTGAGCAAGCCGATATCGTCAGTAATGAACTCATTCGCGTTGCTGTTTTGTGGCACGAGCTTTGGCATGAAGGTCTAGAGGAAGCATCACGACTGTATTTCGGCGATCATAATGTGGAAGGAATGTTTGCTACGTTGGCCCCTCTTCATGACTTGATTGACAGAGGTGCTCAGACATTGAGAGAGGTCTCGTTTACACAAGCATTCGGTCGCGATCTGGCTGAAGCTAGACAGTACTGCCTTCTTTATCGCGAAACTGAAGAGCTTGGTGATCTTAACCAGGCCTGGGAACTTTATTACAATGTCTTCCGCAAGATTGCACGTCAATTGCCTCAATTATTAACACTTGATCTCAAGTATGTATCACCAAGACTCAAGGAGCTCTCGGATCTTGATCTGGCCGTGCCGGGAACATTCCACCCGGGCAGGCCGATTGTCAGAATTATGAGCTTTGATCCTGTCCTGCACGTTCTTCAGACAAAGAAGCGTCCAAGAAGGATGACACTCAAGGGAAGCGACGGCAACTCTTATATGTACGCCCTCAAGGGACACGAAGATATTCGACAGGATGAACGTGTGATGCAGCTCTTCGGTCTTGTGAATACACTTCTAGATAACGACAGCGAAAGCTTCAAGCGACATCTGTCCGTTCAACAATTCCCAGCTATCCCGCTGTCCCAAAACTCGGGTCTTATCGGCTGGGTCTCCAACAGCGACACATTGCACGCACTCATCAAGGAATACCGAGAAAGCCGCCGTATTCTGCTCAACATCGAGCATCGTATTATGCTCCAGATGGCGCCCGACTACGATAATCTTACCTTGATGCAAAAGGTCGAAGTCTTTGGCTATGCTATGGACAACACAACGGGCAAGGATCTCTACCGGGTTCTTTGGTTGAAGAGCAAGAGCTCGGAATCCTGGCTTGAGCGGCGAACCAATTACACACGTTCTTTGGGTGTTACATCAATGGTCGGATATATCCTTGGTCTTGGAGATAGACACCCTTCCAACCTACTGCTAGACCGGCTCACGGGAACTGTTGTCCATGTTGATTTCGGCGACTGTTTCGAAATTGCAATGCATCGGGAGAAGTATCCAGAAAGAGTGCCGTTCCGTCTTACGCGTATGTTGACGTTTGCCATGGAGGTTAGTAACATTGAGGGAAGCTATCGCATCACATGTGAGGCTGTTATGCGCGTCATTCGGGAAAACAAGGACTCGTTGATGGCTGTGCTTGAAGCTGTAAGTATTTCTTTCTGCCGATGATCGATTTCGATTGCGACTAACACCGTTTAGTTTATTCATGACCCTCTGATCAACTGGCGTCTCGGAACTCGCGAGTCACCTGAAAGACCATCGTTCTCTACTGTTGACCGTCGGCAGTCGATCGTAGATGATGTCAACCTAGAGCACGGCATTCAACCAAGCAACTTCACCCGTCATCGTCGAGCATCCATCTTAGAAGGCGGCGGCATACTCGACGCACCACAGGGATTTGCAAATGAGGCTCGCGAAGCACAGAATGCACGCGCCTTACAGGTCCTCGCTCGTGTCAAGGAAAAGCTTACAGGACGAGACTTCAAACCCAGCGAGGAGCTGAATGTTAGCGATCAAGTCGACAAACTTCTGGCTCAGGCGACTAGCGTTGAGAACATCTGCCAGCATTGGATTGGATGGTGCAGTTTCTGGTAGAGTGTGTTGTGTCTTTTGTAAGATGATGGGACTTATCTGGCATTGGTGGGATCTGCTTTTTTTTACATTTTGTTCAGATAGGCGCATGGAGGACTTGTATCTGGGTTTATGCCGTCAACATGTGTATAGTCATTTCTGGGGGGCGAAGAATGACTTCTTCATTGCACATTTTTTTCATGAGCTTGATATTCTTAATAGATAATTGTTTACTATACTATCCCTACCTAGGTAGTCGATACATATTCCCATAGATGACGCTATGACAGACCCTTTATCCTCCATCCGGGGTTTAGCGGGGAAGCAGCCAATGCCGAGGCCCAGAGCAAGACCTCATGACCTCCTCCGTCAATCAACAACAAACCTCCTATGTGTATCCTCCTCGAAGGTCACCTTCATCAAATGATTGCATATTAAGCACTGCATCGACAAACTGACTTTAACGTCACGTCACGTCTCCTCTGGTGATGCCGCCTGAACCAAATAATCCTCCAGATGACGCCGCGGCGGCCGTTCACCCTCTCATACAAAATGCCTTGCGCGTATCTCTAAGCGCAAAGGAGTACAAAGTCCTCCACGAGCGCATACTAAAACAATCCTCGGCATTGAACAATCGTTTTCCGACGCCGCCTAGGTATGATAGTATTGTACGGACATCAAATAAGTACAATGTAGCTGCTATTCGGGCGTCGTTGAGGGTGTTTCTGGGTGTCAGTGGTGGTTTATCCCTGGTTGAGGCATTGACTGCGAGGATTGGGAAAAGTGAAACGAGGTATGCAAGAATTTCTCTACTATATTCTTGTGGCAGACAAGTGAGATACTGATTCAGCTCTTGTTAGTGCCAAAAGGACAACGCGCGAAGCTTTCCTTCGTTCACCAAAATATCGACTCGCGCTCTCCCTCTCCCTAGTCCTTCTCATCCATCGCATATTATACCGCTTCTTCGTGCGCTTGCGCGCAAACCTCAGAACAGACGATGCAAAACCCTTCAGAGAGCGAAATCCACGATTCTCACAGGCCTTGACTTCGAAATATGCTCCAGTTGTAGGTGCCAGTCTTGCTGGTACTGCGTTGGGGATTTGCCCGCAGAGCAAACTTCGCGTTACAATTGCGATTTATATGGCCACTCGCAGTTTGGAATTTTTTTATAATTCGTTGAATGTGAACGGGTATTTGAAGTATAAGCCGTGGTGGTTTGGGAGTTGGTTGTTGATGCCTATTTCTTGCGCGCAATTGTTTCATGCGTTTGTTTATGACCGTGAGACTATGCCTAAGGTATGTTCATTCACTCGTAATTACCTCTGCGTAGCAGGAGGGTTCTCAATCTGTATGGGTAAAATGACGCTAATTCAGGGATAGTGGATGGGCGACTTGCTCCTTCGGTTTTCTTCGAGCTACATTCCAGTTCGCCCTGAACGCTTTCCGGCTGGTCTGTCATGGCCCAGTCAGCATGACCTTGTTGATTCTCTCGGCGCAATTGCCGATTCGAAGTGGCCGTATGTTCAAACTTCAACCACTCGATTAAGATTGAGATTGACTTTTGCAGGGTATTCATCTCGCCCATTCTACATCCTAACAATCCTAATCCTCTCCCAAAACAAATCAAGTCAATCTCGCCATTGACTTCGCCTGCTCATCCGAACATTGCCTCATTGTCATGCGCTGTGCTTCATCCCAGTACCCCAAGCTGCAGTACCGCTTTTATGCATCATATCTTGAACTCTGTCCCTTCGTTAGTCCGAAGTGTTACTCTTGCCGCCCTGGCTGTTTCCGCAGTCAATTACAAAAGATCACTCTCAAACCCGCTATCGTCAATCAACATAATCTCAAAACGAATCCTCAGCTTAACAGCTATACTGTCCGCATCAACCGGTTCATTCTGGGGAAGCATATGTTTGCTCAACAGCCTATTACCCCGATCAACCCTTCCCACGAAACGGTTCTTCATTAGTGGCGCAATGGGTGGTTTACCATTTGCCTTTGTGGAGCAAGGACGGGGAGCATTCACCTATATCTTCCGATCAGCCATCTATTCAGCCTGGGCTACGGGCGTCAAACGCAGATATTGGCGCGAGTGGAAAACTGGTGAATTGGCACTTATAGTCGTGTCATGGGCATTACTTGGCACAGTACTTGAATGCACACCCGAAGCTGTCGAGGGTGCTGGAGTACGCAAGGGGCTTTCGTGGCTTCGGGGTGATGGGTTTACGGATCCGGTAGAAGTTGCTTTGAAGAGGAAGAGGAGGGCGACGACGTCGACGCAGAAGGATGCCGAGGAAGAGAAATCCGCTTGACCTGTTTTTTTATCATGTTCGGTTTTGTTGTCTGTCATTTTGCGGAGTTTTTTTTTTTTTTTTCTTTCTTGATACCATACACGAGTAATACAATGGTTGCAGGTGATCGCTTGTATGTTCATTTGAATAGTGAGCATTTAACCATGGAACCAAGGTCACATGCCATCTTTTACCCTACTTTCACCTTTTAAACCCTCAAAGAGACTTACCAAGAACCAACTCGCTCATTTCTCTTCCCCCTTCCTCACAAAGTAAGAAAAATTGTAACTACAAATCATTGCGTCCATCTTCATTAAGCAGTGAATCGATATCCACGGGGCAAATTTGATATAGTCGTTGACGGTGGTCTATATTCGGGAATGGGTTTAACTGTGATAGCCTGTGGAAAACTTTACTGTAGACTTTTGCATTGTCAATCTAATGAAGCTAGTGACAGCATCAGTGGTCAGTCGACTAACTATTTCCTCACTTCAAAGCCACCGGATAATAAAACTGGAAGGGCAATAAACCTTGTACATATGTATCAGATGGAGTCTCAAGATTTGGGGCCATCCATCCAACACTCACGTGCACGTCGTAATTTCTCTACAACAAACCGATCAGCAGGATCAGAACATCCATCAAGCTCAAACGCAACACCCAGAGCGCCCCGCCAAGTATCCTGCTCCAAAGCACGTTTAGCAATCCGAGCATTGCTTTCACTTTCAAACATATCAGGCGGAAACACCACACTCGAATAGATTCTTTCCTCCATGAACTCATCCAGTAGACCCTCATCTTCCAACAGGACTACGTACAAGATCCCATGAATAAATCGCGCGGAAAGAGGAATATCACGACTTTCAGCAGCCCGCTTCAAATCCAAATCAATTATTATCGTCGGCGGCCTGGTGGCGTACGTCACTCCGGGGACAGGAATATCCGCTCCAGCGGCGTAGTTGGTCAGTCCTCGAAGGAGTCTTCTACGCATGTCGCTGAGATGTTGAAATGCCATGTTGTTGTCGGAGGTAATATCGCAAGCTTTGCAGTTGCAGACGAATTCCAAGAATTCATGACGCTCTTTTCTGGTATAGAATTGGAAGATTGCACCACCGTAACAGATCGTAATCTCCTCGCCAGCAGCGATATCTTTCACTGCAAAGCTCGAGACAGAATCCTCTGTGGATTCGGTCCGGGGAACTCTAGCGTTTGGTATGCATGAGTGATTGAAACGCGATTGAAGCGGGAATAACCCTCTTCTCACTGAACAACCACCACCACCAGCAGCGGGCTGGTAGCACGGTCCTCTACCAATTGCAGTGGGTATGTCTGTTAAAGTGAACTGGTTCTGCGCCCAGACTTCCATGATGTATTCAAATGGTGTCGTTCCGTTATCCATCAAGCATAGCAATTGTCTGGTTTGGTATGGGCAGAGCTGTGAAATGGCCAGCACGACGTCGTCTTCGGTGACATCTTCTTGTCCGCCTGGTTTGGTGATGACGAAAAGGGCTTTGTCTGTTAGGATCAGAGTGCCCTTTTGGATTGGTCTTGTGGCAAAGACGCCCCATCCTTTTCCTGGTGATGGTTTCAATTCGATCGGTGCGTTGGAGGGGATTTTGAGGTTACGGTATGCTAGAGGTGATATCAGTAATCCAGTCGATACAATGTCACGTTGATAACTTACGGTGTGGTTCGGACATGCTGCTCTGATGTAGCATGCGTACTTAGATGACTGTCTGGGTGAGAAGGATTATGGGTTAAGAGGGTCGTTGAATTGTAGAGGCTGGGCAAGATGGCATTGCGTTTGTTTGGTTGCGCCCTAGCCTGGAGGATTTCTGGCGGTCATACCCTTCTTGCATGGAGTATTCCGGTTGTTTGGTACCTTCATCGGGAATCATCGTTTGTTGTGAATGCTGAATTGTTCTCAAGAAACAGCGATGTCATTTGATCATGCTTATCCAAGGAGCAGAAACTTCATTCAACCATCCCCAAATTCAAATGGTACAGTCGATTTGACTGATACCAATATTCCTCCTCGATTTTGTGCACTGTGTTCTGACACTTGATATGGCTTGGGTGTTCATATCGTTTTCTACTCTCCCAGCTCGTCTAAGCATTTTCTCAATCACATACCTACGTCATCTCAATATTCTCCATGGCCTGCTTGTGCCATTTTATGGTGAGGCACCGTGGGAAATGTTCATTGATCAATTATCTCTGGCCACGATGCATAGTGGCTCGTGTGAATATTCAACCGTGTTTGAATATATTTTTCCAATACTCTTCCTCTGCAGTTTACCAGGTACTTCTTGTCCAGACTGCATGTGATCCCGTAGCTATGATATGATTGAACAATTCATTCGGTAGTATTAGTGCCGTGACATCAAAAAAGAGTAATAACCCATGATATGCGTATATGATGGAGCAGTCGAATAGTCACATCCCAACATATCTAGTGTAATGTAGTGTAGTTCTTCTAGTAGCAAATTAATTAGAATATATTCCAAAACTCTTGTGGTCCTTTCAATCAAGTCTCTATGTCCCAGTGGTTAAGGAGTCCGGCTGTTATCAGCACCTGCAAAGGTGCTCGCAAACCGGAAGATCGGTGGTTCGATCCCACCTAGGGACGTTTCTCTTTTTCCTTTTTTATTTTTTTGCAGATTTATACGACACTCTCTATTCATATTTCTTCCTTTTTTTTTCTCCTCTTTTTATTCTCTCTATAGACACATACATCTAGTTGTTCTTATCTACAACTTCAAATTCAATTCATCTACAATTCTCGAAATTCTACCACTTATCCGGAAATCCCATGTCAACGCCAAATGGAGGCGCAACATATCTCTTCATCTTCCCACTGGCCGTGAGATCGTCGGCATATTTCTGGAGTAATGCTACTTCCTCAGCGTCCAATTCAATCAATTCCCTGTTCGCGGTAATACGGTCAGGGTTGATGGATTTGGCGAGGACGACGGAGCCGCGGGCCACTAGATCTCAAATTAGTATGATCTCAATAGGTATGAGAAGGTGAGGGAATACGTACAATGCCAACTCAACAAAACCGTCGCCGGACTCACATTCCGTTCCTTTGCAATCTTTACTACTGGCTCAGCAGTAAACAACGGACTCCCCGTCGACCCCAGCGGACTATAAGCCTCCACCAGAATACCCTTTTGTCGACAGAAATCCACAATCTCCTGCTGCGCCAGTTGCGGGTGATTCTCAATCTGGTTTGTGGCAGGGATGATAGTTGCTTCGGCGAGGAGGGCTTTGAGGTTTGGCACGCTGTAGTTTGAGACGCCGATGGATCTGGTTTTGCCGGTTGAGGGCAGTTTTTCCATTGCTTTCCAGGTGTCGATGTGGTTGTGGCTGTGGATTATGTCGCGGGTGCCGTCGGGGAGTTTGGGGAAGAGGGGGTGGTTTCCTTGTTTGTCTGTCAGTCAGGTCCTCTTCAACTGCACAGAAAGAAAGAGAGAGAGAGAGTACCCTTATCGTTCATCCTAACAGGCCAATGCACCAAATACAAATCCACATAATCCAACCCCAACGCCTTCAAACTCGTGTCCAGACCTTCCTCGACACGGTTTGCGTAGATACACCACAGCTTCGTGGTGACGAAGAGGTCTTCTCTTTTCACCAGCCCATCGTCAATGGCGGCTTTGATGCCCTTGCCGACGTCGACTTCGTTGGAGTAGGCGAGCGCGGTGTCGATGTGGCGGTATCCGACTTTGATGGCGTGGTAGACTGCTCGTTGGGTTTCTTCGGGGGTGGATTGCCATGTTCCTGTTTCTGTTAGTCTATCTCCCGAGGTCTGAGAAGAGTTGAAAGATAGAACCTAGTCCGAGGGCAGGAATCTCAGCACCGGTGTTGAGTTTATAGCGTTTTTCGGCGAGAGTCATGATTGCTATACTATATACAAATTGTTGTCTCCTCGTTGATTGCGAGACTATAGAGACTATAGAGACTATAGAAGTGGCAGGAATTATTTATCTACCCCGCGAACTGCTACTTAGTTCTTCAGACCCATCCGCAACCGTGAAATGCTGCACGGCATGTACGCCGATGCCACGGTAGTAGACGGTAGACAACTCCGGGTAAAACCTGGAAGATGCCCGACTTCACTGCGGTACAATGAGCATAGCGGCTAATATGAACCACCATAATGCCAGCAGCCAGTCTACTTCACCAGAAACACAAACTCGGAAACCATTTTCTCTCCCCCCAGGGTTAGGGTCTATCCATCCCCCCGCATCCCCCCCACGCTCCACGAGTAAAAGACCTACGCCGATTCGCTGTTCGGAAACCACTTTCAGTCTTGATTTCTAGAAGGAATTCATCACTTTCTTTGATGATATTCCATCTGCGCTCTACTTCGTACTTTCTGCCGTATTGGGGGAGTAGGATCGATTCCGAGGATGTTGTGCATGCCCTTGCACATCTACTATGGTCTTGATGGAATACCCACTTCCAATGTCATGATCAACAAGTAACTGTGGTTGTGTGAGTTCGGGAAATGACAAGTTACGCAGAGATGTAAAAATGGAATCTGACTTCCGTGAGGATACCACAGCATAATGATAGTATATATAAGCTCTGATTCTGTTAACTACGTAGTATCCAAAACAAATCAAAACAATATATACTCATTAAGACAGTAAAAAGAAAAGAAAAGACAAGGAAAAATGGCACCAGGAGCAACATTCGTCGAACTCACCCCCCCTCCCAGCGAAGGAGGAGGCATCTTCAACACAAAACGCGACGGCAAAGCCCTAGAAGCTCTATCCGACTCCATCGACGCCGTCAACATCTTGAAAGATTTGCCCTCAGAGACAAAAGAAAAAGGACTATACGACGAAACCGAATTCGACAAATCAAAAGACAAATCCCAATTCCGCCAATACGAGACTGCGCGCGACAGCGTAAAATCCTTCTATCGCGAACAACACACCAAACAAACCGTAGCCTACAACCTGCAAGCGCGCAACAGGTTTCGATCGCGGACGCGCGCACGCATGTCCGTATGGCAAGCGATCGAGAAACTAAACACATTAATCGATGAATCGGACCCGGACACATCGCTCAGCCAAATCGAGCATTTATTACAATCCGCTGAAGCGATTCGACGAGACGGGAAACCCAGGTGGATGCAGTTGACTGGGTTGATACATGATCTGGGGAAATTGCTCTACTTCTTTGATGCTGAGGGTCAGTGGGATGTTGTCGGTGACACGTTCCCTGTTGGATGCGCATTCGATGAACGTATCATCTATGGACGGGAGAGTTTCAGCTCCAACCCGGATTACGGGCATGAGGTGTTCGATAATGGGCTTGGGATTTATTTCAGGGGTATTGGGCTGGATAATGTGATGATTTCGTGGGGGCATGATGAGTATCTTTATCATGTTGTCAAGGATCAGTCTACGCTGCCGGATGAGGCGTTGGCGATGATTCGGTATCATTCTTTTTACCCCTGGCACAATGCGGGCGCCTATGAGGAATTAATGAATGAGAAGGATAAGGAGATGTTGAGGGCCGTTAAGGCCTTTAATCCTTATGATTTGTATAGTAAGAGCGATGAGTTGCCCAAGGTGGAGGATTTGAAGCCGTATTATGAGGAGTTGATTGATGAGTTTTTTCCGGAGAGGATTATCAACTGGTGATCTTTCTCGGATAATGATGAAGCAGACCGTTTATAGAATTGATTCATACTCATACATAACGAATGCCCAAATTCGTATCCCGTCATCAAAGCTCAAAATCATGAACCATCAAAAGTATTAACAAGAAAGAGAAACAAATTGGTATCATCATTGTCCATTCCAACGCCAAGTAACCAATGAATTACTGATGATCATCGCCAAAATTGCGAATCACTGACCAAATACCATCTCCCTCGTCCCACAGTCCACGCCACTCACGGTGCAAAGAGTATTCATGACGGATAACATCGACGTTCGAGTCAGGATCATAGTCCAGAGTCTGTACATGGATTGCAAACTCGCGGTAGCCCAGTTCCCTCAGAGTGTCAACGTCACCTTCCTCATCGCTGGTGCGTCTCGCATATTCTTGCAAAGCATGCAGACGACGTTCTTCGCGTTCTTGGAGGATTGCCTTGATCATATCCCCTGCCAAGATACCACGATTACGCATCCTTTCAACAACCTCCCGGAAGCGTACAAACGGGAGAGCAAGGAGAATAGCAGATGCACGCGTGCACTCTGGAGTAGGAGTAGGATGCTCGCCAAAAGTCAAGGTTACTAACAAAGGGTTGTGGTGGGCAATGCTGTACACTGAGCGTAAATGGACTGGGATGCGATCTTGCAAGTCTTTTGATGAAGTAGTGCGGTCGAAATGGTAGCTCGATGGGAGGTTCTGCACGAAAAAGTTGATGGCAGCCGAAGCGACGTTAGGAGCCCATTTCAGAACCACTTCAGTATTGAGGTTGTCCAGAACAACTGCCTTTTCGAGGGCCTTTCTGATGGACTTCTTGCCTCGCCATGCGCGTCGTTTCTTTCTATTTCCCTTGCTGTCCTTGTTATTGTTGCTGTTGGTATCGTTGCTATTGCTTTTGTTGTTGTTGCTGGTGACGGCAGGAATGTAAGCCAGCAGAAAGTCTTCCGGGAACAGTCCAAATTGAAGAGCGGTCTCAAGATTGCCCCAGTCGAAAAGATCCATGACAAGATTGAATGCCGCCTCAACAACGTCAGCCTGATTAAGAAAAGCTCCCGCAGAACCATAGCACAGAGCCAGATCCATGGCGGCTTTCTTCAGTTTGTCAGGAGCACAATCACCGCCGGCGTCCAATCCGAGAACTTCGTGAGCAAAATGGTACACATTCTTCTGGTCTAGTAACTCCAACCCGTACAGATGCTGCAACGCAAGCTCAAATCCACGAACTGCAGAGAAGCTCTTCCTTGCAATGATATAAATCGTCGGGTTTGGCTTTGTCTCACTCTCCAAGATGGTATTGAGCACTGAGCTTTGTGAGATGATGACACGATGAACGTCAAATGTACTGGATGGGAACGCGTCACTTGCAGAGGCAAGTTGAATTCTGGTGTCTGAGTACTTGCCAGAAGAGGATATATTGAAAATGTGAGGTGAAATTGACGAAGAACGTCCCAGAGTGATACTTGTTGTGATAGAGGTTGGAGCACGTTGCTCAGCAGAGGTGATAGGGAGGTTTGCGACTTGTGAGAAGTGAGATTCAGAGTCCGCAGTGGTAGGAGCAGTGGCAGGAGCAGGAGCAGTCAGATGTGAGGTTGAAATGACACCATCTTGAGACGATACATCAACAGGAGCAGCAGACGAAGAGCTTGCTTCAAAGCTTTCATGGTGAACTAAAGTATAGTCAGTGAAACTGAGCGTAAGCATCTCAGATGACAGTGATATATGAGCATACCATCAGCTGCAGACTCAAAGTCTTCTCCTAGCTCAGAAACCGTACGCCATCCACCAACATCTTGAGACGGGGCACCCGGATCTGAGGCAGAATACTCCCTAAAACCTTGACTGACAGGTGAAGCAACCGGGGAGGGGTCAGTAGAGAACATGTTGAAATATCTTGACCTGAATCTAGCTTCGACGGCCCCGTCGGAAACATATGACTCCTCCTGGGCAGCTCGAGAAAGAATAGGCTGTAGTATCCAAGAAGAATCATCCTCTGCTGGAGCGGGGCATCCCAGAGGAGGCGCAAACGAAATATCAGCGAGGACCTCCTCCTCAGAATCCTGCATACCTGGGACTACGGTCAGTAAGGATGTCAGAGTGAAGGTCAAAGGGGGTGTCTCACTTGGCGCAGCAGGCAAGGCAAACTCGGAACCGTCTGCCATTCTGAGGAGGAGGTCCTCTTCCTCGACGCTGGTGATCTCGGCGCGGTATGCCGTTGGGGCACCCGCGCCGTTCACCACGTCGACAATGGTGGTGATCTAAGCCCATGATATCGTTAGCATATTTCTGATTGTGAGTGCTCGTAGATCTCAATCCTTGGGGATGATGGTGATAGTACAAAATGATCTTGTCAATGCCTCCTTTTGGATTTTTTTTTGATTTTTTGTTTTGAAAATTTTTTGTGATTTTGTGTTTTCGTTGGAAGGAAGCATTACATGCATGCGCCGCTCAGCAGCAGCATCTTCTTCAAACCAGAAGCTCGCAGGAGCTGATTGCGAGCGCCCACAGGCAAGCATGGGCGGTGCTCCTTCTGCCTCTGGCAGATTGAACAGGTCCAAGGACTCGTCATCTGATTCTTCAGAGACCGTGAAACGAAGACTCGCCGCCATACTGAGAGGCAAAAGGAGAGAGAGAAAAAAAGAAGAAAAAAAGAGAAAAGAAAAGAAAAGAAACTGAAGAAAAGGAAATGATAATCATACAAAAATGAGGAAGGAATACAGGTTTATATTGGAGTGTCTAGTATGTAGATTGAAGAGAAAAGAGCAGATGAGGAAGGAGAGGAAGAAAAAAAAAAAAAAAGGGGGGGGATGGACCTACTTTAAAAGGCGTCCTGAGGAAGAAGCGGCCCTCTCCAGCCATTCTTTCTGTTTGCTGATTTGGCGATGATGATGTCGTGATAATAAGGAGCAGGAGGATGATGTCGTGCGTATCTTTGACGGAGAGGAGTGGTATGAGACGAGTAACACAAGTGAATTCAGATGGTGAAGCTGTAGTAAAGAGGTTGTCACGTATGGTCGTGAGAGAGGAAGGAGGTGAGGACACGAGAAAAAAGAAGAAAGAAAGAGAAGAAGAAAGAGAGGAAGGAGGGGGGAAGAGGATTTGCCGCCAGGGCAACAACAGACGGCCAGATTAGGAAGGCGGGGTGCACCTGCTGTTTGATGCTTTTTTTTCTCTCTTTTCATGTGTTTGTCCCTTTCTGTTCTTCTGGGTGATTTGGTAAGCCAGAGAGAGAGACAGAGAGTGAGAGTGTGGATTGATTCCTCAGTCATCCATTCACTCACTCACTGAAAGGCTTAGTCATTGTATCAGTTTGATATAAGATGAGCCTACTCACAGATCAGAACAGCGAGACAGGGCTGGATTGAGCTAATATCTATCAACATCAACATGAATGGCATCAGCTGAGACCCTCACTGTTCTGCTATATCATGGCCAAGTCTGTCCATATCGAGTCGTCAATACGCGACATCTGGACGTCTACTCGAGTATGGTGTACATTAACCAAGTTACACCTACAACACTTCAGCAAGTGCAGGGACTAGATAGAATGTATAATGTATAGATTCTTCTAACAAATACAAACACCTGATATACTACAGTAACAAAGAAATCTCCGCGCCATGGATATCGCTAATGATAGACAGATGTGGTATGATGAGTAGAATACATGAAATAAGCATCAAATGAACGGCTCCCTTGCTAGAAGAATATAAAGTGTCAACTGTCAGACCAGAAGATCAAATCATCCCTCCCTGCACCTCGGTTGGAGGAGGATAATTGGGCATGGTTGGAGTCGCCGCCATCATCGCCTGTTGGCGCGCTCGCGCATTCATGGCTCCGCCCTCACTCTGCATCTTACGCAAACTGGGTCGCGATTCAACGGGCCCTGCCTGGTGATTGATATTATAATTATTATGCATATTATGGATATTAGGAGGGTAATTGACACCTCGTTCGTCATCGTGACTGGTTCGAACTGCTGGCGGTATTTGTGCTCGATCACCCTTGATTGCACCGAGGATCGTTTGTGTGGTTGTGGTTCGGCGGCGGCGAGGATTCATTGGTGGGATGGGAGGCGTGTTGGGCATGCCGTTGCTGAGACTGGCTCCAGGAGGTAACGAGACGATGGGCACGTTTGATGTACTGGATACAAACTTGGGCTCTGAGATCTGGGACTTGGATACTTGTCTCTTGGGTAGACCATTACCACCAGGGAGGGACACACTATGCGTCGAATCCGAACGATTGGGCATGTTGAGCGAGTCTCTTCGATCTTCGTCAAGAGGAGGGGTAGCGTTGGCGGAATATGGCGGAACAACTGGTGAAGGTCGCGGTGACGTGCCAATGCTGCTGACATCGCTTTGCGGTGGCACGAGCTCAAAGTGCGAAGGTGCGCCCATTCGATTACCAGGCATGCGTCCTGGCCCTTCATTGGAAGCGTACTCGTTGCTGTCTACCGATGGTCGCATGGATGGGGGTGATCGTCCGACTCGGGTATTTTCACCGTATCGACTCACGGAGTGTTCCACAACCATATCGAGGTCCTCGCGAGGTGGTGGACGACTTTTAGATCGTGCCGAGGCAGACGTTGACCTGTTCCTTCGATAATATGAAGGCGATCCAGGTCGACTTGACTCAGAGTCTGGTCCGTCTTCACTGTCGTGACTCGCACTGCGAGAGTAGGCTGCTCGGCCAGATACTGTGCGACCAGACGCAATTTGCGGCGAGCTTGAGTTGGAATGTTTGCCTAGACCACCAAATCCGTGGGCCAGCTCGTCATCCCTCCAAGAGTCGAGAGAAGGAGTAGATGCGTTCATCAGTGGACCGCCAATACCAAGCTTCTTCAAGGCTTTAGAGGACGGTGGTGTTGCAAGGCCATCAGGGACACTATTCTTTGTTCGGCTCTTGAGAAGCGAGAATCCGTTTCCAGACCTGGAACTACCAGTGTCAGGGGTAGGGCCTGGGCTATTAGACCTGCTACCAAGTCGGTGTAGATTTTCTTGGACTCGTCTTCGCCGTTCTGCGAGCTCGTTGGCGAACTCTTCACGTTCCTTTTGTGTCTCGAGGCTGCTATCACGATAATGACCTAATCTCGACTGTTCTTCCTGCGCAGGAGGAGCGCGAGCCTCCTCGGTCTTTCCAGCTTGTTGCTGGTCACGAAGGGCAGCAGCTTGTTCGCGAAGCTGCTTGGCTCTCAAAGCTACACTTGAAAATCCAGAAGTTGGTGGGGGTGGAGGTGGCCCGGCGGGTGGCTCCATTGGTAACGAGAGGTCTGGATGAGATGGTAGTCTAGGAGAGGGAAGAGGCAATATGGACTGTGAACTATCCTGCCTCAAATGTGTACGAATCATGTTGTTAAGTCCCAATCCAGCCGGTCCAAGTGTAGGAGAATCAATGGCTTTTTCAGAGGTTTCTTCGGGGATTGGTGAGGGACGAACTGGGATGCTTTCTTGTATCGGATTTAGGTCGTATCCTTTAACTTCTGGTATTTCAAAAGATTCACGAGTCGAGGGTACACCGTCAGAGTCCCTAGATGCAGGCCGTGAGCGGAAAGCAGGGTGAATACCATCAAACGCCTGAGACTTTACTGAAGACACTTTCCTTAGAGGTTGGAGTTCATCACCAGCGTTTTGGCTTTCAGTGTCACTGTTATCCAGATTCAAGAAAAAAGTACCATTGGTACCGGCCGGTCTTTGAGGAGATGCATCTCTGATGCTGTCGGCTCTCGACCTAGTACCGTCACCACTGTAGTAAGAAGAAGCGGACTCTGCCTTGGACCGATAACTTGTGTTGGATAATCCTCGTGGCCGGTTGTCGGTAGCATCTCCTCGAGAAACGCTTGATTGACGAGTTGTGGGAGTCCCCGTACGGTTTTCATGCATCTGAAGCTGGCGTCGCATGAATTGTTGCTCATCATAAGGACCATTTGGCTTATTGAATAGACCCATGGCTGTGGCTTTACCGCGATCCTCAGGATGCAATGCGGCGGCAAGAGTGCTCATCTCCTCGGTGTCACTGATAGGCGGGCTCAATGGGGGGACTGCTCCATAAACAGGAGAAGCAGTGCTACTGCTATCTGATGTTCGGTCGGGTTTTTGAGCGACATCTAGAGCTTCGGATGACGGCGAACCAGTCGAGGTTACTGGGCTGTAGTTGCGGTTTGCAGACAACGGAGTTGGTAGGATAGGAGATACGCCCTGGCGTCTGTCGTGAAGGTTGGTGGCGCTCCTGGAAAACGCACGGTTGAGTCGAGGAAGATCAGGGGTTCCTGCCCCTGCTCCTGCTCCTCCGCGCTGTCGGTTGAGACTTTCAAGACGCGTTAAAGCTGATGATTGTTGATCCTGAGCTGCTTGCGCTAGACCTTGTCCGTAGAGCCGACGCGTTTTACTGACATGTCCATTCGTATTGCCAGGGATTGCATAAGTAGGTTTATTTGGAGTAGGGCCGTTGTTTGCCACGGATGTAGTTTGATTCGGGGCGATTGGTTGCTCATCGATAGAGGTGGCCGCAGTTGAGGAGCGCGGATTAGATTGTCCGGACGTTGTCGATGAGGAGGTCATCCTCTTTGACAAGAATCCTGGAAGGCTCTCCTCCGACCCTGGGGTCAACTGCACTTCGTCCACTGTCGATTCCATGGCGCGTTTTTCCTCTTTCTCCTTCAATCTGAGTTTCTGAAACATCGACATGGTTACATCGTCTTCATAGACTGTCCTGCCTCTCATACCGCCTAGATCTTTACCAGAACCGCTGACAGGAATTTTATAGACTTTTTGCCGTCCGCCGAAGAAATTGTTCCCCTCTCCGGGCCTTTTCCTGTTCATCACGCTGCCTTGTTGCCAGTCGTCATCGGTTCCATCTTCGGCGGAGGCGTATGAGTTGATTCTCTGCGTTGCAAACGATGATCGGCCATCAATGGATGAAACTTCAGCAATATCCGTCAAAGGGTTAGGATTGTGGCCGAATAAGTTGAGGCGTGATGCCCGCTTCGGAAACAAAACACTGTCATCGTTGGCTTTGCCTACTTTTGTGGTGGGATCATCCTGTTCGCGTAGCATGCTAAATCGAGCCGAGAGTTTGGGCATCAGAAGACTGGTGCGAAAGTTGTCGGTTGATGGTAGAGCGTTCTCGAGGTCGAGCTCGGGTTTGACGTCTTCATCCTTGTTTCCTTTCTTTGACTTTGACGATATCCCCATGAAAGAAGAGGGAGGCGCAGCCTCGCTCTCTTCGACATCCTTGCCCTTCTTGCCTTTTCTGAATCTATTCATTGTGGCGGTGTATCGTTTGATGAATCGACCGGCGACCGGCGACAGTTGGAGAGATCTCCTGAACTGGGTCTCAACACGATTGTGGCGTGACTATTTGAAGGGTTAACGGCAAAGAAGGGGAGTAGAGCCGTGAGCGCGCACCTTCCAGATTCATTCGAATAATCCAATAATCCAATAACTTTTCTCTCAAAATCGTTGATCCGAATCTGTTACGTTCAATGTCGTATGTCTGAAATGAGTGTGGACGAATCGCGGACGGATCAGATCAAAATTTCATGCTCGGAAATAGTAATTTTTGGTGTCGAATTGGTTGGTTAACAAAGCACTAAGCACCGAATGTGTAGCCGAACGAAGAATTGTAGTGATGTTGATTGTACTCTGCAGTCTGCAATGTATTTGTTTGTATGTCGCGTAGCAGAATCCGAAACGAGGTCGTCGGTGCGAAGAATGTGGGTTGAATGAAGCGGTTGCCGTACGGTAATTTTTAGCAGTCACGATACCAAAGACTAAGGATAATGCCGTGGTGGATTGAAAGAAATTCAAGAAGAAATAGAATAAAATAAGAAAATATTCAAGATAGCACAGGCTGCACAGCGCGTGTTTCGCAGGTCGAGTCAGGGGTGGTAGTAGAGAAGAAGAGAAAATTGGGGAAGGAGGTGATAGTTGGTTGGTATCGATATCGGATATGGGAGCAACTCGCACTAGCACCGCGTACGGTAATGGAACAGTTGAAGCGGGTTGGGGGAAGTTGATTCGATTAACTCCGTACGAATTTTCTACGAAATTAGAAATACATCTTGCTTGATGACCGAATCCCAGCTGTGTGGGTGACTCAGGAGCAGGGACCAAGGCAGGGATAGGCCTGGATGCCAATTCTCTGGTGTGTTTTTGTGTATTGCTAGCTTGTTACACCAGCGAAAATGAATCCTTTGGCAGTAATTTGCTTAGCGCAGACGAAGGGAAAAAAACGAAGAAAAACCTGGGTGACAGGAAGATTGGCTGCGATCGAAAAGGTCGAGAACACGGACGATCATTGGGAAAACGGGGCCACAGCGAGCGAGGCTTAATGGGTCAAGCCGTAGGTTTACACGATGCTCTCTAGTCTCCAACTAACGTACAACCAAATGTCAAGATTAAATGAAGTACGGAGTAGTGGGGGACATACTAATAATGGTGGAGACGGCGGAAACGGTGCGCACAATCCGTACCAGACAATCACAATGACTCTGTCGAAGGTTTGCTGTCCTACTACGGCCGCCAATGATGTCTTTTTCTGTTTCTTCGCAGCAACTATTGGTCTCTCTCTTATGACTGACTGAGTCCATTGCAATTCCAACTGCCAAAGAGTACTCCGTAAAGAGAGAAGAGAGGAGAGAGGCTCCGAGAAGCAGGGTCGGCCTGCGGGCTTGGCGTTGTTAGTCGGTCTGCCCCTTGCTTAGCTTATCTTGGCGCGGCCTGTGACTGGCTGAGTTGCGCCTTGCCCCTGGTGGGAAACTCTGTTACAAGTACGTCTGCCGATGATTAATATTCAGCGTCACAGACAATAAATACATATTCATAAATTACTAGGCCTGTAGATGCAATGGTTACTTTCAATGTTTTGTCAAGGATATGTATAATGTGCCTATGCAGAAGTTCTTACATCGAATCAGTCTCGGCATTTGAAACAATGAAATCTGCCCAGTGGGGCCATCGCGTGCTGCACAAAGCATCCGCCATACGGAGTGCTTTTACTTTACCGGGGATGCTGGATATCGTTACCGGCTACGACTGACCAACGCCGTTAGTCACAGTCCTTAATAATTCTATTATTTAATTAACTTTTTCTAGGTCAAAAATCCAGTCTGTTAGTGTTGGCAGTTCGAAACAAGATCACGATCTGACGTCCTTTCATATTAGAAATTTAGAAGTCTAAATCAGCCTTCCTCTTCTATAACTACGGAGTATTCCGACGAACTAGACGGGTGCCTGATCCAACGGGCTGGGTAGTATGTAGTTATGTCCGAGTGAAGATCGAGATCCATAGTTAATTGACCTTGATTATGAATACATTATATAAACGTAACTAATGGCGATGATATCAGATTCGTTTAATTAATTTAACTTAAGCAGCAGATTCATTTGTTTAACTGATGTTCCCGCGGAGTCTACGGAGTAACTAGAGATTCAGGATTGTGCTCATAATCCCTTCGCGTGGCATCCCTTGCATATACTAGTCATTGCTCTGTACTACGTCCATTGGATATATGTAGTATACGGTACGGAGTACAGTGGAATGTTGAAGCAATTCACAGCAAAGTCAAATGTGTTTCATGATGCTGTATGGACCCGGTAATTTTGCCTGTACTGACATGTAAGGGGATATATGCCCCTGACTAGACTGTTTATGGACAAGCCAATACAAATCTTGTCTGTCATTGGCTAGTCACGGGAAAATCCTGTATACGGCATTCCTATTGGCTGTCTCCAGTAGAAGAACAAGAGGATTTGGTTCGACATGGACATTGGATATACTACGTAGTAAGACGAAAAACATCCCTTCATGCACATACCTTGAAAAGGTTTGAAGACCGATACAATCCTTGTCAGATCCAGTGATCCGACGAATCATGGCACAGATATTAAACGAGCGAGGCGTAGTACTGAGGGGAATCCAGACATATATATTGGACAAAGAATGTGTCTCATCACGTTAAATGTGGCCATATTCATAGTTCCATACAACCCAGCATATGCATTACTTAATTATCGAATGATTGATCGAGAAGCCTGGTCAGAAATAGAGCTTGCCCCTTGCCCCTCAATCATATTGCATGATCATTGCAACTCCGCACAATGGAGTAGACTCCGGTTACATTCAATCGCTGTAATAGGTGACTGTATCTGCCTTGACGAGTCCCGTTTCTTCACAATTATACGCGATACGCCGGATATTTACCAACCTCTTGACCTATGTTCTACATGCGGCCAATGCATGCACTCTAAGACTGCAGATGGCATCCATGTGAAGTCGGAGTAGAGTAGTCACTAAATCGGTCGATATGCCTTGATTAGTTCCCATATTGAACGCAGACGGCAAACTAACGAATATTGATCTATTGGACTTGACTTGTACACATGATTTTGGGACGTGCCATTCAGATCATCTGCATGTAAACTGTATACTCACATAATGTGATAAGTCAAGTCGCATCAATGCGCCATGTGGAAAGCACGTCCCACGCGAACTCGAAGTTAAACATGCCAATATTTCCAAAACTATCCAGTCGCAAGTGTTTTCCCACATGTATAGTACATGCCATGCAGTCTGAGCCACAGGCTATGTACGTAGATTATCAGCTTCCGCTTTTGGGGGATGTTTTGAATTGACCATCAACTCATTCCGGAAACCACTTGAAATTGGATCAATCCAGATTATATGGCCGGAATTTACCGGATCTATACAAATGGCGCCGTCTCAAGGTGCTAGTCCTATCGGTATCCAATGTTTCTGTTGATACATAGAACTCCTTAGTAGACCGACATCCATTACAACATGCAGGGAGGAGAATTGATTCATCATAAACATGTACCTATGTAATGTCAAAGGTAGGCGATATCGACTAACCAACCTGGTTTGTTTGAGTACAATCTGTTGTATACCTGATTGAGGTTGACTGGGCATAAAAATGTCCTGGAAAGGAGAATCCAGGTTACAGCCTGAGGCACTTGGAAACGGGTCCATAAAGATTTCCATAGTAGCCGTGATCCGTTTACTAGACATGGCTTTACCGGCGGCGTCATTGACATTCTATACGTAGTCCATTATCATAGCTATTGAAGCGATGGTGATTCATGGACTCCCGAGCGGATGATCTGCGCTAACAATCCACTCCATGACGCCATTCCCGTCTGCCTCTTACCCCGCTTAATCCTTTTCTTCTGTACAACCCCTTCGCATTATCAATCTGTAAAACAATATAATCATCTGTTTCATTCATCAGACAAGCCTAATATACCATGCCTCGAGTCCTTCTTCTAGGTGGTCACGGCAAAATCGCCCTCTATTTAACCCCTCTCCTTCTCGCCCGCTCTTGGAATGTGACCAGCGTGATCCGCAATGCTGAGCACGCAACCGAAATCCTGGAACTTAAAGATGGAAAACCGGGGAAACTCTCAGTCTTTCTGTCTAGCTTAGACGACGTCAAGAGCCAGGCGGATGCACAAGCAGTCTTGGATAGGGTGAAACCAGAGTACGTGGTCTGGGCTGCTGGTGAGTTTCAGAATTCACAATCTTCCGATGGACTCGTTCGATTTGCTGATGCTTTGATACAGGCGCCGGCGGCAAAGGTGCACCCGAACGCACATACGCAATCGATCAAGACGCCGCCAAATACTTCATCGCCAGCGCCTTCGCAACCCCCTCCGTCACCAAATTCCTCCTCATCAGCCACCTGGGCAGTCGCAAAGTGAAACCCTCCTGGTTCTCTGAAGACAGCTGGAAACGCACCGAACGGCTCTGGAGTGACATACTCCCGGACTACTGCAAGGCCAAATGGGAAGCAGACCAGTACCAAACCGCGCTTGCGGCTGTGACAAAACAGAGAGAACCAAATCGTAAATTCCAGAGTATTAGTCTTCGACCGGGTCTCTTGAGCGATGATCCTGCCACGGGTAAAGTCGCGATGGGACATGTCGCGGCTGCAGCGGATTCGGTGTCGAGGGAGGATGTGGCTATTGTGGCTGATCGGTTGTTGGCGAGGGATGATACGGAGGGATGGTATGATTTGCTTGGTGGAGACGAGCCGGTTGATGAGGCTGTGGAGAGGGTTGCGAAGGGGAAGATTGATTCGATTGGGGATGAGGATGTGGATGCCATGATCAAGAAGTTTAATCTGTAGATTATGAAGTCGGCTTTTGCATAAGCTGAAGTTACATGTGTCATTTACTACAACACAAGATTTCAATGCCATTCCTTCAAATGGTATTCCATGGATCGTAAACAGTTATGTAAATACTGAAAGTATCCATGGATGGTCCAAGGTCCAAGACCTCGTTCCATCCCCGCAAACACGCCGTTTCAGCCCTAACCCTACCATGCGATAGCGTCCTACCCTCTTCCAGCGGTCGATTGAATGTGATACCTATATTCTTTGAACTTGAACACATCATTAAATGTCTCGCTGCCATGTGCAAGTATGTTACCATGCTACGTATTACTTGTCCTTGGGCCTGATTCAGAAATCCAAGTCAATGACGTTCATTTCTACACCCGCGAAAAGCTGAACAGCCAACAAAAATAGCACAAAATCAAATCTCTAAGTCTGACACAACGTATTTTTGGCATGGCTATTTATTTAGGTAATGACCATTTCACTGTTCAGAGCGTGGAGTAACGACTACATCACGGCTCGGAGGATATCACTTCTCTGCCACGGACCCGTATCTGTCTGCTCTCCTCTCCAGTCTATATTTTTCGATGCTTTGTTTTATCATAACTGTTTTGACTTTTGCATGGCTTAATACTGGTATGAGAAATATATGGGCAAGTTCTTGAGCAATCGGCAACAAAACAACATTCCGGTAGAAAAGTGGATTGATATGCAGTCAATTTTCGAGGAAATCACGTTGGTAATTCCGTGTATAAAACCGCTGTAGAAAAGTCACCTCGAGATCAATAAACGGCTTTGCCGCTTAATACACCCTCCCCTCTGAATGCACCGCGGGCACTACCTATGAGGTTGAATAAAAAGCAGCTCGGGAACTGAATTATGGTCCGGAGAATTCATGACTTGGACTTGCTCAGAGTAAAGATTTTGAGTTAACTAACTAGTCCACTATTCTTTGTCATTCTGCTATGGATACTCATTAGATTGTAGCCAATCTTTGATCAAGTAGCTTGCCCTACTGTGAAATCCACTTATATGCACTAGTAGGTGGTAGGGTCATGAGATGATCTACACCGACAACAATAATACCCATAATTGGCTCGCATCTTTTAAGTAGATAAATAGCGGAGAGTGAGAATAACTTGCTGAAGTCTAAATATAGCTAGACATGTAGCCGCAGGCAATATGAGTTGTTCTTTCTTTCTGAAATAATCATATACCGGTAAATCAAACGACGACCGACTAAAAATAGCAAGCAAAATCTCCTCTGGAATAAAGGTGTGCAGTATTTTTCGACACCTTTACAGTCACTTCGAGCAAAGATATGGACGAACCTCCCCTAACGCAAAGAGAAGACGAGCTACTAATCCAAGTATGCGGTCAAGTCCGCGCTCTGAATCAAAGAAACAGACACATAAAGAGCTGAGTAGAAACTGCAGGTACTATGTAGTATGTTATACCGCTAGTCTGACTATACATATCAGGCTGATCCGTAACAGACAAGAAACAATATTCACAACTTATCTGTTGTTGCTCACTTCCTGGACTTCGACCTGACTCCTGGAGTAGTCGACGAGATCTACGAACCGAAGAAGTCATATCGTCCTTATTGTTATCAGATACCAAGTCCTCATTCTACACGATGCTGGAAATACCAAATTCCCTAGCACAGTGGTCACTGGGCTGCTATTTTCTCTACATTGCGAGTCTCATCGTCTATCGACTGGTTTTCCATCCCATCGCTCATGTCCCCGGCCCAACTCTCGCGAAAGTGACCTTTCTGTATGAGTGGTACTATGACTTCTGCCTTCGCGGCCAGTATGCATTCAAGATCAATGAGCTTCACGAAGGATACGGTATGTGCAGCGGATTCATTCTTACTTGTATTTTAAGTGATTCACTGACTCTGCCTCAATTCAAAGGACCGCTTATCAGAATCAACCCGGACACTGTGCACCTCGATAATTCTCATTACTTCGATTTGAAGCTGGGAAATGGCAGACAAGTAAAACCGCAATGCCAGAGAGCCTGATTAACCCATCATCCTTCCCGAGCCTTGAGCTTCCTTACATATTCAGCAAGAAGATTCGTCCGTATGTATCGCCAATTGCCAGAAAGGTCCTCGGCTTGCGCCAAACTCTTCATCATTGTGGAAACGACTTTTCTATGGTTCGGGTAGGGATGTTCCTGAAGTTGTGAGTAGTAGGGATATTGATTTGAGTTGAGATTTTTATTATTGGTGCTCGCGCAGTTGATTCTCCTGGGGCGTTGACGAATGTGAAGCAAACCTATTAGTGACGAGTGAAGCTGGTACTACCTAGAGATATTTGCCCAAGCTTATCATGATTTGAAAAGTTAGATGATTTCCTGTGTTATGGAGTGATAATGACCAACAGCGTTAATTCTAATACGGCCCTACTTTCATGAACTCTCAATATGAACCCTTCCTCTTGTCGACTAGCATAACATATAAGCTAAGATTCCATCGAAAATGAAGAAGGAACAATGTCCGAGGCTATCTACATTCATAGCAGTCAGTCATTGCCGTAATAGGATTCGGGGACATTTGGCAATCCTGTCTCGCCACTCAGATCTGTTGTCGGACTGATAAATTCAGGACAATCATATTGAACAGTGACATATCTATCATTCGACTCGGAATTGGGGATGCATGTTAAGTGCAAGCCTGGATTGTAAGCCTAACCCTAACGGTTCAATATAGAACATTGATGTTGAGGTTAGGTATCCGGACTGCGCGTGTAGAAACATCAGGAGCATATTATTCTCTAATATATACAGTTAATTGCTGAGTGTATGCTCTACACAGCTCACTAATTCTCCTTATGTAATCTCGGGGATATGTAGTTAGTTAACCAACACATCACCCCGCCTGTAGAGCGGGTTCTTTTGGATTAAAGACGCCCGCTTACCGATCAGACTGAGTCATCTCTTCATCCACACTGCCAACAACCTAGAAAAATGGCACAAGTACACGACTTGTCCGACATTTTGAAAAATGCCTCATTAGACCTAACCCCCTACGAGGATCTTTACAAGTACTTCCACGCACATCCCGAACTGTCCCAGCAAGAGAAAACCACATCTCAGAAAATCGCAGCACATCTATCTGCGCTAAACGTATATGAAATCCACACTAATATCGGCGGCTACGGGCTCGTCGGAGTCCTCAAAAATGGCGCTGGTAAAACCATTCTTTTACGCGCTGATATGGATGCACTCCCCGTCAAGGAACTTACGGGACTTCCGTATGCGAGTTCGGTTAGTATGCGTGATGCCGCCGACGGTGTGGAAAAACCAGTGATGCATGCATGCGGACATGATATGCATATAACATGTCTCCTCGCAGCGGCTGAGCTTCTTGCGAGTATTCGGCATGCGTGGAGCGGGACGTTGATTGTATTGTTTCAGCCGGATGAAGAGCGAGGCGGTGGTGCGCAGGCTATGGTTGATGATGGACTTTATGATAAGGTCCCTGTCCCGGATTACATCTTTGGTCAGCATGTAATGCGTTTGCGTGCAGGGAGCGTTGGGTCACGGCCTGGCACGATCATGGCTGCTGCTGATAGTCTGAAGATTACGGTCTACGGGCGCGGTGGTCATGGATCGCTGCCTCATCAGACGGTAGATCCTGCTCTTCTCGCCGCACATATTGTTGTGAGACTACAAAGTATCGTGAGCAGAGAGATTGACCCAAGTGACCTGGGAGTCGTAACCGTCGGCAGCCTGCAAGCCGGGCAGACTGAGAATATCATTGCAGATCGTGCTGAAATCGGCCTAGATTTCAGGACTGTCAAGCTAGAGACTCGACAGAAGATTATCTCTGCTATTCGACGTATAGTCGAGGCCGAATGTATGGCTAGTGGCTCGCCGAAACCACCAGTATTCACACCAACGCGTCGGTTTCCGCCCACTTTGAACGATGAGGATGTTGCGTCTCGACTAGCTGCGTCCTTTGAGAAGCATTTTGAAGACTTTGACGGGGATACACCGAGAACAAATGTTAGCGAAGACTTTTCTACGTTGGCCACCAGCAAAGGTATTCCATGTTGTTTTTGGTTCATTGGAGGGATTGATCAGGAACTCTGGGATAGGGTCTCGAAAGAAGATGGTCCTACAGAAGAGATACCGGGGAACCACTCGGCACTTTTTGCGCCTGTTATACAGCCCACGATGAGGATCGGAGTGGATGCTCTTTGTATCGCAGCTTTGACGTTTTTGAGGAAGTAGGATAGTCGCCACATTTACAAAAAGTTATATATTAACGTAATGGTACATGTAGAGAGTCATTCATCACCACCCCTATTGCTGTTTGTTACTCGCTAGAAGATGGAGTTTCTGTTTCTATTCGAATCATTCTCCGAACATCAGGATAATTAACAAAAGCTTATTCAAAGCTAAACACCTTGACTGAGCAACTAAGAAGCTGACATACCAATCTCCACTACTTAAATAGGGCAAGAATCGGCAAGTGTCTGACCCAACTTCTACCGATAACTACTCACGGACATGCTGCTCTCGTAGTCAAAACACTTGCAGCTTCTAACTAGACTCAATGGGATGATACTGTAAACGAATCAAGCCATCCGCAAATACCTAGCTTCAACTTATCTTCCTTTAGCATTGGAGAAACACGATGCTGCTGAGAAAAGAGAAAACCGCTGCATATATCCTCCTACTGCGAATTGCCATAATGATCATGGTAGAGCCATCGGGAAGAGGGTAAACGCTACCTATCAGTAATCTTAAAAATGCCTCATCCAGGCTCTGCTTTTCATAAGCAACTTGCGGTAAGAGGTTAAATGCACAAGGGCTTCTCATAATAAGATTTTTAGAGACGGCTAAATAGGGCTTGGCCACGTAAATAGAGTGTCAAAACAGCCCACAATTCCGGTAGTTGATCTAACGTTATTGTAGCTGGGGTCCCCGCATTATTCGACTGGAAATATAGGCTAGTATTCACTTGTTGAAATTCCTCCCCGGCCGGGGGGTTCAAGATTGGGAAGAGCTACATCGACTGCAACAGGAAATTCCAGTGAAAACTGACAACTCTCACCTGGATCCTTCACTGATAATCCAATGGATCGGCTTAACAATTGTATCCAGTATGCAAGGTTCACTCTTTCGAATGGCTTGATAATATACCCCTCACAACCCCATAAAACAGCGACGATCTGCAGGGGCGAACTAAACCATTTCTTCCAGATTTTTGGAGATGGATTTCATGCTGACGTGGTGCTAGATCCGTAATTTAGCCTAATCATTTAATTGAGGAAAATTTCTCAAAATTCTCGCTATATAAATTGCAGAAAAATCTTCGGGGAGACAATGAGTCTATCGTCGCTATATCGAATGTTCTATAATATCTCTCGGCACACAAGAGGAGAACAATGACGATGCCTTCCACCAGGCTCTTTCGAGCTGGTGCTAAAGCACTGCTGTCACTTGTGGCAGTACTCACGAGTGTCCAGGCATCGTCTACGTGCAACATGAATAATGGCTCAGCACCGGCGACGGCTTACAATGCATCAGCTAGCTACGTCGGATGTTACCTGGATCCCAGCGTGTCTATCTTAACGTCGGCGAAGCTTAGCACAATTATCATGACGCCAGAGTACTGTACCAACTGGTGTGGTGAAAGGGGTTTTGCATACGGAGGCATAGAATTCGGAACGTAAGTGAATAGGCGCGTCCGTTGGATTGTACAGTTCAAGGCTGATATCTAGAACCAAGGCAATGCTTTTGCGGTACTACGCCCAACTTCAGCTCCGCGAGCAAGACAAATGATAGCAGTTGCAGCTCGAAATGTGTGACAGAGCCATCCAGCTCATGCGGAGGGACATATGTGTAAGTCCAAAGACAAATCAGAAGGAAAACAATGGATTCCGTTGCTGATATTTATGATATTAGCATGTCTTTGTATCAGATCTCAAATCCGCAAGGTAACACACCGGACACTGGCTTCGTGCCCGCCTGCCAAACAGCGCCTCTCTGCGGTCACAAAGTCTGTGATACTTCACTGAGCATTACCGAGCGAGTAAAATCACTTGTTGATTCCCTGACGTTGGAGGAGAAGATCCTCAATCTTGTCGATGCTTCAGCCGGATCTGCGCGCCTCGGTTTGCCCTCACACGAGTGGTGGAATGAAGCAACGCACGGAGTTGGCTCCGCACCGGGTGTCGAGTTCACCGAAAAGCCAGCCAATTTCAGTTATGCCACCAGCTTCCCTGCACCAATATTGACAGCGGCCTCCTTCGACGATGCTCTGGTGCGCGAAATAGCTGGCGTAATTGGCAAGGAAGGACGGGCGTTTGCCAATAACGGGTTCTCTGGATTCGATTTCTGGGCTCCAAATATCAATCCCTTCAGGGATCCTCGGTGGGGAAGAGGACAAGAGACCCCTGGTGAGGATAGTTTTGTTGTGCAGAGATATGTCCGCAATTTCGTCCCAGGACTTCAGGGTGATAATCCCGAGGAAAAGCAAGTCATTGCTACGTGCAAGCACTACGCCGTCTACGATTTGGAGACGGGCAGATACGGCAATAACTATAACCCTACTCAGCAGGACCTCGCTGACTACTTCCTGGCTCCGTTCAAGACCTGCGTTCGGGACACGGGGGTAGGGAGCATTATGTGTGCATACAATTCAGTTGACGGCATCCCAGCCTGTGCGAGTGAATACCTCCTTGAACAGGTGCTGAGAAAGCATTGGAATTTTACTGCAGACTATAACTACGTTGCGTCTGATTGCGAGGCGGTCACAGATATCTGGAAATACCACAACTTTACCGACACCGAAGAGGCTGCTGCATCTGTAGCTCTCAACGCTGGAACGGATTTGGAATGTGGCTCCTCGTATCTCAAGCTCAATGAATCGCTTGCAGCGAACCAAATCACGGTGCAGACATTAGATCGGGCATTGACAAGGCTGTATTCGGCATTGTTTACCGTAGGCTTCTTCGACGGCGGAAAGTACAGTGGTTTGGGTTTCTCGGACGTTTCGACCCCTGAAGCCCAGGCTCTCGCCTACCAGGCTGCAGTTGAAGGCATGACGCTCCTCAAAAACGACAAGAAACTTCTCCCCATACGTCACTCGCATAAGTACAAGAGCGTTGCCTTGATTGGACCGTTTGCAAACGCCACGACTCAGATGCAAGGTGATTACTCCGGTACTCCGCCGTACTTGATTAGCCCACTGGAAGCATTTGAAGGCCATTCCGAGTGGGAAGTCAATTATTCCAATGGCACAGGGATTAACAATCAGACCACTTCTGGATTTGCCTCAGCACTTGCAGCCGCAGAGAAGTCGGATTTGATAATTTACCTTGGTGGCATTGACAACTCTATTGAGGCCGAAACACTCGACCGAACTTCGCTTACTTGGCCAGGAAACCAACTGGATATCATCACGCAGCTATCAAATCTCCACAAGCCTCTGATTGTGGTCCAATTTGGTGGCGGACAACTCGATGACAGCGCCCTTCTACAGAATGAGGGAGTCGGAGCTGTGGTTTGGGCGGGATATCCGAGTCAAAGTGGCGGCTCTGCTCTGCTTGACGTCCTTACAGGCAAAAAGTCGATCGCTGGTAGACTACCAGTCACACAGTATCCAGCCAGCTATGCCGATCAAGTGAGCATTTTTGATATTAACCTTCGCCCTAATGCGAACGGTTCATATCCGGGACGGACGTATAAATGGTATACGGGGAAGCCTGTGATACCGTTCGGATACGGCCTGCATTACACCAAGTTCGACTTTGAATGGGAACATACTTTGGACCATGAGTATAATATCCAGGATCTCGTTGCCTCATGCCGATCCGGTGGTGGTGGGCCGATTAACGACAACACGCCTTTTGCAACTGTCAAAGCTCGTGTGAAAAATGTCGGCCCTGAAGCTTCCGATTACGTCGGTTTGTTATTCCTTTCGAGTGACGATGATGCAGGCCCAGTGCCACGACCAAATAAATCCCTGGTGTCCTACTTACGTCTTCACGATATCGCAACCGGACGAAAAGGAACATTAGACTTGCCTCTCACCCTCGGCTCCTTGGCCAGGGCCGATGAGAATGGAAGTCTCGTTATTTTCCCAGGGAAGTACAAGATTGCACTGGACATATCCGAGAGCTTGACTTTTGAATTTTCGTTGCGGGGAGATCCAGTAGTGATAGATACGCTTCCTGCGCCTGATGCGCATTATGATTTTACGGTTCCAGTCCATATTGAGCCGCCATCCACTGAGGCGCATTCCTGATTCTATATGAATGAGGCTGATTGACATTAAAGATATTATAAGATAGAATAACTGGTTAGTTACTAGATATAGCATATAACTTGTTCATCTATAGTAATATGTTCGTATTTTATAAATTTTACATTTCCGCACATTTGGCACCACGTATTGCTGCTGTACAGGAGCCTATATGGGGGCTGTTTAGATAGTTTCCCTCTTCATACTCAGTTTCTCGTCAAGTTGGTGAATATTATTCATTTGGATTGGCCGTGTGTTACACAGTGCTACATTGAAGGTTACTTATTACTCATGAGGCATACGAAACAGCCTTTCAGGTTATAGAGCAGAGCGGCACAGTAACACCTTGATATGACTTACAGTAGTACTATGATAAACGGGACGAAGGGTAAGTATGAGGGCAGGGTTTCACCTAATCCTTATCACCAGATCTATTCACCCACTTTGCTAGAAATTCAATCTATATAAGACGGGGCTCCAATCCTCACAATGCCTTGAAAAACGTCAATTAGAAAAAAATCTTCATTTCAGAACAACCTTCCTGCCATTCCATAATATCAAAAGTCCAACATGAAGATTACTGCTCTGTCTGTTGCCATTGTCTTCTTCGGTGCCCTGGAAGTGGTGGTGGCTGGCCCAGTCAACCCCGATTCTCATCCTACTTCTAATCGTCTAGATGTAAGGAGTGATGATGCTGCCCAAATCAAATATTACGGAGTTGAGTTGCCCCAATTTTATTATTTAATGCGCAAACCCAGCCTTGGAAGGGGGGCTAAACTTTTCATTTCAAAATCCCAGACATGTAAAGCGGGGGACTATTTGTGCCATTACAAAGCCCAAAGTGGCAGAAATGCGATCTGCAAATGCAGTGACGGTCGAGTAAGTTTATACCTAACTAGGAAATTGTAAACCTTCAAGCTAATTGTGTTCCTGAAGTGCATTGCCAACAAATTGACGTGCTATTACGATAGTTACAATGGGAAATGCAGCTGTCACTAAAGGGTTGGCTATTTGAGGGTAGAATGAATAGCTTTATGGTCCACATTCTAGTTGCATAGTTAACTGTCTGTCATTGATGGGGAAATAAGTGGTTTGGGATTGATGTAGCCAGTCGCTCATTATTTGGGAAGACGCACAAGTATGATATTCAACATATCTACTTGTGGACTAGCCTTCTATTTTCAATATAGGACATCAATTTGCTGCGTTTAAACACATTCTAAACCCCTTTTGTAGTTCTAAAACCCTGGACTATGGAATGTTACTGCGAAGAAGCGATGAGTCTGAAGAATTTTTATTGTCATGCTCAGTGCCTAGAGAGATTTGCCATGATCAGAAGTTATGCCGAGTTCCTTTTGCTAAGAAAAAAAAAAATAAAAACCAAACCAAACCAAAGCTGGAATACATGCATTCCATCTTGTGTTGGAAGAACACAACATGTAGAATAACATACCCTCACTCCCAGCTTTCCATCCTTGCGAAGATTGCCTCTGCAGTGAATCGGCCTTTGAGTCGATCGAAATCATTGCCTGCAGCCTGATACTCCTTCAAAACTTTATTGTCTCTATCATCAATATGATTTACGATGAAATCGAGAGCATCCATGGCATAATCCGCGATAGTCTTCTCGCCAGCTTGTGTTGCTTCTTCGATAATCTCATCTAGTCGCTTCATCCAATACAGGAGTCTCCAGGGGCTGAATCCTGCGGATGACTTTTGGCCTAGCCCGGACTCAGTGAAAAGAGCACCCTTTTCCCCGATTATGTTGTCAGAGCAATCGTTCCACGACATATCCGAGAGTAGTATGAGCTTGCGCCCAGCTTCCTTTGCCCAGATGCACAGAGATGGAAGCAAAGCAGCAATGGAAAGGTCGTGTCTCGTTCGGTCGGGATTAGCGTCAGCATGTTCGTTGAGGCTGCCGAGTGGACGCGCGGTCTCCAACGTATCGCGGAAGAGCAACAGGGCGACTTGGCAGAGCTTGTCACTGTCTAGGCCCGTCGATGCAATCCGTGCAAGGAAACGCGAAAAGTTGAGGCGCTGGTTGGCGTCCATCGTTGCGCAATCGTTGGCCCAGAAGTCTGTCATGTCCACGGCAAAGTACGGTAGGTCTTGCCAGAGAACCCCAACTGGCGTTTGGGCAATCTTGCTTTGTACCGGGTTTGTCAAAGGCCCTAATCCCCGAATTGCGAGTAGGTCAAAGGCCAGCTTGTCTTGTTCAGCGCTTTCATAGGAGATGTTGCTGCCGCCTTGGTAGTAGAGATACCATAGATCACGTAGGAGAGGTTCGAATTGCTCAAAAGGTTGTCCAGCGTTGCAATACAAGTAGGTAATAACTCTCACAATGCTAGCTGCTGATCCTCGAAGTTCATGAAAGCTCCCCTGACGGACAGCCTCCCGCACGTCCTCCCGACGTTCAGGGGAGGATCGTAAGTAAGAGGCGCGGTTGTCATCGCTACCATCCACAGCTGGCGTGTCTTGCATCTTGAAAGAGAGATGATAAGCTGTTGCTGCTGTTGAGGAAACAGGTG
Organism: Talaromyces sp. PYS2103; assembly: GCA_023625975.1. Classification (NCBI taxonomy): domain Eukaryota; kingdom Fungi; phylum Ascomycota; class Eurotiomycetes; order Eurotiales; family Trichocomaceae; genus Talaromyces; species Talaromyces sp. PYS2103. Next base: position 310,227 of record JAMAGB010000018.1, on the reverse strand, counting down.
AGAATCAAGGAATTTGTTTGGGGGTGTTAGGGAGAAAAGAAAGAGAGAGCTGGGGGTGGTACAAACACGCCACAGCCAGGTCACACTCCCTTTAAAAGCGGTGGAGTCCAGACTGACTGCTAACAAAAATAATAGAAGCAATACACAGAGATTCAACGCGAGTTACACATCTCAGAGCTGAGGCAGTCAAAAAGAAAAGAACCAAAAGACGCTTTACTTCGACTATCTTCTCTTCTCCTGATCTCGATCCCTCAATATCCCTGCTGCTCAACAACATCGACAGACTATGATCACCAAAAACCACGTCAAAAAAGCAAAGTCAAGAAAACCGATGAGCAGAAACCGGGTTTGGCACATACTGAGAAGGACGATTTCAAAATCACAATCACATTCTATATTCAAGATGAGGACAAGCACTGGAATTCTCCTCGTAAGCTACATCCGTGGTAAGTGAAGTAGCTACATGCCACTTCCGTTGCTAGCCTAGTGTTGCATATTCGTATATAATGAAGCTATTCACGCTGTTCTAATAATAGCGACCTCGAATCGGCTTAGCTCTAGCATTGCTAAAAGCAAATCTAATCAGGATGATAGATAAAACTCCACTACAACCACCACACAACGAAGCAGTTTCTCGTAGAGCGAGCACACAAATAGAGAATTGCACATAAGTTGAGTAACCAATAGAAACCAGATCGTGGCATTAGAAACCTATTTGTGGCAAAATGTATTTCCGACATATTACGAATTTTGTCGTTAAGTACAACCCACGGAATTGATAACATACTGACCAATCGACCAAGAGTCATGTACATCCATGGATACCCGGGTTAGAATCAAGCATGGATTAGGCCATGTGCTCGTATACGCAGTCCTTAGCTGGCTTTCAAGCCGAGAGCCAAGAGGGCGGCGTTCTTCTCAGCCTCAACTTCTTACCTATGAGGGGTGCAAGACTAAGAATGCAATGACAATTATCCTTCGGCTAGTTCATTAGTACCTGGGCAGACTAATGATGCAACTCATCTATAGTCTATACTAACTTGCAGTAAGCACTGACTAGGTAGTCGACTAGTGAGTCAGTCTCACTACGCTCGGACATTTAACCACGCTCGGGTTGGATCCCCAAGCATCAGGTCTGGTGACTGACTATCTGTTCCCTGCATTTTTATCCATGGGTATTTGATATACATCCCATGGATGCTGGAATGGACAGATAAGTGGTCCTGTTTCGGGCAAATGGATTGATTGTCTGAGCTCTCTCAGTTACAAGTTGCTCAATGATGTCATCATCTACTTGATAGGGTCCGCTGCAGCCAAACATGTTTAACATACTCGAAGATAGCGATTTAATTATTCGATCGACATGCTAGAGACAGCTGATCATTGATAGGAGGTAAGATTAATTAATTGTGTATTGGAAATCAAAAGCAAGTCGGAAAGAAACTGCCGACGGGTATTCTCGGATGACACAAAACAACAAAAGCAAGAAGCAAACATGATAGAGATAAATCTAATTAAAAAAGAAATAAAGACATGACAGTAGAAGAGAAGAAGAGAAGAATAGAAAAAGGAAAAGAAGATCTATGATTCAGCTCCGGACTTGGCGGCACAGGAACGCAACCAACCAGAGACTTTTCGACACCGTTATCGACGAGTCATCTTCCCCAATGGGGAGGGGAAACCGGTAATATCGTTGATTGGCGTGTCAAGGTAATCAAGTTTTTTTATGTGATTGTCGCTTTTTCTTGTACCCCGCTGACCGTGGCTTTGATATTGGCTCGAAATCAATTGACGCACAGGACGAGTCACATGGTTTGATTTTGTCTTGAACCCCCCTCCCGTGCCCTAATTACTGGTCGGGGTCTCGCAACGAAAGACGAACGGAGACTATCAAATCATCATGAAACGGTGACCAGATGATGCCGATGAGAGTAATCCTTGTTGTCGTTGTTGTAGTTGGCTGTTTGATTGTGACCCCTCACAGATGATCCAATGGCTTGCAGACTCATAACGATCGATCGAATGTTGGTTGCTTCTGACCACGGTAGGTAGACACGATATAGATATCTTCCTTCTTCGATAGAGAAAGAGTAGAGAGACTCTCTCTCTACCCGATTATTACACATCTATAGATGCACGCATGTTGAATGTTGTATGATGTATGAACTCCCAAACCCGAAAACCGAACCCAGAATGTGAAACCGTAGCCAGCAACCCAAATGCAGATGTTGAAAAAATAAATAAATATCACGTTGTCTCTATGCGAATGGTTTGGTGGTTGTCGGAAGGTAGACAGAGCCGGCTGTTTACCCTCTTCCCCCTCCGAACTGTTCGGACCGTTAAGTCGTATACCGCACCGTTAATGTAGTCGAATGCGTCGATTAGGGTAGGTAGGTTCTGTTTTATTTCGGGGTTGGAGGAAGAGGACCGGTTGGAGGGGGACCGGGGCAGGGAGGGAAAGAAGCTTGTGTGTAGGAAGGCATGTTGATTGTGATGGGAGTACTGAATAGTACGTAGTAGTAGTAGTAGTAGTGACGACGGTAGAAGTAATTGTCAAGTTGACGGATCTTGAATTGAAGATAGATTGTTGGTTAAGGATCAAGAAACTTTTTAGGAGAAACTCAGGGTATTTATATCCTATCCCACGAGATTGCAACACCCTCAAAAAAAAATAGTCGACTAGTGAGCTAGTTACTACGTATGCAGTATGGTTACGAACGTAATCAAAAAAAAAAAGAAAACGTTACGGTTTCCCGCGTCCTCCGTATCCCGTACCTTAGCCAAATTTACCAGCCGTCAGCCTTGTTCCATGTGTGAGGCTAAGCTCCACTCAGCCCACTCAGCTGGTGTGTAACCCATTCCTCAGGCTGACTCGTTGAGTCACAGGACTTGTTAGTAACTAGCGCGTCAGTGCAAAACAAGTAATCGAAATCAAGTCATGACGCACTGGTGGATTTGAGCGAGTCGGACGTTGAGTAGAGCAAGGGATCGGTGGGGAGATACATCACCATGACCGACCTCAAGCAAAGGCTACGTATTGATTTACTCGTGGAAAATGGAGCAAATGGTGTCAGTTGTTGCAGACATGCCTTGAAAGTTGCAACCTACGGAGTAGTTAATAAGAGGTGGTTGAGTAAGCAAGCAAAATCCGGTTAGAAAATGGCGCAGAGGCCATTTCATCCCCATCTTTGATCAGGCTATGGCGCTTTACAGTTTTGAACTGTACGGAGTAACTCGCAGAACAGAAGACATCTGACGCTGCAGCCATGCACCCCTGGCCTGTCATGGAAATAAGATAATGTCTGTGTGTCTGCATAGTCTATGAGATAAGAGCTAACTACGCGGCGAAGAGAGCCGACCTACCTTGACCGCTTGTACGTTAGTTTGATTTAGTCATATTTGTCACAAGTGTGCGTCCATCTTGGTAGATCATATCTTTCAAGTTTTGGACTTGGCAGTTCAAACTCCGTGGGAAAGAACGGCGAATTGCTGTCGGGGCATACGGCGAAATGGGAATGGTGAAGCGAGCCGTCAAAGAACGGCGTACAGAAAGATCCATCTCATGTTCGAAGTATTATTCATTCTTCTTTCCCATGATCAAATTCATTCAAGTAATCGATACTAATTTTCTTTTCTTTCCCATGTCAAAGGCGCAATCCCGAGCACTCCGCGTACTACTGCGGAGTACGACGAATCCAACGTGATCCACACCCCACAGGGCACGTCTCAACATAAGGTTGCCCGTTGAGCACCATTTCTTTGTCAGGATTAGAAAAAAATAGTTTTCTTTCCCGCCATTGTGCGCTCGAGAATGTATCCACCGTTGAATCATCCACAAAAGGGGCAAACGTAGTTTATGGATTAGGGTTGGGAACCCCTTTTATGGAGCCTTCTTTGATCGTTCTTTGAGGCTTCTCCCGTGTAGCCTGTTTGGGTTAGTCACTCGGATTGTTACTGTATTAGTATTGCACTTTCGTACCCTTAAATTTACAGTTCTGCACTTTCTTCTTCTAGAAGATACTGATTGTCTCCTTTATTTCTTTGTGTGTATGCTAGTTAAGTAGTTAACTAAAGAATAAGACTGACTCGTCCATCGATGTAACTTAACTATGGTGAGTTACTAGCAGGTGGTAACTGCCGGATCATCCGAGACCCGATCGATCACGGCACGGGGAGTTTGGGTAACTTATGTACGGAGGATTACGAAGATTATTATGTCAGATATAGTTGATTAACTTGATTATTTGCATGAACAAGGATGTCCTGCAAACCAGGCTGCAATGTAATGCATAGTACGTACACACCCAGCTGAAACGAGTGACACCTGACGGCGCAATGTGCCTCTGCTGTGTACACGATCTCCGCGATCCCTGCATAACATGTCCTACCTTACACAGTAAGAATGATGTCTCACAAAGCAGAATCAAAATAAAATGAGACTTTAAGTAACTAATCCGTACGTGGTAACTTTTGCAGGCCCCAGCCCAGTGGATCTTTTTGGCTGTTTCATCTCGACAAAGGGTCACGGGACTTGCCGAAGTTTTGCCGGCATTGGCAAGATTCGATGTACGTACATTACGGAGTACAAAGGGGGCTTAAGAAATGAAGATCTGTACAATGCCTAGAAATTCGAAACAGAACCAATGCAAAACATTTTTAGTTGACATAGTCAAATGATAATACGTAATGCGAGCCGAGGTAAGTACTACCGTGGTATATCAGACTGCAGCACAGCCACGACCATCAGGCCTGACTCAGACGGATCCTCGTATCGATCAGTGGCTGTACTCTGCAGGCTGCCCCATTATCTGTACGGAGTAAGTTGTAAGGTTCATCTGCCACATGGAAAAAGAAAAAAAACGTGTCCTTGCTTTGATGGTCCCGTGTTTCAGACTCGGGTCCGGGCTCCACGGTTCATAAGCAATTATACCGTATGCGTGCTGGTACAGTACGGAGTACAGAGACTCACCGTTTTTTTTCTTCTGATTTTGTGTTCAGTCTATCTCTCTTATCAAAGTTAATGCATATATCTGTTCATAATATGAACGGTGGCTTGAATGTTGGGGCTCAACTACCGTATTCGACATACGAACACCACCGGGGATAAGCAGGATCTACTCCGTAGTTACTCATGGATTGATTCTTCAACGGCCCAACCAGATAATTTCAACCATACTCCGTAATAAAGAAAAATGTTTTTCGGAAACTAGCCGAAAACGAAGATCTCCGCTGGTCAGTCCCATGGCCCTGGGAGGGAGCGGTGAAAAAAAAGTCCACTCTTCAAGCCAGTTACAACTTACGTAGGCGAAGTATTAATTATGAATTAGAAATCATTCGCGCACGGAGTACCTCCGTTCACGCCACAAAAGGAGAAAACTAAAATCAGCATGAGATTTGCACAAAACGCATATGTACAGAGTCGGGGAACTCGGACACTCGAAAATCGACAATCTAAGCCGATCAAAATATAACTAGATCTCATCACGCGACGAGTCTTCAATGTTGATCAGGGGGAAGTACGATTTTCATTTATTAACTACTGTCACGCTGTCACCGTCCGAAATGTTCTCTTAGTTAGTTAACCTCGGATGTTGACAAAAACCCCTTTTCTATAGTTATGGAGTCATTGAATTCGCCACCAGTCAATTTCGATTGAGTTTCTCTACCCACAGCACTTATGCAGGTACAAAAAGATAAATTTTACTTATGGCTACGCACTGCGTACGGAGCCTAGAAATTTTTTCAGGTATCACGTGAAAGGTCGAACCCTAAACATGAACGCTGGACACTCCGATAGTTAGAGAATAATCCCATTTCACGTCAAAATCACTTGATATATTCCTATCCTTCTTGCTCTACGTATATCCTTTCTGTTGTTAGTTTCAAGTGCCATGTATATCACAGAAGTTTTCTTCGAACGTGTGTTGTCTGAAATTTAAGGGACTTTTTGGTTCCCAGAGGGAGAAGGATTGTAGCTAGATAAGCTCAAATTTTCTCTCCTATGAAGAAATACTGATGTTTTCCACACATATCCTGACAGATATCTACGATCAAATGACTAGACTCATAATTATCTCCTAATTAACTTCTTTCAAAATAACTAGTTAAAATCCCATCCCCAGCCTCAGGGAGACATCCACATTCGTACAAGTTAGGTTACTGTGCATCTGTAAGAAACTAGCTCATGAACATAGATAGATTGACAAAAAATTACTAGAGAGCTAGAAGAAAAAAGGACATGAGGAGTGCTTATTCTTAGGAAGAATAAGATGGGTAGCAAGAGCTTCTTATAAGCCTCATCAGGTACATCATAGATCTTCCAAATCGGAATCACAGATACCGAAGAACATAAGGGGACAGCGAGGCATTGATCAAATGAAGATGTAACAAAAGAAATGCTAAGAATGAGCAACCAATAATAGCAAGTAACGACGAGCGATCAAACAGCACAGCTATTTTAAGCGTCAAGACCTGTAGAGATGGATCGAGAGCGAATCCAAAAGTGCCAAAATGATGCCAATGGAACCCATTCTCACGCAGCATCTTCAGTGACTTTGTTGCCTGCCTTGCCTTTCTTCCCCTTTTTGCCCTTGACTTTATCCTCGACTACATCTTGCTGAACTTCAGGCTCAGCCTCGATGGATCGAAGGTCAAGGTCCTCAGCTTCTTCGAGAGAAGCTTCTCGTTTCGCAATTTCGAAATCTTCATCTACTTCATTGGATGAAAGGTCAAGATCCTCATCTTCTTCTTCAGGCGAATCCTCTCGTTTTGCGATTTTGGCTTCTTCGGCTACTGCCTTGCCTTTTGCTCCCTTGGCTCCTTTCTTCCCCTTTTCTCCTTTCTTCCCCTTCTTGCCCTTGGCCTTATCCTCAACCACATCTCCCTGAACCTCAGGCTCAGGCTCAGGCTCAGTGGATCGAGCGTCGAGCTCCCCAGTGTCTTCGGGTGAAGCCTCTTCAAGGTCAAGATCCTCATCTTCATCAGGCGCGTCCTCTCGTTTTGCGATTTCAGTATCTTCTTCGGCTACTTTCTTGCCTGCCTTGCCTTTCTTCCCCTTCTTTCCTTTTTTCCCTTTCTTCCCCTTCTTGCCCTTGGCCTTATCCTCAACCACGTCTTCCTGAGCCTCAGGCTCACCTTCAGTGTCCTGAAGGTCGCGTCCCGGGTATTTGGAAGCCTTTGCTTTCGCTGCCTCTTTGGCTGCAATCTGGGCTTCGGTATGGTGACGAGCTAGCTCGACGGGAGCAGAAAGCTGGGCCCATCGACTGGCAAAAGTAGAGACAGAGCCCTATATAACTCAACTATGAGCAAACTATTGTCCGAAAAGGACATAACGACTAAACTTGCCACATATTTTTTATCCAGCTCATTACCCTCACTTTCGGATTGGAAAGCAAGGGCATTCGAGGCCAGTAGGCTCACAATAAATGCTTTGGACACGGTGACACGCATATTGAAGTCGAAGAAAATGAAATTTCGGATTTTCGTGGATTTAAAGAAATGAATTAAGAATTTGATAGATGATAAAGACGAACTGACCAGCAGTAGCGCAAAGACAAAACGACAACAATAGAAAAATGTAGTGAGATGGGTGAGAAGAAGAAGGGAAAAAAAGATAATATTTCTGTTGACATTACTTGCTCTTATATATTCGACGGACGTCAACAGATTAGGATGATCACGACGACGTTACATACGTACTTTGTTGTTGTCTCGTATTCCTGCTATTTCTGTTTGCGTCCATGTACTCCTGTCTCACCAGCATGAATATGATACTCAGCCAAAGGTGTCAGGACTTAGGAACCAGATAGCGCCACCTATCAACATTGAAGCTGGTTCCTTAACCGTTTCACTGCGTAAATAATGTATAAGTTAAGCTTTTTAGAGCAGATGTATTAGTGCATTGTTATAGCTCTTTCTGGGATTTACCCGAGTGCATTAAGGAGCCTCGAGTTTCCTTGATTAACCACTAAGAGTTCAACGTCTGTTCCACGGAGCAATTACCTGAGTAGTAGCGCTCCCCAAGGCGTCTCAGTCAATAGAGAAAATTTCTATGAAATCATAGAAGTATTGGAGCAGATCACCTCATGAGCATAGCTCTGATTTTGGCTAGGGAGGCAGGTACAGGACGTGGAGGCGTCTCGTCCGGACGAGTAGTGGTAGTGGTAGCATCGCATGAAAAGCGTAACTCATAACGTAGTAGATTGATTAAGAAAGACAGAATTATGGCGAGGCTTTCCGGATTGATCATACGTTGGGCTCATCATGTGAGAATTCGACTTGAAGCAGGTTCTTCTCTGTACAGTCCTTTTATTTCATTTTCTAGCTTCTAGTTTTTCTGCTCACCCTTTGCCATCCATTTACCTTACTGAAGCTGTTCCTTATGCGAACTGTCACAATCTTGATATTTTATCTTGAAACTAATAGGCCAAGCTTTGCTCTACGGCCCTTGGCATCTTGGCCCTCTGTAGGGGCCGATTGTGTGAATAATAATGTCTCATGTTTGTTGTTGTAGTTGCTTCCAAGCTTGTTACAATTTATGCTTCATTCTTACTGTTTCTGGATCGCATCTTTATACATGTACCAGCAAAGCCTCATTGTTCTGCTACATATGTAAGAGCTAGATGAAGCCCATAAGAAGCTATTATGCCCATCTAATTCTTTCTGGAAAATCAGCAGTCCTCTTCTTTCTCTTCTGGCTTCTACCTAATTTTTCCAGTCAACTCTCGTTAATCTATCTACGTTCTCGAGTCACCGGCAGTTCCTTACAATATAACCCTATATTCATCTTCTATCAGACATTAATAGCTGTTGATCTAGTCTCTTGTAGCTTTTGATTATCTTGTTCATGGGTTCAGCTACTACTAGGAACATAGCAGATATAGCAACAGGGTGAAGTCAGCTTTGATTCATTCCACCGTAAGACCCAAAATCCTCGCGTGCCATATTTTGTTACCTTACACCATAGCAAGTCAGAGTCCCGGATACTCAACATGACACGGCCATTGATCGGATTACTTCCACCAAAACCAACCGGGAACAATTCAGCATAACCTAATCTAAACAGTCCGAACCGTCGATTCAGTCGAGGCCAGTATAAGGATAAGACGGACGAGTGGGCGCATCAGAGTAATGGTATGCATCAGTATTATATGTGGGTTGCGCTTGCGGCGCACGGATTGGGTGTCAATGTGCAGCATTACAATCCACTGATTGATGAGGAGGTAAAGAAGGAATGGGGGGTCAGTGACAGTTGGAAGCTGAGGGCTCAGATGGTCTTTGGATTGCCTGAGGAGGGAACGTTGGTCGGGGAGAAAGAACAGAAAGTGGCAATGGAGGAGAGATTGAAGGTCTTTCGTGCCGATGGGGAGTGAGGAAAGGCTCAGACGTTTCTTTTTGCGCCATTCGAATGCTCATGAAGCTTTGACTTTGTCTTTCGAGTGAAATTGTCTAGATGTTTTGCTGTTGATGTTCGTTGCGCTGCTCGTAATTGTAAGAAATAGAGTACTCCTAAACATCTTGAGATTAGAGCCCGTATGAAAGCTATCTGATAATCCTCAAAAGTCTGGGTTATTGTATACCACTTGTCTCCTGAGCAGCTGCCAAGAAGAACAGTTCCTGGAGATTGACAGAGACTTTCAGGGTTCTGTCATGCCTTGTCCCTAAGGTTTTCTCAAAACCAGACAATGCACGTACATACATCTCCTCCGCCTCCACAACTTTCCCTTGCTCAGCATAAAGTTTACCAAGATCATTGACAGTATCCAATGTAGTGACATGTTCTGGACCCCAGGCCTTCTCTTTTGCTCTCAGGGCGCGTAGATGTAGCTGGATCTTTTCCGATAAGTGATCATCAGAATGGCGGTCTGTTCCGTTCTGTTTGACTGGCACACTTTCTGGGAGTGAGCTAGTCACGCGATTCTGTAAGACCTCTAAGCTGCTGGGATCTTGCACAGCTGTTTGATTGTGGAAGTCCGGGGCTGCTGGCTGTGCTGACTTCAGACCCGAGTCTGCAGCATTGAGATTTGTCTGCATCTCTACGGGAATTCTAAGTACAAGATGTTACTGCGTAGTCATTCATCTGTGATACTAACCGTCGAAAAAGCGTTGGGCCCACTCCGGATTGCATGCAGTGAGATGAGTGTAGTATGTGCCCCATCTAGCATTTGCTTCTTTTTTCTCAAAAAAGGAATCAGCTTTGCGAAGGGCAGCAGTATTTCTTGCAAGGGTTCTGATATCCGGCAGAGGAAGAAAGGTCACTAATGCGACAAAAGAGCTGATCGTGATGCCGCTTAAATCGAGCCCGCCGGGACTGGGTGCATAGCGAGCTGCGGCCGTCACCTTTACGGATTGTGGAGTGCATCTCACGACCTGGTTGTTTTGGATTCTAGTTTGAAGAAGATTCAGGGATGTAACACCCCGTTTTGCCTGGTCTAGAAGCTCTGATAACGCGGCTGTATAAGTTGAGAGCTTGTCTAGTTGGTCCAAATCACATTCAATGAAGGGGAATTGGGTGGCTGGGACATTGTAAAAGAACAGATGATCTCCCATATTTTCTCTAGGTGCAGGATTGATGGGATTTTGGGAAGAATGGCTCTGGCATATTTGAAGTACATATTCGGTACTATCAACGCCCTCTGCTAGTCGATGAGCTAGCACATCGAGTGCAGATCCAGCGACACTAGCACGAGGATGATAAATTGGCAAGCCTAGCTAGCGAAGTGACCAGTTCTATTCAGTGGAGCATCAATTTTACATCCAAAGCAATGACAGAAGGACCACTGACACGATCAGGCACCATACATATTAGGGCTCGCTCCCTCTAGCCCTAAATTCCCTGATTCGCTCAGCTATTCAATCGACCAATCATATCACGAGATGATAAAGAGCCGCACTAGCCCCGAAGAAGCAAAATCCAGATTGCGCAGTCACATGACCGCGCGTTGTACTGCGTCATATCCAAAAGGAAGCTACACGTCCGCATTCCTCTATTCTTTCATATGAAGAACTCGATCATTGGCAGGTAGAATACTTACCATGGCTCCCATCAGACGCTATCTCCGAATCAGCAAATATTCCGTCCTAGAATGTCGCATATTTCTTGAAAATCCGTCCGATACTCGATGGCTCCTGGACTCCAATTCTCAAGAACCCGTTCTTCCACGGATTTTCAATACCATCAAACCGCTTGTGTTACCGAAACTGCGCGAAGAGAATGAGCGGGCTCTGGCGAAGAAGAAGAGTAACCCTGTCAAGGATGTTTTGGTTGAAGGTACTGTATTCCTTCCTATTTCTATTCTGGCTACATCAGAGGTGAATGTTTGTTGAGTTTATGGTGGTTATTGGATAGATGACTTTGAAGTCGCCATCTTTCTACGCGAGTCTGGAACAAGACATTCCTTGCTTACGAAGCAAAAGACGTTTGGGAAGCAGCAGAAAATCAAAAGCAACTCTAACAAACTTACGGGATCAACGGCGGAGATTCTTGTGGAAAGTGATGAGGAAGGAGATAACGAGCAAACGCGGATCAGAATGAGTGATATTCCTGAGGTGGCTGATTCGGATGATGAGGAATCAGACTCAGAGAAACGCACTGGGAAAGCCGCCGCAGAGGCTACGGATAATAACGATGATAAAAAGCTTCAACTTACGACACACTACGAAGGATTCAGTATCTGGGGATGGGTTCTGTGTCTGCTTGTGACGCGAAAAAATCACAAAAGTCGCAAGACAGCGGCCGGTGGCTCTGGTGCAGCTACTTCTGGGCAGGCTTTGATGGAGGAATGGATTGGGACGCAGATGCAGCCTGTTCTTGACGAAGATTAGGTTTGGTTGGGTTTCGTCAGCACGCAAGTGATAGAGAGAGCAGCCTTTGATGTACGTTTCGACATCAATAATAGTACACTAGACGCCATTGGACGCGAATATTCATCAACAAACAGCTCTCATCTACTCCGAGATCGCTCAAGTTTATCAAGCGAATGAACACATGCGCTTACGGTGGACAAAAACACTACGACTTTACGGTCAGAACAAACTGTTCTGTTTCAGCGGCCATGTTTTTGGCACGTTCCAGCCCTTGGCGTGGGCGTGTATGAATTATATAAGTCAAACAAGAGACTGAAAGTTTACTTGTCTATCTACCGAATATACCGAAACTTTCAGACTCAGCGGTGTCCGGAATCGGCGAACAAAGCAGCTTCCCAGCATCTGAGCACGACCTCTGAATGGACGCCTAGCATAAAACCGCCAGCAGTCTTTCAACTACATACAAAGCCGTGTCTTCTTTGCGCCCTACCATGACTACCACTTGTCGGAAATTACCAAACGTTTACGGTGCCCAGAAAGGTTAGCCTGATAGGTCCAAAAGCAGGCCACAATTGCCCGGTGCTGCCCGAGCAAAAAGATCTCAAATATAAAAAGGCCCTTTCCCCCCTTTTTCTAAACAATCTCTGTATATCGTTTTGCAAATTCCCTCATTCTTTTTCTCTCCCCTATATATGCCTTGATACTCCCATGGCCGGCCTTGGGTTTAGCGCAGCCCTAATTATAGTCTTGACTTTGCACCTTGATATGATCAACGCATGAACTTCAAATTTCCCTGCAGACGTGGGTTAACTATACACCATCGTACCATTCAACCATCTACGAAAGACAAAGCAAGGGAACTAGCAGGAGACAAGTGCTGGTCCTGTACGCAATGAGACCCAGACGTCTGCCATGTCTTTGCCAAAGGTGACACCCAGGTATGCTTATACCTATAGTTAGTTTAACTTCAAGGTTTAGTAATGGTATGAACTAATATTATCTATAGAGAGACCCTGTCAGCGCACGGGAAATCCGTGATCGATCAGGCGAGTTACGACGGAATTTTAGGGCAGCCTGGGTTGCAGCTTGGGAGAAATGGACCGCGGACTTTAACAGATGGAAGCCCCGTCGGCAACGATGGGAGTGGGAATTTTTGAGGATCGCCGCCTCCGAACAGTTTCGAAGGAAAGTTGTCTGGTCGGTTGGAATGACGGCTTAGATGCTACAAGATATCGCTACAGAGGTCATCAATGGGAGATTCAGACAAAGAGATCTACGACGGCAACCTTCGCCAGATTATCGACATATTGCCACAGTTCGAGAGTAACTGCTGGAAGCTTGGCTGGATCCGCACATACTCTCTCAATCACACCATCTTCTGATATCTCACAGATTCAAAGTCATAACTTTCAAACCGAACCCAATCCCGTTCTTCTTCAGACATCACGATGGCGCCTTCACTTGCTAAGCTACCAGAGAATCGACAGCAGTGGAAGATTACCGCAGCAGCCTTCAAATTGAGGGGGAAAGTACTACATTCATACACAAAGATGAAATCCGCGTCAGAAGCGACAGACGAGCAGTATCTGCTGTTTCGCGTACTTTACAACAAACCTAGGGATATCTCCATGTTCGATCCCACCGAATTCGGCCTGACACAGAACGACATACAGCAAGCGGGGCGTGTCCTTTCTGCGAGTACAGAGTTTGCGGCCTATTGTCAAAATCTCTCAACTGGAAATTGGAGAGCGAATTCAAGAAGGAGTCGCTTTACCATGAGGGGCCGGAGAAGATTGTCTTTGTTGCCTAATGGACCGGTGTTGCTTACATTATACTATATACAAGGTTAGTCCTCTCTTCATTTAGTCGATATCAATTGCTAACGTCTCATCCACAATGGCTAAGCAAAGAGTTCCCTGACCAGCGTATTTTGTACATGGATGGATCGATTCCAATGAGAAGTCTGCTTATCGACGAGTTCAACGAAGACAAATACACTAGGGATAATCACTACGACAGCCCTACTATGTTGGTTGCCACCGCTGGGGTGTCTACGAATCCCCAAGACGCGTTTGTATACTATGGGGACAAACTTATACAGCATTACAAGTTGAATATGGAACTCCTGAAGCCACCACCTTACGACAGATACCATGCTTGAGGCGAAAATTGTCCTCTGTTCTCGACTCTGGTCTTTCCTACTTTTCTCTGCTACTTTCCACCTGGTTCCATAACCGATATCACGAGTTTCGATTTGCCCTGCCATTGCCCACTTTCCTCCCTGTTTTTCTCATATCTTACTACGAATTTCGATGATCAGATTGTCATTCGTGCCACGAGCAACGACCGGCCGAACTCTTTGGCCATATGACCTTTTTACGCATGTGCGGAGCCGCGATCATGAACGACTTCGTCACCCCGAAAGTCCACGACTCCTACGTTCACCATGCCATTCTTGACAGGAACATTGACCGACAAACACAAGTTTAACTCGGAGATATTGGTTATGCTGGTCGAGGACGTCGAGGTCCATCTCATTGAATGCTTTACTTCGATCCACCAACGTCCAGAACTTCCACACGGCAACGTCCATCTACTTGAAATAAACAAAGAGAATGCGCTAGCAATTCGAGCAGACGACCGTGGAATTTTGGTCATCAGACTACATGGGGCTACACTTACATTTGAATTGCTGGAAAATCCACAGGCCGTTCTGGGACATTACGCAGTCAAGAACAAGTACTTCGCCCCCATTACTTATCGGACGTTCCACACAATGGCCTTCATACTCCCAGAGGACGACAGTCACCTTCGTCCAATTTACAAGCCGGTTCAGCAGTTCGACGAATGCCTTTACCATTCTAAGTGAGGATTGGGTCCTACGACTCAGCCGACGACTTCACAAAGAACGGGAACGCATCCGCGCAGAAGCTGCGGACGCCATACAATATGCCCAAAGTCGAATGGCCTTCTATTTCGACGAACTCCAGAACACATCGATCGTGCCATCACTGAATACTTCAACAAGTGCTGTTCTCGTTGTGCCAAACGTATTCTGACCGATTAAATGTCCGAGCATCAGAAGGAATGTGAGCTACTGCTTTGTCTATTCTGTTCAGCATTATTCCTTGCTGTAAAATTACCAAGATATAAGAGGTTTTGTGTTACAAACTTCTTCCAAAAACACTTGATGTTTATAACTCCCGGGCAGGATACCGAACAATTAAGAGCTATACGGATCCAATCTCTGCCCTTGAATGTCTGGGGATATGCGTCGAAGAAGTCTCCATCACGGCTCTTGAGCTGTTTTTCCTAGTCAGTATCAGTCAATCGCATTGAGAGTTTGTGGATGAATGAGCCTTTCACGATAGTAATAGCCGACTTCGAGTATAACGCTAGACTTCTGAATATTGTTGGACATTATGCTATATTCGAAATTGCACTTGCCAACGCACGGGGTGATTGGGTGGTTCCACCTACGACAATCAATCACCAGTTGTCGTCAAGTGAACTCGCCAGCCTGCTTCTCCTCTGGACTTTCGCGAGTACCACAAGGCTAAGCGTTGAGCCCTGTCCAACAAACCTACGAGACTCCACCAGTTATCACTACACACAACTTCCTCGAAAGTCCACCTAGTCTCTTACATCTCGTTCACTTCGACCATTATCAGAGCGTCATTCGAATTGTGTGCCTAGACTTAGACCACCATCACTAGACAGACTATGCTATCAAGAGCGCGATGAGGATTATGACGACCATCTGGAGGTCGATGTTGTCGATGGCGATCAAAGTGGCAACGGTCAATGAGGGTAACCCAGACGCGCTATGAGCTATGGTCTCATCGATTCTATTTACTTCAATGGCTTCTTGTTTCTTTTCATTTCATGCGAATGCTGCATCATCCATATCAATGATATCGAAACAGACACTATATCGATCAAGAGATCAGTGTTTTCTTGCCATCCTACATCACGAAGTGAATATCTCATTTTCACTGATGGCTAAAGAGGATACGCAGGTACGCTTGTAACCCTGATATAACGGAAGGATGTTCGCCTGTGTTACAATCACACGCGGAATCTCGCAGCGAAGTTAGGATTGAAGACTGGGTTCACAAAGGATGAGTTGTTACGGCGCCTTATCCAGATCTATAGCCAGGTCGACAACTTCGGGGATATGAAGACAAGCAATGACACGTACAAATGGTTCAGACGAGACTGCCGCCCAGCAAGGCCGGAGGATGCCCTTGGCATCTACAGATTCACCTCACGTCCTCTCTTGCCTCGCATTGCAAAAGGACCGGATGCGTGTGACCAGTGGATCCTGTACACCCTAGCGGGCATCGAAGACCCCGAAGCGTTGAAGAAGACATGGAACGAGGAAGGATTGGTGGTTTTGCCTGATGTGTTTTCTTGGTTACGGGATGCGGACGTTCTCTCCAAGATCCACGAAGAGTATGATATGTATCTCCATCATCAAAGGGAGATTTCTGGCCGGCACAACTTCGGTTGGCTAAGGAATATGTATCACTCATTCGCTCAGCAGGTAGTACGAAGAGACCCAGTGTACTACATGTTATACTGTCTGTTGAGAAAGGACCACCCTTGGAAAATGATTTCCTATCCTTACTATGCCAAATACACTCAGCCAGGTGACCGGACTTTCTTCAGGCATATCGACATTAACGTGCAGCAATGTATTGCGTCCGGAAGGGGTAAAGAGACAGATCCTTCTTCATTGGCGACGAATGTTAATACTATTATGTCCAGACACAATTTTGGCTGGACAATACTTGCTGGATTTTCAATTAACATCAATTGCCAATGCGATCTGCGCTGCGACCAGATCATAACTCTGGGCGATCAGGAAGCAATCGGTCAAATTGCGACGCTTAAGGCGGTCGTCGAAGCAAAGAACGCTCCATTTACGACTCTATTTCCGAAGCCCAACGCGATCAAAACGGATCTCCAGGCCGGTATTTATTTCTACCTGGACGATTACGATTCAAAGGGGAAGCTGATTCGCGGCGCACGACCGGCCGACCTTAAATGGTCGAAGAAGAAAGACAAGTGGAGGGGGATGGCTCGGTGTCCCAGGACATTGGTAATATGCTCGGTGGAGAGGATCCTTTGCCCCTGACAAGGAATGAGCTACGGAGAATGCAGTTGCGGATAAGTGACGGGGGCTTTATTACCAGAACAACTGATGGCTCATAGCCATCAACCAGTCGACCCTCCTCTCCAGAGATGCAACGTGCAGAGTCGCCTGTCTCGGTAAGGTCAGTGGCTATGATCGATCCTCCTGTCGCGCTGCCTCGATGTCCTGTTACTCCAAGTAGAAGATGTACGCCCTCCACCCATTCTATCGACATGGTGATGTCCGGAGAGACTCCATACCGCCCTTTAAAATGAATCAGTACCTCACTCCCAAGTCCTGGCAGGTGTTTGAAAGAAACCTCTCTGATTGGCTGGGATTTAATCTTCCGTTATTGATTAAATTCCCTAGCTAATCAGAGAGGGCGCAGCTTCCTGTCTTTGAATAGACTGAGTCTACATCTATAGCACTGGTCCCAAACGCTTGTGGTGTGGCTAGACGTGTTGCGGCAGTCCATGCAAGTGATCTGATTCAAAATCTATGACAATACCTGGAGCAACCGTATGATTATGAAGGGGATAAGACCCTAGCATGGCTCATCTCACCAGCACGGTCCCGTGCGGCTTCACCAGGATCCCCGGGTAGTGACGACGGTCCTTTGGACCTAAGGTTGAAGTCTTTTGCATGCGGATGTTTGGGATTGCCTGATGCATTGCTGAACGGCATGAGACCCGGTGCTAATAACACCACATCTGCTGCCCCTGTGTACTTATTTCCTGAAGCGGGCGCCATTCGTACCGATAAGGATGCCGCCGTTTATCATACCATCAATGAGTACACAGCAGAAGGCAAGAAGATACGCCGCGCGCAGCTATTTAGCCACCACGGGGACTTCTCCTTAGATACCCCAGCAACACATTGGACCTTGAACTTATATTGATTAATGGTTATCCGTCGGGATACTTCCGTGTACACAACGGAAGACTGGAAAATATGGACAGATGACGATTTTACCAGGTCGGAGATGAAAATCAGGGGGAGGGGGAAAGACAGATAAAGCGATTCAAAAAGGCTATCCTCATCGATTGAACCATTATGATACACAATCACGTCTTATACTTCCCAGCCATGTACGCTATTCCGAGGCCGTCATCTTTTTTTGATGCCGATGAGGCTTGGGAGACAAAGAAAAGTCGTTGGAAAGAGCTCAAGAGAATGCAGCGGGTCTCAGCAGTCTGCGAGGATATCACCAAAGAACGTTAAACTTATGAGTCCTGAGAAGTGGAGCGAAGTGAGACCGGTTGCTATACAGCCTACAACGACGTCGCAGATTGGTCCAGCATTTTATGCAAAGCTTGCCACAACCAATTTGATCAATGGGTTGATCTTGGGTTTATTTTTTTTCCAACAGATCTTAAGTTTTTCATCGACTTTGAAAAAAGAGATCGCCAAGCTCGACAACGCACTGGCGTGAGCGAAGAAACCTTTCGGCGAGACTTTAACGGCCCCGACAGCCAGCTAGATTTCGAAACATACTCGATACCTCACCAGCTCATTACTGGCCCAAGGCAGAAGAAATCCCACTAC
The DNA here is from genome assembly GCA_023625975.1 of Talaromyces sp. PYS2103. Lineage (NCBI taxonomy): Eukaryota > Fungi > Ascomycota > Eurotiomycetes > Eurotiales > Trichocomaceae > Talaromyces > Talaromyces sp. PYS2103. Next base: position 291,740 of record JAMAGB010000018.1, on the reverse strand, counting down.
CAAACACTTCAATAGGAGGCATCTCAAGCAGTATCGAAACATCTTCATACGTTAATTTGATACTGGAACTACACACAACTGCGAACCACGCAATTACTATGCCAACTCAGCACCGCCGGCACTAGCTCATCTTTCTATCTTTTCTTTGTCTGCTTGGTGCCTACATCTTCCACTTCGTCTGGTATAAAAGCACGCGAAACAGAACAAGATCAAAATCCCAAAGTATATCCCGGGTAGAAAACGCGGTGAGCATGGAGAGGAGGAAGACAATCAAGACGATGATGACAATGAACTCCCGCACAACGATGCAATCCAACCGGCTGTTGTCAAGAATGACGTCCCGCGCATACTCGAAGGCTTTTCAGGAACCTCAAAATGGGCTTCGGAATTTACCGACTGCCACCTTTTCGTGAAGGATGATGACTACAATATTCAAAAGCTAGTCGTGTATAATACCAAAACACTGAAGGAGTATCGCTACGAACTGGTCGAAATACACCAGCGAGAGACAACCCCGCCGTATTTTGACCACGCTGACCCGCTCGAAAGACTCAGGCCTCAGCTGCCGGATAAACTCGGCGGTATGTTTACTACGTGTTGATCTTGTACTTGTTCTAACTTGAATACAGCTTCGCCGCCACCTCCGTATCGGGCGCGCTGTTGGCTGAAAGTCGTCGTTTCTCAGCCCTTAATGGACAGTAAGTCGAGTTCATCCACTAGATCTTCTCTTGCAAAGTTTCTAATTGAGAACTATCTAGCCGAGTCTTGATATCTCAAGACTTCAATGAAGTATATGTCACGTTCGCTAACTACCACGATGATTATTTGGAATATCTCCGGGTGGGTACTGTTACTGTACACGGAATGCGTTTCTCAACATGCAGACCTTCGGGCCGTTCTTGATAAATGATCATGAAAACATGGAGGCACTCGCAATTATAATCACTGCGATAACGCTGGCCCTCGGAAATTCGGCAGAGCACGAGAACTCTCTACCACCGTGGAATCTGCCGCCCAAGGCCAAGCCGCGTGCCGGTTCCGCTTCGGCGGGCCTCTCTGACGAGTACAAAGCCTATTGGGATCAAAAGTTTGCCATGATGTATCCCGATCAAGAGCGGATACTCAATTACATGCGTGCACAGGTATGTATAGTCAGCGACATGTCTATGAATAGTATGGGACTAACGTATGTCATCTGGACAGAATGGTGACCACAAAGGTCGTACGGTATGTATTCATTACACTCGTTGTCAATTGTCTATACTAATCAATCGATGATAACATAGGAAGCTTCGACAGATCGTGCCGGCTCCGTTCAGGTTGATAAATCGCGTCAAGAAGCAATTGATCATAACATTCCACCCATGATGACTGTCGAAGCCATGGCCATAAAATCGGAGCGCGGGAGACCATATTACGTCGTTGACTGGCACGGCAAGCGGTTATCGTACAAAGGGAGAAATCCGGCCGTGAAGCTAACCAGGGACCACAACGAGTCCCTGAGGATTGCTGCAAATAACCTCCAAGCGGCGAGGGACGCAGACGTCGCTGCCATGCAAGACTTTAGAAGAAGGGTTACCCAGTGGGCGACAGACCGCTGAGTCGACGATGTTTGGGTCGTGTCAAGGGGTTGGAAAAGGGTTCTGCGGCCCTGAAGCCTGTGCCAATTGAGAAGCTGCCTGCCTTCGATGCGAGGAGCCCGCTCTTTGCTGAGGGTTGCTGTCTTCGATGTTCGAAGATAGCAGGTTCGGAAGGTCTTTATTGTGTGCGCCCCAGCAAGCATGCGAAATGCTATCGTTGTGCCAATAACTGTGTTCCCTGTGAGCCTATCCCGGCTCAATACAGGCAGGCATTCAAGGAGGTGCAAACCCTTTTTCAGGCCGGTACGTTGGCGAAAGCTTTTGCGGCGTTGAATCGTTACGTGACGAACGTAACTGCACTTGCCCACAGACCATCAAGGGTTGATGCCATTCTCGAAGAGCCTTTCGTACACGTGCGAGTCCATGAAGACTCATCTCCAAGGAAACAGCCTAAACGAGGTGCAAAAGCGAAGGCCAAGGCAAAGAATATTCTTCGCGCAGCCCCTGTAGGCCCAAAATTTCTCCTAATACTGCTGGACCTGAATATAGACAATGTTTCGGTGGTTGTTTCTCAAAGCAAGGCCAGTGACCCAACTATCTGGGCCATTCATTCAAGCAGTCATGATGAAACTATTTTCCGATGCTTAGATGATTTGTCAATCAGAGTTGACGGTCAGAAGGTTCTTCGAAAAGCAATTGTCGAACCCAATTGAGAGCGATATTGGCTTCATTCACGACGCAGATCAACTCTACAATGCCATTTACAGCGATACAGTCGACATGGAATGACCGGTACACTTGCCTTGAGATTTGTCATGCTCTTCATATCATGTCATGGCAGATCCAGAGTTTGATGACCCCGCGCGTCCAGCGCCGATCAAAGAAATATTTACATTATTCACTGGAGATAGGCATAAGCCATTGATCACTCGTTTATCCTCTGCATTTCTGTAGTTAGCAGACTCAGAGAATCTTCGAAGGATCATCGATGGTCTCAAAGTGCAGCCCTCGGACGATGAAGAAGGTATTGCGCGCCATGAGCGTGTGAATCTTCTGGAGATGGTATTTTCCGATCCCAAATATCTCCAGGATGATGTTTTGAAGCCTTGTAAGTATGTATGAGTTTTACTATCCAGAAAATGAGGACTAATTATCTAATAGGGCTATTGCTACCTGGGAAGTCGAGAGATTCTTTGTCCGCACCTGCAACACCAACTGGAGATGCGGCCCCGATACGCCCATCTAAAAGACGGAGGGTGTCAAACCCCGTACGCACATTAGCGTCCACCTGACGCTGCTGCCATTTGGTGTTTCACGCTTAGTCGGCGCTTCGAACTATTGATTGAATGTACAACTCAACCGATGCGTAAACGATCCGTCCAAAGTTCGAGTCTCTGTGATGCTCGCTTGCAAGACGTAAACGTCCAGGAAGAAGCCAAAAGCGCTAGGCTACACGGCTGTCACTGATGGTAAATTGCAAGTGAAGTCATATGAACGTCAAGACATTGATCAATCTGTGATATTCACACATACCCTCTAGTTGAGTTACGAGGAACCTCGTGGATATGGTCGATGACAATTTTGGATTTCCAGGGGATAGATATCATGGCGAAGTACGTACGAGGGTTACGGACTCAAATACGAATACGTGGAGAGCTGCTTTCCGGACGAAGCTGCAAAGTGGAGACGATGCATTCGCATGTTGAACGTTAGACAAATACTAGCTGAAGACCGTCAACGACTATTTTTTTTCTTTTTGATAGCGTAACTTAACTCCCGAGGTCATTGAGTCTATTGATATTCAGGGGTTCGCCAGGCAAGACTACTAGTATCATTGTAGAAACTCACGACAGCGATTCCAGCCCATCGCTTCTACAAAACAATCTATCCTTTTATAGAATATGCAGTAACATACACGTTTCCCGATTGGTTAGTTAGTTATAGGATGCTAAGTGTAATGGCTGAGCTACACTGTGTTTCAGAGTCAGACATGTCGACAACCAAGAAAGCGCTTAGGCTTGATTGGATCATAGTCGTTCTCCTATTCTCCCTTCGCGCTTAGCAAAACTTCTCACTATATTTATGCCTTTAGCTATGTTCTAGTCAAAGAACCAAATCTGCTAGTCAAAGAATTGGCAGTGTAAACAGCTGAATCACAATTGACATGTCCAAAAATGTATATACAAGAAGGTATCAAAAGAAAATTTTGTTTCCAAAATCAATTGCTACAGGTAAGTATACAACATATCGAAGGTAAATAACGATACGACCTTGAGGAAATCTCTCGGGAGAGAACTCCGTTTGAGGCCGGTTCATGTCATGCTACTTGCAGATAGGGACATATAGAAACAAAAGGTCAAGGTAAAATATGTAGCGAAGAAGAAAAGTTCAAAGGATATCCGGATTTTCAAACGACAGTTTAACCGCTGTAGTTGAGGACAGCAGTCAAAGCAAGAGGACCAGGGGCAACGTTGCCACCAATACCGCCAACATCAGTATCTTTTTGGCGGTAGGCATTGGCGACACTGCCAAGGTTGGAAGTAATAGAAGAGCTCTGGCCGGCACCGGTGATGAGGAGACCAGGGAAGTTGGTGACACCAGCCATTTCAGCCTCAATAGCAGAGACATCGAAGCCGGACCAGCCATTGTTGTTAGAGTCAGCAAAGTCGAACTCACCCCAGAAACCGAGGACGATTCCATCCTGGCTGTTGCGGGGAATAGATCCGCTGGAGGGATAACCGATGAAGCCACCCTGAGTGTCGACATCGACGGCAACGAAGGCGGAGGAGCCGGGAGAAACAGTGACAGTCAAGGGGAAACTGGTACCGAAGAAACCAGTAAGAGCATTGTTGGCATCGCATTTGTTCCAGAAGATAACGTCGAAGTCCTCGGTGAGCTTGGATCCATCCAGAGTAACGGTGTAGTCGTACTTGCTCAATTCATCCTTGGAAATTTCGATGATGTTTGAGCCGTAAGGATTGCCGTGGTTTCCGCAGTAGGTGGCACCAGAGCCGGTGGGAGGAGTGACAGCACCGAAGCCGGTGGCAGAGGCAGGCTTGGAAGATCCGGTGGAGGTAGCACCAGGGGCCTTAGCAACATCAGCGACGTTCTTAGCAGCACCAGCAGCGGGAGCAGCAGCAGCGTGGGCGGTGGTAGCAGCAGGAGCGGCAGCTTCAGCGGCGCCAGTAGGGCCGGCCCAGTTGTTTTGCCATGAAACGGTCTTGCCGTCAATGACAGCAGTGACCCAGGAGCCGACACCGCGCTCTTGGTGTTGGTGACGGCGTTCGTGACCGTGGGTACGGGCAACAGCACTGCCGGCAGTGAGAGCCGTCAACAAGACGAGGGAGTTCTTGAACTGCATTTTGTAAAGGTCTGTCTCTATTGATGGATTGTGGAAGGAATCGGAGAACCGGACGGAAGAGCTGGAATATAAGGAGCGTGTGGGTTTCAAGGAGTGGCAGCGAGCGACAGTGGGCTCTGAAATAGACTTGCAAAGAAAGAATCCCTGAAGGGAGAAAGCGAGAGTGGGAATGCACAGGAGTAATATATGGGGAGAAGGAGAGAAAAGAGAATTTTCAGCGGGAGTGCAGGGAAGGAGGTTAATAAAAGGGAGTGGGCACAGCAGGGGAAGGAGCGAGACTGCGAAAAGGAAAGAACGACCCGCCAGTCCCGAAAGAGCAATGACTAACGACGCGCTAGCGAAGGATTTCATTTCCCAGCAGCCGCCAAGGCCAGGCACCGCGCTCTGATTGGCGGGCTTGCAGCTGCGGTGCTGTGGGGCGGCGGGCCAGCGTCAGATCGAGACTTCCTCAAAGACTGAAACAGAAAGACTGAATTTGTTTCACTCCGCTTTGACTCAATTCACAATTGTCTACGTGTCGTGTCGCTCGCGTTCAACTCAGCGACAACTCAGTCAGACTAGCGCTGTACGATCACCCTGTCGTGGCTTGAGGGCTTGTTGGTCATTGGGTGCTTCTTCCCGTACCTGAGTCTAGACTGCGCTAGCCGCTTATGGCCAGCCTATTGGTTCGGACGACACAGTGGCCATGCTGACTCTTGTCTGACCTCACGGGCTGGATTTCCATTGACTCTGTTTCGCTTGGATCGATCAGACAATATAAAGAATATTGCTTGCTGATCGTTTGGACCGTCCCTGGTTGCTGCACATCCTGTGGACGGGTTGGGCTCGCCAAAGTAAGTTTGGTCCTCCCGGTCGCTCGGTCCATCGCCATCGCCAATTCGCCATCGCATTACGCGATCTTTACCACTGCCACGCAATTCGTGCCCAGGCTCCAATTCTGCCATCAAGGAAGCGCAGATATGAGACCAGATCGATACAATCTTTCACTACAAACCCATCGATTTTTGAATTGCAGATCGGAATTTGCTGGTCGCCACACAACTCCACCATGCGTACCACATAGAGTCGAGCCATATGGTTCCGCCACATGGTAATGGTTATGCCCAACTCGGATGTTCTCATTCCTTCTGACATCAATCCCGAACTTGGTCGTTGAACCGCTCCCACGTGGTCCAGTGAGATTACTACGCACTCGCACACTTACTCCGCTTCACTGTTTCTTTGGCATCATGTACAGCACACCGCAAAGTACATGGTACCAAAAGATCGACTTTTCCCCCTCCGAACAGGTATGTTGGTTCATGGTGACTTGATGAGATACAGTATGTAACCAGCCCGAATAACCAACAGTGTCGCCCGTCCATCTGACGACAGTCTTCAATTCTCGCATTTGGACTCAATCTCTGATTGATTTGCCACCATACTGTATCTTTGGCGTATTCTTGCCGACCCGAACAAAGTGCGTTGCTGGCGCAGCATAGGCCTCTTTGCGCCCTAACTTATGCAGGAACCGGAACCTGATCGGCATATGCCAATCACACACCACATACGTAGTTTGCTGATGCGCAGTTTACGCACACCGCATAGCACACGCAGCTTTGCTCGGATTGATATTCAATGCGGGATTTTTGTTTATTGACTGTTTACCGTCCTTAGTTAGCTGTACAAAAGATGACTAACCAATTCTCCGGGGTGGTTCGCCCCGAACCGGAACCACGACGTTGACATGATTGGTTCGGTGGCATGTGATACGCAAGCCCTAGTACAAAGCCCTACCCTCGGTCGTTCATTGCGTGCCACGTTTGCTGCTGCGCTGCTCGATCATACTACTAACCCTCAGTAAATTGATAAACTCCTCACACTGCACAGACATATGGCATACCCACTTCATATCATGGCTTGATCTTGATCGACTTTGACGGGATCAAAGCCCATGATTCTAGACTTTCTAGAACTTCAATGTGGATGACACGGACAATTGTGGCCATTAGCTCCGGAACGGAAAATCGTATATCTCCGAGGTACCCAGGTAATCCTAATACAGGAACGCGGGCTGACCCAGTCTACGCCGCGAAGGATCCTCCTTACATCCTCTTCTTCCTTGATCATCATATATTCTTTGTTCCCCGAAAACATTACCTCCGCTCGAGACAAACCAGACAGATCGGGTTTCCATTTCAGCTATGTTTAGGCGCCCGAGACAGACTGAGCCTGACGGGCTCTCAATGAGACTTAGCAAAGCACTCCAACCTCTCACTGTGATTCCTTGGGGCGCGCTCGCAATGTGGTATCTAGGCGTCCCCATCGTTGTTGGGGTAATGTTTACCTTCAGCAGTAAAACCGAAATCCTCCTTGTTATTGCTAACCATGTAGGCCCCCATGGTTGTGGTGCGAGACGACGACTACTCAGATGCTATTGAAAGGCTTGAGAGTGTAGGATTCCACCGAAGTGTTCCTAATCGCACTCCTGCTCCCGAAATCATGGAGGACCATCCAAACCCACAGCAGATGTTGGAGGAAATAAATGCTGGCTACAAACGCTTGGACCGGTCTTGTGCAGTATTTGATTATCCACGTGGTGATCCAGCAGAAAAAGAGTTGCAGGTGTACGTGTTTCCGGACTCCTTTGCGCACCTTTTCCAAGAAGATAATTCCGCCCTTTCGACCAAAATAAGAGATACGGCACCGACAAAGCGATTTGAAATCTACGGTAATTTGCACTACCCATTGGAACCGGCACTAGTGGAAAGCTTTGTTAAGGCTGGGATCGATGAAGAGACAGATACCGGTTTTTCTGCGTGGGGTGAGTCACTGAGGTCATGGGTATCTATGATGACAGCGTACCTAGAGGTTGATAACGATATCCTGGATCATTGTCCGGATGAACGGGCAGTGGAATGGTATAGTCGTAAGTTCGGTCGAATCCATGAGGCCAATTTCGGTCCCATGGATCGACGCATTTCAAAACGTCTCGGCTCAGGAAAAGAGATGCCAATAGACATGAGGGGGAATCCTATTGATAGTGGTTCTCATACAGCTACAACTACATAAGTGTGTTCCTGCCAGGGAAATATTTCAGCAAGGCAAATCATATCGTCTACCAGACATATAGCCAAACTATGTTCACCTCCAGGGTCCAGCCAAACCATGTCCGCCATCTGTTTTCACCGGTAGCCCTCCTTGATGCCCCAGGCCACCACATATAGTGACCTTGACAATTGGCTGAACAAAGGGTTTCGGAATCTCCTAACGTGGAGTTCCACCGCTCAGTCATTAATCGGGTCGAAGAAGATGGTAGAAAAACTTGCTAGTTGTGGAAAATCGTGCTGCATTTGATCTTTGCCTGTGCGCATAGAAAACGAGGCTGATTGGCGCATAGCTGAACGAAATCCCAAGGGTGACAAGGATGAACGTGGATATGATTATCAGTCTACATGAAAGAGGAAATCTTGATTGACTATTAGTGTCCACTGTCTTGGCTTGAATCGATTGATCTGGGCGCATAGCATCATGATGAGAAATTAACCCCAAGGGGCGACTGATCTCTACACAGACTACCCGACTTAACGAAAGTTGCTCGGACAGTCTCTACTGAAAGGCCTTTACGGCCTTGGCTTCATTGCAGAATTTTCAATCTGCAATGAAACGCTCCGCTGTGGCAACCGGATATACATAATAATATTTCGTAAAACGTTTTCCTTGTGGATCAGAGACGATTTTAAGATTTTCGCGATTGAAGATCGAATTTGTTACAGCCTGGAAAACAAGGCATCAAGTATTACTCAAAGCGGTTAGCAGATCCCCCACCGACTCCGCCACCCAGCGCCTAGAGCCTCGACTTTTAGCTAAGACTCTAAATCTCCAAGCTCCTCGATATCCAAGCAAACACTAATACCAGTCAACCCTCTGATCCGAGATTATCCATGGCACGATCTGCCATCGTGCAAGAGTACGACACTCCCCCAACCACGCGCTCCGTAACTTTCAGCGTCGACCAAAGAGTCAACCACGAGCGCCTACACAATGGCATCGCACGGCCCAAGGGCTACACAGTCTCCTACCACGCCAACCCGGCGGTTGAAGCTCACCACTTCGGACAATCGCATCCCATGAAACCCTGGCGTCTCGTTCTGACCAAAGAACTCGTCCTCGCGTACGGAATGCATCATGCCATGGACCTTTACCTCAGTCGCGCAGCCACATTTGAAGAAATGGCCGAGTTTCATACGGAGGATTATCTCGAGTTTTTGAGGCAGGTTATACCCGCTGATATGGAAGCAGCGGAACAATCGGACCGGATCGCAAGTTATAATATTGGAGATGATTGTCCAATTTTTGATGGGTTGTTTAATTACTGTTCGCTTTATGCGGGTGGAACGGTGGACGCCGCGAGGAAACTTATCAATAATCAAGCGGATATTGCGATTAACTGGTCTGGTGGGTTACATCATGCGAAGAAGACGGAGGCTAGTGGGTTCTGCTATGTGAATGATATTGTTCTGGGGACTTTACAACTACTACGCTTCTACCCTCGCGTCATGTACATCGATATCGATGTTCATCACGGCGACGGCGTAGAACAAGCGTTCTGGTCCACAGATCGCGTCCTCACAGTTTCCTTTCACAAATACGATAAAGACAATTTCTTCCCCGGGACAGGCGCCCTCGACAGCAACGGACCTTCCCACCCTTTAAACCCCGGTTCGCGCTACGCCATCAACGTGCCCCTCAACGACGGCATCGAAGACGGCGACTACCTGCAACTCTTCAAAGACGTGATCAGCTCCTGCGTCGAAACCTATCAACCGGGCGCAATCGTCCTGCAATGCGGCGCCGATAGTCTCGGCTGCGATCGACTAGGCTGTTTCAATCTCAACGTCACCGGCCACGGCGCCTGCGTCGCCTACACCAAGACGTTAGGCCTACCAATGCTCGTCGTCGGCGGCGGCGGCTACACCCCGCGAAACGTATCCCGCGCCTGGGCCCACGAAACATCCATCCTAATCGACGCCGTCGACCAAATCGACCCCAATATCCCAGACACAGTCACCTTCCGCAACCAATTCGGCCCCGATTTCAGCCTTTTCCCACCGTTAAGCGAAATGCGGAAAATCGAAAATAAGAACTCAAAGCAATACCTCAGCCACCTCGTATCGACTATCCGGCAACAGCTGCGATATATGCAAGGCGCGCCCAGTGTACAAATGAGTTTTGTGCCGCCTGATATATTGGGGTTTAGAGAGGATGTGGAGAAGGATCTTGAAGAACAGAAGGATTTTATGGATGAGGAAAGGGGGGAAAGAGAGCAGGGGATTAGATCTGCTGCAGCAGCGTCGTTGTCGCCGGTTGAGTCGAATTCAAGGGCGACGAGGAAAGAGTTGGAAAGGGGGTTAGGGACGAGGGGGGAGTTATCGGCTTGATATTTTTTCCTGTCTTTTCTTCCAGGAATTGGTATATTCTTTGTGGGATGTGGCGCTATACTCTTGTTTTCTCTTGCCAGGTAGGGATGGGCGTTTGGTTTGGGTGTTAACTACTTGTATTATACTCACACGAGACTTGCGTGTTAAAAACGACACATGAATTGCACATATTTTGTCGTTGAATCTATCTAGATTCTTACAGAAAATCTTGAAGAAAGTCCTGCATAGTTTTAACCAAGAATTGATTTCACTAACTACTCACTAAACATCCCACCGAGATTAAAACCTATTTATTTCTCCTCCGCATCAACAAATACATCTACCTCATCCGTCGAAGAATCCACCCTCTTCACTGGATGCGGATCGTGACTGGTGGTTTGCGACCCAGGTTGCAACGGAGCCGTTAATCCTAACGAAGTGTCGTTGCCAAGCAAGTCGTGCGATACACCATGGGATGGTTCTGCGGCTAATGCGCCTGAGCTGCTGCTCATGTCATCGCCGAATTCAATCAGATCGCCGCCGTGAGATTGGGCATAGGGCTCTGTCGCCGTCGATGATATAGTTGGCTGATGGGTCTGGGTGTAGAGTTCCGTGGATGCTTTTTGGCCGGGGATGATGGGGGCGATGGCGAGGATTTGTTTGTGAGCTTTTTGAACGTCTTTGTGATCACTGTTCCGTAGTTAGATACAATCCCAAATATTTTCCTGTCAGTAAAGAGGATAGCCTACACTTCGGCATGGATTATCCAGTCGAGATCTTCTTCACCCTCCTCAGATCCCCCAGGTCCACCGCGAACGGCGCGGAAAAGTTTTGGATGCCATTCTACATTTCCTTCGGCTCGTTTTGCTGCTTCTTCACGTTGTTCATCTTCGATCTTGGTCTTCTCTGTCGTGGCAACTTCATGGTTTCTGGCTTTCAATCCTTGAACTGTGCTGTACCATAACCTCTGCGACTCTCGTTCGGACTGGTCTTCGAGCGGTCGTGTTTGAGGAGGCGTGTGTTTGGCGTGCGTCGCATCGAACAAAAGCTCCTTTTTTCCTGTCTTCAGAAAGGTCAACTTATGTTTTCACCACTGCTTCTAGGAAAAAACCATACTGAGCAATTCTTCAAGAACATCTCGCCATTCCACAAACCCGAAAGCTCATAGTATACTTCGCCCGTCTGGTCATTCTTGATTGTTCCAGAAATAGCATTGTATGTGCCGGAGAAGTAGCCTTTCGTCTTGAACTCAACGTCGCAAACAAGATGGTTCTCGGGGCATTTGATGAAGCTGTGATCTCCAAGTTCGTATTTCATCTTTCCGAAAAGAATGCCACGCGCATACATGTTAGGCTGCGTTAGAATGCTATTGTATGTTAGTTTTGACTTTTCGTGGATGTAATGGTTCACGTACTATCGCTCGCCTTTGGCTGGATTCTTGCCGCGGTTCAAAAACCGTAGTATTGCAATGCCTTCCATCAGACTGGCAGCCGAGTTTCCAAGAAACTTACTGCGCGGCTTGAGAGTGCCGTCTATCCTGATATGATGCTCAGGGGCCATAAAGAAGTAGCTAGACTTGGGTGGGTGGTGGGAAGTTTGTTCTGAGATGTAATATCCTCGAGTGCCATCGTTGTAGTCCCAATAGCAAGTGAATATCTCGCCCAGGATTGGATTTAGGGGTTTCTTCACTCCCCTACAATTCGAAAATTAGCCTCATACATTTATATCGGTGTGGATTCGAGGGAAGTCGTACGGAGGTTTAATGTGCCAGCCACTCAAGTAGAATTTGACTACCGATACGAATCTTTCTAAGGGATCATCGATAGTAGACATAGGTAGCAGTGTTTCCGGATGTGCCATGAAGCTGCGAAAGCCAGAAGTCAGTACACCTAGCAACATCTTCTTATTGTGGCAGACATACTTCGTGATTCTTTCCAACATGGACCGCGGCTCGAGAATGAACGTAGGTAGAGTGACACGACTAAGATCGGCTCCCGGACGGAGTTGAGAAATGATATGAGAGAGGACTGTAGTAATTGCGAATTGTTTCCGTCAGCTTATGCTTTATACCATAAAAATGTCAGCTTGGTGATGTCGCCCCTACCATTGCCTTGTTCCGGTTCAACAATAGTCTCGTCTTCAGCTTCATTGTCGGAGGACTTGTTGCCTGTCAGCGGAAATAATAATCAGTATTTGTTCGAGCTCGAAAAGAAAACTTTCCCCCGGCGCTAGAGAGGACGTAGTCATATTGGTGTATGCTTACTCAGAGACGAGCGGTGGTGTGAATGAACGTGGGGAAGCGGCATGATGATGGTCGACGCTGACTGTCCTCTGCTTCAACTCAGTTATTGACTCCTCGGGGTGACCGGATCGCTGTCTTCAAGTTGTAGAAATCCTGCCGATGTGAGTCCGATATATTTTAGCCAGGTTGTTGCAGTAGTTTTAGTTTTTGTAAACAAGCGGCCAGCTATCTGCGGGATGCGCTTTGGCGTCAAAACACCAGCCCCTCCTAGCGTCCTGGAGGAAAAAGAGGAGCGAGATCCGAGAGCTTAAATTCGAGAGGGCAAGCAGGAAGATTCAGCGTATGCTTTGCTTGACTTTTTATCGGTCTTGAAGCAGAATGAGTCAGAGGGAATATACACGCACCCCAGTGCTCGAGGTACAGTGAGTTACAGTCTGATGAAATGACGTTGGGAAGAAAAAAGAAGTGCTCCTTCCCGCCCGAAGCCCTATGACGAACGTCGGCCAACGTGACCTTCTTTCTTCTTTTCTTTTTCCTTTCTTTGTTTCACCACCAGATGAGATATTCAGACATATACTTATCGACTACCTGCCTCTCATCACTGATTACAACGACCAAGCTCTATCATTCGTGGCCATCTCTCCGACCGGCCGAGTCCCCCACCTGATAGATTGCCTTATCCATGACCGCGTGCGACTACGTTACTGGATCATTCGCTGAAGAACGACTGTACATATGCCAAGCAGTCTTACATTGAAAGCATGGAAGCAAACTCCACACCCCGCTTCGTATCAGATCGGGCGCTGATAATTACATTGACATCTGATAATTTTTGACAGCCAGCTGGGCGGACTCGTTCTTGTCTTCAGTCCCAGAAAGTGGAAACTCATCGCTCTATTCTTTCTATGTTCTATTTCTAGAAAACGACAAAGTCGACAACCATCAGTACTCATGGCCTTAGAACAGGATGTGGATGGCAGATGACACAAAACATGACTTAAGGAGCTCTTCCCTGTGTCACCTTTTCTACCAAAGGAACATCTCCCTTGGTGATTTCCTTGATAAACTCTGGATCTGGATGCTTCAGCATCACATGGAAATGCTCAATGGCATGTATAGATTTGAGAGACTTCCAATTCTTAAACCATACGACCTGCATGACCAAACAATCAGTGCTACGCAATAACCTATACCAGGAATGAAACTAACCTGATCAGCCGGCATACGAGACCGAAAGACTCTCTCAACATAATCATCAATCTTCTTCCACATGGACTCCGTCAAAAAACCGGTAGCAGGATCTTCCTCAAGCTCAAATTTGGTCCAGATGACTAAATGAACAATCCCTTGCTCGAGACCATACGGCCAATCGTTATACAAGATCTTGAGATCATCTGTAGTACCTTGCCGTTAGCAGGATTGATTTTAATAAAAAAAAAAGGGGGGGGGGGGGGGAATTGAACTTCAAAGTACCATCATATTCAAAAGGTTCACCTCTCGACTTCAACCCCCCTTGCTGATCCCAATGTAGTCGTTCCGTAAGCACAAATTCCATGATTGAGCCGTATTTCTGCTTGAGATAGAACATATACTCCAAATATCTCCTCAAATCAGACGGTAGACGCTGAAATTTCCCAATATCGTTCATTCCTAGCCCATCACCTAGTCAATTCTTAAACTCTCTCTCTCTCTTTCTTTCTTTACTAAAGCAAACAGATAGGAAGGAAGTCACTTACTAACCAACTCCTTAACCCTCTCCCATCCAATCCGTTGATATTCCTCATCCGGCGTAGCTAATATCGCGATATTCTTATCTGATTGCCCCCTGAGAAACTCGGGACATGACGACGGCCATTGGTCGCGCGGTACATTGACTAGCCAATATGGTAATTGTTTGTTGTCGATGGTAGTAGGTAAGACTGACTCTGTGATGGTGGTGGTGGTGGTGGTGGTTGGGTCTAGCTCTGATAGTTTTTCGTCGATGGCTGTGAATGTTTCGGCGGACATTTTCTTTTTTCCCTCTCTCTTCTCTATTTAGAGAGTTTTGTAAGTTCCCGGTCTATGGGTATATACAATGTTTGTTTTGAACAGACGAGAAATGAGGATGTCGTTCTAATGGTCGACAAGACATCGGTGGGGGTATGCTGCGTTACTTCTTATCGGCGATAAGTTACATTGATTTCATGCCTGAGGCATTTTATATCGTGGACCTCAATGGACATGAAAGGTCTCAATATCAGGATTTTTAGTAATATATTTGACATCCAACTAATTTCTGAGCTATCAAAGCACAAAAAGCCATATTTCATATCAACTACGTAGATACCTGGCTCAGACATATCAGCACAAACAAACTACGCTCAAATCGCTAGAAGATCATAATCAAATAATAAAACATCCATGGATATATAAGAAACAATCAAGATCGCACCCTCGCAACCTCCGGTCCATTACTCCTCACAACCTTAACCCCAACCTCCTCAAACTCCCTGAGCGCCTGCTTCCACCCATCCCCCGGATCGACCGACCTGACCGCATCCTCAACGACATAACTCCTAAACCCAGCCCTCGCCGCATCAATAGCCGTATACTTGACACAATAATCGCCCGCAAGACCCACGACAAACACATCCGTGACATTTCGCTGCTTCAGTGTTGCAGCAACATCCACATCCACCGATTTCCTGACCAGCAAGGGATCCGTGTTCTGAAACGCATCACTGAAAACCGAATACATCTCAACTTTTGTATCCATCCCCTTTTTAGCGAGTATATCGAGTTTGTTCGTCGCCGCGATTTCGGGGATTATTTCGGCTCCGCGCGTGGATGAGACGCAATGCACGGGCCAGAGACGTTGTGGTTTCGTTTCGTGCTGCTTTTCGGGGGCTGGGTTGGTCATTTGGATGTATGATTCGAATGGTTTGTTATTTGGGGCTGGGTGGTTGGTTGCGAAGGATATGTGGTCTTGGGGATGCCAGTCTTGGGTTCCGATGCGGATTGCGAAGTTGGGGAGGTTGAGGAGGTTGTTGATTATGGGCGCGATGGTGCGGCCTCCTTCTACGGCGAGGGAGCCGTTCTGTTTGATTGAACGTCAGATCGTTAGGTAGGTGTAATCCGAAGGTTCTCAACACGTACCGGTGGACAAAAGTCCTCTTGCATGTCCACCACGATCAACGCGGGGACAAATGCGGATTTGTCATGTGAAGCCATTGGTGGGGTTGTAGTGTATTGATTTGTATTTTGATAGATTTTGGCAAATAGCAAGTAAGAGAGTGGACAAGGTAGGTCTTGCAGAGAGAAGATGAAGATGAGGGGAATATGAGGAGGTACGATAAGGGTGGGACGGAAATAAGACAGCTCCGATACTTAATAGAAGCTCATACAAATTTATAGAGTATTAATTCCATATTCTAGGAATGGAAATAAAATTGATATCTAATGGGTATAACGGATCAAAACCACGATAATGTCCACAACGCCGGCAGATGAGGATGCTTTTCCTGCCACGCAGCAAGAATTTCTGGCACTTTCTCATCGAAGCTCTGCCTCGCTTCGCTAGCACCCTTATCCCAAGCATGAGGATCACCATACAACCGACGCTCCTCATTCGCCGCCGCGTTTAACCTATCGGCCAAATCACGTATAGCTTTCCCTCCCACCAAGGCTTCTTCATGATTATCGCGGATATCAACATTAAACACATGAACAGGCCGATTCAATGGTGATCCTCTATTGAGTAGATCATCGACAACCGCATCCCAGCATCTCTCCTCACAGGTAATAACAACATCGACAACGCCTGCTTCAGTGCCTAGGCTTCCCTTGTCGCCTTTGGCAATGTGGTCCAGCCGCGGTTGGCCCGGTACCCAGTTCTGGAATCGCTCAGGACCCCATTTCAGATTTCGGTTTCGGTCAAGCATGTTCAGAATCCCGTTGTTGCGATACAATCGCTGGTCCTTATTATAAAGGTCCTCGTACATATGATTATACGATGTAGAGTCAAAGTTGAATACATTAGGCTGCGTGATTGAAGGACCCGGTAAACGCACTAGTGATCCCGTCCCGAATGAGATTACTGGATACGAACCCGACGAAAGCTGGTGATGTGCCTCCATGGATCGGTTGTTGTTAGATGCACAGACAGTACAGAATTTGAGTTTGTATGAAGGTTCCTCTGCTTCTGTGGAAGCAGACGCTGCTGGTGCTGCAGAGCCATCGTCACGCGGTTGTTCCGGGATGGTCTGTTGGGATGCATCGGTGAGGTCTGCTTCCGTCGTAGATAGGACCTCGGGGTTAGCTAGGACTACCGTCTCAAGCTGAGGATGAGTATCAGCGGCCATCTTGTAAGAGATGGTCCGAATTATTTGCTATTGGTCGTTTGCTTTCACCGCACAAAAAGACTCGATATCAAGGAGGATAAAATCGTTGACAACCGGCACTCGAAGAGCCCTGTGCTCTTGGAAGAGTATATTAGCACATCAGATCATATTCAGGTAATGGAAAGCCAACAGGAAATTATAACAAAGGAAGATCAGTAAAAGTTGTTTGCGTATTATAAAGGCTATCAGCATTGCAAAAGCTAAGACAGCTCCAATAATTGAGATTCATCATTTAAGTCAAGAACGAATTGCAGTATATAGATAATACATACCATGCAAGGAATTCGCATTTCTCACACCATTACCCCCAAGCCAGAATTGCCGCGCACAGGTGGTGTCGGCAGAGGCTGGTAGGACGTTGATGAGCAGAGCTGGAAAGGAAACAGAAACAGAGGGAAGTTTTCTCTTGTGATTTTCCGCTTCCCAGATGCGCACCATTCCTAGTTGGGAATGGATGAGCGACAGTCAGGGTTAGGGTTATATTTACTTCATTCCTTAATATCGTTGATCATCAAATCCCTCTTTTGACGAAGCAACACGCGTGCAGCATAGCCAACCCCATGTCAACCCATCCCTCTCAGATGCCTGTTCTCCAAACAGAAGTCCAATGACTGTTAATGTTCCCATCTCCATCAGAAGCTTCATACTCTATTGGTTCATGTGGGCAGTTTGCGGGGAGAGCTACCCAAAGTCTATCACATGCCGAGGCTGTCAGTTAACGAAGCCATCGGTATAAAGGCTTGAGCCCCATGTTTTATAGATCGTACCATGAAAAACGTTGGGCTAACACAAAGCTAAATTTTTATTGCCATCTCCGAGCTATCTCAATATGGAAGCATCAAGTTCAATCAAAGGCTTCTTCCAAACCAAACCCGAGATCTCGCCACAATACCTCGAAGACCGAGCTCTCCAACGCATCATCTCTCTATATCTTCCAAACCCAACACCCTCATCAATCTCAGAAGATCTACTCCGTTTCTCGAGACTGGTTCTCTCAAAGACGGTTTTGGGCTATATCGCAGATTCAGAGAAGAATCTCCCTTACTTGAAACCTTTAACGTCTTTCGGAGCTGAGAATAAAGATGACCCATTGGTTACCAGCGAGGGATGGCGGCGACTACAAGAGATAGGTATACAAGAGGGTATCGTTGCTCTGGCCTACGAGAAAAATCAAGACGGAAAGGCAAGGTGGAATCCTCGCATTCATCAATTCATAAAATATCATATCTGGAGCGGTAGTTCGGCAATAGTCACCTGTCCCAGCGCAATGACCGATGGCGCCGCGAAACTTCTGGGCAAACATTTGAATGATGATCCCGAAACTAACGAAGTATTTGTGCATGCTCGAGAGAGGTTGATCAGTCGCGAGAATGGCTTCGCATGGACGAGCGGACAGTGGATGACGGAGCGGAAAGGTGGGAGTGACGTTCGAGGCACTGAGACAATCGCCGTCCGGTTGACCGACAAAGATGCAACTGATGGGTACGATGCAAATGGCCAACCTCTGGGGCCATGGAGGATTGATGGATTCAAATGGTTCTCCTCCGCGACAGATGCGAACATGACCATTCTCCTCGCCAAGACAGGTGGTAGTGGTAAAGACAGTCAAATCAGTGCCTTCTACGCCCCGTTAAGACGACAAGTCAGCAACAGCACAGACGAGACCAAGACAGAGTTGAATGGTATACGAATCCAACGCCTCAAAAGCAAACTCGGCACAAAGACTCTGCCCACCGCCGAACTCGAGTTAAAAGGCATGCGCGGGTATCTCATCGGCAAAGAGGGTCAGGGCGTTAAAGAAATCTCGCACATATTGAATATAACCCGCATGCAGAATATAATCTCTGCCGTGGGCGCGTGGGGACGAGGACTGGCAATCAGTCGAGCATTCACACGAGTCCGGAGTGTCGGCGGAAAACTCCTTTGCGATGTACCCGCACACGTCCGCGGTCTGGCACAGGATCATGTCAAGTACACGGCTCATATGCATTTATCGTATTTCATTGCTGCGTTGCTCGGTCGTTCTGAGGGGTTTGAGCCTGACAACGACACATCCGCAGCAGCAGCATCATCATCATCGGGAATTCTTCCCAACGATACGACCAAAATCAACGCGCTCTATCGCCTGCTCACACCCATCGCCAAAGCCCAGACGGCCCTGAGCGCCATCAGCGGTCTGAGAGCCTGCATGGAATCCCTCGGTGGGGTCGGGTATCTCGAAAACGAAGATCCCGACCTGAATGTTGCGCGCCTGTTTCGAGATGCCAATGTCCTCGCAATCTGGGAGGGGACGACGGATATCATGGCCGACGACTTTGTGCGTGTCGTGAAAAGAGGGAAAGACGGTACTGTGATCTTGCATACCTTTGAGGAATGGCTCAATAACTCATTCCGTGTCGCGGAATCAGCTGGTTTTACGTCCGAAGCGCTCAAATTGAGGACTCTGGCGGACCGGGTGCTTCGAGATTTGCGCTCAAAGGATAAAGACGAATTGGCTTGGAGAGGGAGGGAGTATCTGCGTGATTTGGATCGGTTGGTTTGTGGGTGTTTATTGATTCATGATGCCGTCAGGGATGGGGATGTGGTTGCTAAGGAGATTATGTTGAGGTGGATTCATGAAGGTACTTCTCGAGATTGGAGGGAGGAAAGTGTTTGGGATCGTAAGATTGTCTTTGGTGACGAGGTCTTGTCTGCTAAATTGTGAAATAGGTCTGCAGCTATGATATGATTTAAAAGTAGTAAATAGTCATTTTCTAATATAATGATGTATCAGTATCAATATCACTGCTAAGTAACGTAGGAAAGCAATCAACAAGAAACGCCAATTCTATGTGACGATCCTTCTCTTGACTCGAGTGACAATCAATAGCTTCAAATTCACAAGTGTCCGCTTCGTCGATTGATATTTATATGTGCATGTCTTGTCAAACATTCATCATCGGCTGCAAAATTATTTAGCAGCCGTAGTCATACTCAACCCTGCTTTACCTCGTGCAGCTGCAGCACCTACTGCAGCCGATACAGGAGTCGAAGAGCGTGTTGGCGCCGCACTGGGCGCTGCACTGCGGTTATGTGCCATGTGTGCTCTAACGAGATGTCCAGCTGCGAGAGCCGCACACAAACTGAGCTCACCGGCCAGGACACCAGCGGCGACAATGCGAGCTAACTGGCGTGCGTTTTCACCCGGGTTGGTGGGATGGGGGCCTCGGACACCGAGCATTTCGAGCATGGCGGATTGAGCCTCGAGGATAGTACCACCTCCGATTGTGCCAACTTCGATGGATGGCATGGATACAGAGATGTGAAGGTTTCCATTAAGACTATAGTAACGAGTTAGTATATGGTATGCCGGAAATATGCCGTAAAAGAAAAGAGAACGTACTTCTTCATAAGTGTGATACAGTTACTGCTCTCTACATTCTGGGCAGGATCTTGTCCCGTAGCCAGGAAGATAGCAGTAACGATGTTGGAAGCATGAGCATTGAAACCGCCAAGACTGCCAGCCATGGCACTTCCAACCAAATTCTTACTAATGTTGAGTTCCACCATGGCATCGACGCTGCTCTTCAAAACAGACTTAACAATATCACCGGGAATGATAGCCTCGGCAACAACGGATTTACCACGACCATCAATCCAGTTGATAGCAGCAGCCTTCTTATCCGTGCAGTAGTTGGCGGACAAAGAAATGGTATTCATATCCTCAAATCCACACTCAGTAGCCATCACTTCAAGCGCCTTTTCAACACCCTTGGAGATCATGTTCATTCCCATGGCGTCACCGGTTGTGGTCTTGAATCGAATGTAAAGGTTAGTACCAGCTAACGCTGTCTTGAGGTGCTGGAGACGGGCAAAGCGACTGGTCGAGTTGAAAGCAGTCCTCATAATGCTGGCTCCCTCTTCTGAATCAAGCCAATTCTTGGCCTCGGCAGCACGAGCAAGCGTAGGGAAGCTGACACCAGGACCTCGAGTCATACCATCACCATGTACCACAGTAATCGCACCACCACCGGCATTAATGGCTTTAGCGCCGCGACTGGTACTGGCAACCAAGACACCTTCAGTAGTAGCCATGGGGATGAAATAGCTTTGTCCATCGATTACCATCGGTCCTGCAACACCAAGAGGCAAAGGGAGATATCCAATGACGTTTTCACAGCATGCACCGTGAACGAGAGTATAGTTGTAGTGATTGTATGGTACGAGTGATGTTTCCAGACTGCTGGCGACAGCTGACGTAGCTGGAGTTCGTGAAACGACGGCTCGGCGAATTTTAACCGCTCGAACGAAAGCGTCCTCACGAGACATAATGGGCTGATCGGTCATGGTCTTTTCGAGAGCATAGCCGGGGACTTTACCGCGCAACGACAATTCAATGAGCTCTTCATCGTTCAACAACGATGCCTTCTTCTCCTTCACCATAGCCTCGGCTTCTTCCTTGGTTCGCTTCTTGCCATCATCTTTGTACTCAACTAAAACTTTGGGGGTCTCAATAACGGGAGGAGCTTTCGATGGAGCTTCAGGCTCGGGTTCTTTGATACCCCATCTGGCGGCATTGAACAGGTAACCGTTGAGAACAATACTGAGAGTCAAAGCTGCAATGATCCATTTGCTAATGACGGGGTCCTCGACGCTTCTCAGGAGACTTTCGAAGACCTTCCCGCCAACAGCGTCCAGAATCTGTTCAGAGTATTCAATATCAAATTTACCGGCGCGATCAGAGTCTGCGTAATGAACGGAGGGATACTCGAGCTTGTACTTGATGGGTGGCAGAACGGTAACTAAAGTTTCCATCTTGTTGCTCTTTGCAGTCACATAAATAGAGTCCAAACCATTGTCTGCGACTTTGAAGGGATCAATAGGAGCTGAAGCAAGCACGTTGGATAACCTTGACAAAACGGGAAGAGAGCTTTCCTGATCGGGTTGTCTGAAACTGATCGATGCGAGGTTGATTACGTTCACGAGCGCAAAGCCTCCAACCATGAAGAGCTTGAATTTGGAAACGCTGCCGGCGTGGTCCTTTTTGCCAAATAGTTTTCCTTTCTCGCCATCCTTGCCGTCGATGGAATCAGCTCGTGGCCAGTCGTTGCTGGCAGCCACATTCTCTGCAACTCGTCGAGAAACACCGTCTTCTTCGAGGGCTTTTCGGATCGCAACATGTCGCTTGATACGGTTGACTTCCTGCTTGATCAGGAGGATTGCGGTATAGAAGGTGAACAAAAGAACGCAGTCGAAGAACAGGATCCAGGCGGCCAGGAAGCAGAATTGGTGAAGACCACCGTGCACTCCCGAGACAGCACCGATCACCAAGGCGGTGATTTCAATGAGATAGTCTCGAACAATACCAAAGCCTTCTTCCTTAATAGCCGTTTCAATTGAGTCTTGGATTGACCTGGAAGAGCGACTGTTACCATTGGCAACAGCCTTGTTCTTCAAAGATGCCGACAATGCCGCTTTTGTGAGAAGGGTAGGCTTTTCAAAACCAACGGTAACCACCAGGAAGGGTAGACCTTCGGAAAGGAGCAACATGTTAATTGAAACACCAAGTTTCGTGGTGACCAAGAGACCAAACAAGAACGCAAACACGCTAGAGAGGAGAACAGAGAAGGCAAGCCAGAACTGCGAGCCTAGTCGTCTCATTGAAGAGAAGAGGGAGACAAAAGTGAGGTGCATGGAAATGTATCCCAATGTCATGATAACAACGTCAATCGTCTCGGCGTGCTATCACAAAATCAGCTTCATTTCCTCATGAGAGAGACGTGGAAAATGACATACCTTAACCAAATCAACCAGAGAGCTCCAAGCGTCTGAGACGTAGAGCTGCAAAGCACGGCGAGAACCTTCTCCCCGGGCAGCTTTCATGATCCACTTACGGGATTCGTGGCCATCGTCTTCGGTTGATGGGTCATTGATCTCCTGCACCGCGCGCAACAAATCAGGCAATTCTTCATATGGGACTGCAAGAGCAACGGACGAGTCACGCGAGAAGGAAGAAAAGAGGTTGGGAGTTTGGGGGACGTGGACAGCAGAGACATTTGCCGGAATGGAAATGTCGTCAATGGCGGGACTGTTGTCTGAGGTGGAATCGGAAAAGACGAAAGTGGTCAAGGCCAGGTGCTGCGCAATCTGGAAAATTCATTCAGCACAGGCAAACACAACTTAGACATGTAACAAACCTCGCTAGGATCAGAGGCCACCTTATCCTCCAACTGCCATCTCCACGCGGTCTGCTCTCCAAGACGCAAGTTACGGCTGCCGTGCAATAAAGAAGCAGGGTCTAACTGTCCCGATCCGCCTTTTGCCTCAAAGATACTTCCTTCGAGAAGACCGACATAGGTGGTGCTGGCAAGTAGAGCGATAACGCCAATGGTATGGATGGGATGAGCGCAGGCACGACGAGCTACGGCTTGTAGTGAGCAAGTAACCTTCTTTCTCAACCAGCTGGGCTCAGACGCTTCCTCCTGCGAGTTCGCACGAAACTGCCGGGGGATCAAGGAAGCCATTGTGGGCGCGCGTAATTAATTTCGTTCGAGTGGCGAAGATCCCCTTGAGCCTCCGCTCACAACGACGTGCGTATAGTATGGGTTGGAGGGGAGGTGGTCGAATATTTGGTATTAATCACTGGTCCGACATGGAGAGAAAAACAAAAGTTTTTAGTATTGGTCGTGGGTTCTTTGCAGTTATATCGAGGAACTAGTTCAGACCGCACGTCAGTTTTGGGTACACCGCCATATGACAGCCAAAAAGTTCAATTGGTTCAATTGAATCGATACGAAGTGGCATTGAGACAACATATGAGTAGAAAAGCTTATAAACATAATCTTTCATGTTGACTTGTCGATGTTTTTCGTTGCATTCCGCTCTTTCCAAGGTGGTTCTGTGTAGTGGTGCGATATCGTCGATCAGAGATAGGGGAAACAACAAGGGAACTCACATTCTTCAAATCCCACCACGACAATCCAACAACGAGATAAGGCTACTTTGGTGAAAAGCACCCGAGTTGTATAGAGACTCCCAAGATGTTGAAGCAGAAAGAAGACAACAGAGACAAAGGGACAGTTGAGGGAAAAACGGTGGCCTGGGTATTAGTGAGGTACGTTAATTAAATTATTTTCGGGGGCCAGCCGCCAACCTAATTCTTTTTTGGCTTCCTTTTTGGGGTAAGCGCGGGATGGCTTGGCTTCGGTCGCACTCGTGACTCCGGCAGAACCGCTTCAATTTGCTGGCACATCAACACAAAGACAAGAGGAGGTGTGAACAATCCATGGATATACTATTCGATTGCAGGCGACCTGAGCACGAAACACCTCGTCGTCTACGAGAAGTGACTGTATGGATGCGTCAGTGTGATCACTAGTCAGCGATCGACTTGACTATGTTCAGTCTATGGCTGGATCCAGTGTCTGTGTGTTGAATCTGTTGACTATCATTCTGATAGTGACTACCTAGATAGGGGCCAGATTTCTATAAATGACTAACACGCGGTGACATCGACACTGACATCAGACATCCAGCACCGACAGCCAGGACAAGCTTATCCCAGCCGGCCTATGAGGAACGAACTTGATATTGTAGACCAGAGCGATAAGCCCTCTGCGGCGGGGTAATGATATGTAGATTGATGAATGTAACATGCAGGATTCGTCTCTCATCAGCTCTTCAGCAGACATCCAATACTACCAACAATTTCTTATTTGTCAGTCTGAGTCGTCTGACTCTGAATGGAAAGCGGTCAGAGAGATTTCTTTGGGGGCGGTCATTGGTCAATACTAGTATGTTCCAATGCAGGCCTAGCGCTGAAGAGATCGAGGACTAACCGAAAAGGGAAAGACGGACAAACAGCTTTCGATTCGAGCAAAACAAAGACTGCACAAAGAATCCTTTGCCATTGTTGTTCCTCAAGCCTTGGATCGTCTCATGCTTTCTCTGACTGTTGATATATACTTTGAGCAAAATCACAGACACGAGACTGTCCAGCCGAAGGATCCTTTGTTCAGCTGGAATCAAGAGTTACGGACATTTGATTGGCTGAGAGTGCATATATGATATCAATAGAACTCAATAGAATCGCCCGATAGACCAATCAGAAGATAGTATGATGGTATTCTTAGTAAAAAAAAGACAAGCGATATGGAAGATAGCAACCCGACCCTAGAATCTAGGGCCAGGAAGCAAGAATGACCGCTATATGCCTATTTCATGCAGGATGAAGTTCAGAAGGAAATGGCAATATGCGATTTTTCCTATCAATCAATGCCTCTAATTTCTTTCTCGCCCGGTCTAGATAGAGGAAGAAAAAGGGCATGTAACGCTTATTCCTATTTACATTAGCGCCCCTGCCGAAACGGGTAAAATATAAACACCAGGACTTCCAACTGGGGATGCCTCTATCCTACTGAATTGGGATACGATGGAAATAAAAAATATATCACTCGAATCAGGAAAAGAAGGGGTATCCAATGGTGCTATTCTCAAGATCAGAAATACAGGGGGAGTCGTGCCATACATTGCAGAAATGCCTTAACAGACTTAGATCGCTGGCAAGAACACTTCGCTCATTCGGATTGGTCCTTTGAATCTCGCGATAGAATCAGTCCTTACACTTGGTGTGAAGCCTAAGCACAACCAAGCTTATAAGGGTAGTTTTGCCTTCTTGGCGCTGGTTTGCAGCCAGGTTGACAATCTGACCTGGATCTGCAAATTGTAGGAGATCAACCACTCAATGGTATTCTAACTAAAAGTGAACAGTCTAAACACTCATCTATGATGATTTCTAGTGATACACCTGCGAGTTCCTAGCAGCCCAGAATTCACAATTTTCAATCTGTTGTCTATCTACCATTTCCATAGCCGTACTATTCGTCTGGATCTTGAGCCTCCGTCCTGGACCCCACGTCTTCCATTCCGGACTCCCCTCCAGTCTCCAAACGTTCGGATCATGTGTCCTGGCAAAACTAGTCCAGTACGCTTGAACGACGGGCACAATGCCCTTGTTGATGTTAGTATAGCTATCCGCTCCTGCAGGAGCCACAATGTTCACTGCATTCCCCGGGCCCCACACGGCTCCTACCTCCCACGTGTGGAAAACGCCTATCCCTGCCTCAGTGTTAACGGGGTCGATGACATTGTACAGCCATGAATAGACAGGGAGGTTGGCGGATGCAAAAGCGGCAGCGAAAGAGAGGCCATAGCAAGTATATGAGACGTCGCTGTAGGCGAATGATGCTCGGTTGTAATAGGCTTGCGAAGTGGTGTTGAGAGGAATGTACGAGTATTGTACGTCTATGCCATCCGTGTATTGGCGGTTGCAGCGAAGATGGATCCTTCGTCGGTGACGGTGCCTTGTAGGAGCGGCACCCTCTGGAAACGACCGTCTGCAAGAAGCTTGCTCGGCAGATCCGGGAAGAAAATCCCATCCATGCAAGGGCTGAAGTAAAAAAGCGGCGAAGTAGTCTGTCCCGGAAAGGGGCGATTAATATTGGCGGCTAGCAGGCTATCTGTAGGAAGATGGCGCAGACATTCTAGGCTCGAGCAATTGGTTGCGTTAAGGATTTCCTGGTACTGGAATTCGAGCCGCTGCCTGTAATTCAAGACAGACACAAGGTGCGGCGTATCTTCTAACTAAGGTCGCATTGCTGGTAAGTAATTGAGCACTGATCTTTCTGGGCTTTGTAATACAGGGGCGGAATTGAGCCGCTCAGGCTGGCATCCATTTGTAAGCTGCTGTTGGAGGGGATGCTGATAGATTATCTGCACATAAATATGGCAACGAGGATCTCACGATTGATGGGGTCGATTGTGATTTTTATCCTCAGCCTCGAATAGCAATACAATGGCGTCTCAACTGAAGAACGTCGCAATCATTGGCGTATGGCTCCACATCCCAGTAATATTTCGTTATCTAACAAGTATCTAGGCCAGCGGCAACGTAGGCAGCATTATTCTTGACGCATTCATCGGCGCATCACAGTTCAAAGTCACTGTGCTGACGCGCTCGTCTAGCGCTACTTTCCCGGCAGGGGTCACTGTCCGCAAATCTGACTTTTCCGAACAAGACTTGGTGTCTGCCTTCAAGGGTCAGGATGTAGTCATTTCTGTCGTGGGCTTAGGTGGATTTACCGACCAGAAGAAATTCATCGATGCTGCTATTTCTGCTGGCGTGAAGAGATTCATTCCATCCGAGTTCTCGGCTAATACATTGAGTCCGGCTGTGGTGCAGTTGCTGCCAGTGTTTAACCAGAAGAAGGAAGTTCTGGATTATTTAAAAACAAAGGAGGCCTCAGGGTTGACATGGACTGCAATCTGGACTGCATTGTTCTTTGATCAGGTAGGGAACCATACTGTAGATATGGGCTTGACGGCAGAGAACTAATGCGCGAAACAGTGTTTGACCACCGGTTTCCTGGGATTCGACCTTCCAACGCGAACAGCATCCATTTGGGACGGCGGCAACAGCGTCTTCACTATAACCAATATCGACCAACTCCAGCGTGCTATAATTGCTACTCTTAAGCGTCCAGTAGAGACAGCAAATAAGAATCTCTATATCGCCTCTATTGAGACATCGCAGAACGAGCTTTTGGCAGCTTTGGAGAAAGCCACCGCTTCTAAGTGGACTGTCACACAAACCACTACGGATGAACAAGTCAGCGAGGGAATGGCAAGGCTCGGTAAGGGGGATATGACTGGTGCGTTTGTGCTGGTAAAGGCGACTAGCCTCGGTAATACGCCAAACCTTCGGGCAAACTACATTCGAGATGAACAGCTGGCGAATGGCTTATTGGGGTTGAAGCTGGAGAGCACTGTAGAGGAGACTGTAAAGCGTGTTGTCAGTGCTTCCTTTAAGTGAAAGTTCCCTTCCGTGATTATATAACTAGCGCCGGGAACTAATCTATTGGCTGTGACCAATAAGAAAGAAACTGAGCGACGCATTCCAGAGAGTCTTGAATACTCCCCTGCTGGTAAATATGACTGCAATAGGTGATTCATCACTGTATCAATCAGGAACTTCCGGCACGGCAAAGTCAACAGTCAGCCATAGCATGACTTGTCTGCTATCTAGAAATAATGAACAATAGAGCGAAACATGGCCTGTGCCAGATCTGAAACGAGCGGCTACTAGCGTCAAGCGGATTGATCCCCACTCTCAGAAACTGTCTACCTTCTCATTTCTGATTGATAGGGCGTCGTTGAACTTAAGCTTTGTTTCTCTTCTATTCATGAATCAAATGAATGGCTTCTCTATTCCTGGCGCTTATGCGATATCCAATCATCTCAATCACGGAGATTGGACATGCAACCGTCAGGTCGAGGCCCTGTCAATCAGCTCTATTCAGATGACGCCCTACAATAGGTAGTCATGATCAATGTATCATGTCCATATCCAACGGCCTATTCGCCATGTCACGACAATTCGACTCACAATAGGGAACAATGACCCACAAAAGCGTGTGACTGGGACATTCTGACAGGACTTTTCCGTCCTTGCGCATATCGTCGAGGTAGATATTTCTGCAACTTACCTACTTCTCTCGCTCGTATCAACGTTTCTTTATACTCCCTAGGGTCTCGCATTCTTTCATTTCCCAGCAGTCTTTTCTCTCGTTTCCCTTGACGACAACTACATCGAGATATCTTCTGGTTAAGATATCTACGTTCCCGAGGTCACTCTTTTCAACCCTCTTTAACGATACACCTACACGATCGAGCAATAAAAATGATGCAGGACATCAAACATTCCATCGTGCTGGTCACGATCCTACTCGCTTCCCTAGCTCAAGCACACAGCTGGGTCGAAGAAGTAGACCTCCTCGCCCCCGACGGCAAATTCACAGGCACTGTCGGTTATCCACGAGGCATGATCCTACACAGCGTGCCCGGGTTCAACGACAAGAATATGCAGTGGCAACTGCCCGCCAACCAAGAAAGACAACTCACAGCCGACATGCCCATGTGCAGAGAAAGCCAACAAACTTCCAACTATACCGACCCCAAACTTCAGAAACTAGTAGCATATCCCGGCGCAGCAATTGGCCTACGGTATCAGGAGAATGGACATGTCACTACGCCGTGGTCCAAGGCTGGAAAACCTCAAAATAGTGGTATCGTGTATGTATACGGCACAGATCAGCCCAAGGAGGATGACCATCTGCTCGATATCCACAATAAATGGACACTAGACGGTAAAGGAGGCGACGGACGAGGCCGGTTGTTGACAAGTCAATACTTTGATGATGGACAATGCTACCAGCTCAACATCGGTTACATATCTGAGCAGCGACAGGCAGAGTTTCCCCGCGTAGCCGAGACTGGTTCCTCTCAAGGCGCGAATCTGTGGTGTCAGACCGACGTACCGTTACCAAAGGACTTGGCCGTGGGCAAGGATTATACTCTGTATTGGGTTTGGGACTGGTCTACGCTGGGCAACGACGGCAAAGTTACTCTCCCAGAACTGTACACTACGTGCATCGATGTGTCGGTCTCGGACGCCGGAAAGGTCGCAGGTACAGGCGCAACAGTCGCTGATGGCAAGGATGGTAGTGCCGTACCCTTTGCGTCAGTCACAAATTACGGCGAGAATGCTATACAGACTGTATTTGAGAATCTGGCTGCGACGCCAACTGTGCCGGCTGCCGTGACTCCTGCGCCCGTGAACGTTACTGCTTCTGTATCTTATGCCGCTGCAGTTACACTTATCCAAAACGGCGCTCCTACTTCTGCTGCAGTCGCTGCCGGTAATTCTGCTGCTGCTGCCTGGGCCGTAACTGCGGGCACATCTGGTGCTGCTGGTGCTGCCACCACTGCCGGAACTACAGCTACAGCTCCAGCTCCAGCTGCTCCTGGTCCTGGTGGTCCTACTGCCGGTGCCATGGTTGGTGCGACTACTGCACCTCCTGCTGCTGCCAGCACAACTTCCATACCAGCAACAAATCCCCCGCCTGAACCACATCCTACTGAAACCGGCACCGGGGATTGTACGTCAGTGACTGTAACGATCACAATACCGTCAACGCAGATACAGACCGTGACAGTGACAGCAACAGTTCCGCCTCAAAAGGCAGCTCGGTCGACTGGATCATTGGCTCGGCGGAGAGTTCTCGCTTTGGACGACAATCACAACGACGACGACTATGATGATGATGATGATGAGTTCGATTCGTGAAAAGTGGGGTTGTTTCTTGCTTGGTTTGATACGCGATCATTCTTTTATTCATTCCATTCCGACTTTTTTTTTTGTCGAGCTGGATTTTGGGGAGAGCTTAGCTTGCATTAACGGAGTTGTTTACTTGCATTTTTATACCCATATAGCTACTTCAATAGAGTCCAATGATTTCTTTTGAAAGTGGTGCATTGTAAAGAATCTTTACAGTATTTTATTCAAGGTTGTCGCTTCGTCATCTGCGTGTCTCGTAGTTTCCTGCGTACCTCGGTAGGTAAGACATACACGTCACCTTTTTTGCATAACGCGCTCAGTCGATAAGCTTACCTCGGATCGAACCAAGATCGAAGCCATTGATTTATTTGGTGATGCTTCCAATCTTTTCGTAACTGTTGTCCAATTGATGTTGAGTTGAGTCAATGACTCCACAACACCTGGCCTTGCCGCATCATAATTTCGACTCAAAATGAGAGGGGCAGACCTCGACACATTGATCAATTCAACATCTACTACCTATATATAACGAAACAAAATCGTCTAAATCATGGATTCCGTAAAAGAAATCGGCACTCCTGAGCCACCGAATAAAAAAGTTAAACTCACTGATCAAGGTACTTTCTATCCAGTACTCACTGTCTCAAAAGTTCAATGTTGCATAAAGCTCACGTTTTTTCTCTCTCAGATACAATCCAAAGTGACCCCAAAATGACAACTTCAATTTCGACACATATTGAACTGTCACCTGCAGAACGGCTTTTGAGGACTGTTTTACTAGACTGTCGAGATCATGCAGTGTCTACAGACAATGGCAGTAACAATAACCATCGCAATGCAGGCGACATGTGGTTCGTCGGCGGCTGGGTACGCGACAAGTTACTGGGAAAAGAAAGCTCCGATATTGATGTTGCTCTAAGTAATATGACTGGCCCTGAATTCGCGAGTCATCTGAAAGAGTTCCTTTCGTCGGCATCCTCACAGCCAGAGTCGTCAGAATCAGATGAAATTAAAACTACTACTACTACTACTACTACCACCAAAGGCGATATCTACAAAGAAGAAGCGACGAAACGGGGCATTCCCGCCGAAATCAGAGGATTTTATGAGATTGATCGTAACCCTAAAAAGGGGAAACATCTTCAGACGACGAGTGCGAAGATCTTTGGTTTGGATATTGACTTTGTGAATTTGAGGACGGAGAACGATCTCCAACGAGATCAGAAGGAAAATGCTGATCGGGTGAAGAGGGGGGAGTTTAACTCATTGCTCGAAGAAGATGCATACCGTCGAGATGCAACGGTTAATGCGATATTTTATGACCTTGACACGCAACGTGTCCAAGATTTTACGCGAAAGGGACTGGGTGACCTTGAAGAGAGGGTTTTGCGAACTCCGATAGATGCTCGTGTTACGTTCACGGATGATCCGTTGCGGATATTGCGATTCGTTCGACTTGCGAGTACACTTGGGTTTGCGATTGATGAGGGAAATACGCAGCAAGCGATGAGGGATCCGGAGATACAGTCCTTGATAAGGACGAGGACAAGTCCGGAGCGGATTGGGTTGGAGTTGAAAAAGATGACTACTGGACGGGATCCGGTGACTGCATTGTTATGGATTCATCAGCTGAAACTTTATAAGCAGATTTTTCTGGGTGAACAGAACAAGGAAATGAAGAAAAGATTGGAGGAGAGTGAAGCATCCGAGGCAGAGGTCTGGGAATCAGACAAGGGGGGATATGTGTGGCCGTTGGCGTGGCCGGGGGCTTGTAAGACGGTATCAAAATTGTTATCGACGGACAACAAAAACAATCTTTTGGCTACTGAGCTTGCGCAGTCTCAAGACCTTGAATTGGTCTGGCAGATGGCAGTATGGTGTCCACTTGCACTGCTCTGTCGACAGCAAGACACTTCTCCTTCCACAGTGGTTAAACCTGCAATCAAAGCGATTAATCCTACGAACGAGAAATCAAGATTACTGGAAAGTTCATTGAGCAACATGCACGACATTCGATCAATGATCGACCACATCGTTGAAAACAACGACAAAGCGAGTATACGTCGAGGCACAGTCGGAAAATCCATACGCTCGTGGGGCAAGACCTGGAGACTACAGGTGCTATTCACACTCCTAACAGATATTATTTTAGCCAAATCGGCAAAAAAGACGGAAGAGTTGATGAATCGTTACTCAATCTTTGTCCAGTTTGTATTTGACCAAAGATTGCAAGATGCGCCCTCGATGAAACAAGTCTTGAACGGGAGTGATGTTAAGACGATCTTCGAACTGAGACGGAGTGGACCGTTTATGAATGGTGCTATGAAAGCGGTGCTGGAATGGCAGTTTGACCATGAGGATGAATATCAGGATGATGCGCAACGCAGGGAAAAGGCGATTGAATGGCTGCGTGGACAGAAGAAGGAGTTGAATATTCCAGAGCCTGATGTCTTCTAATTGGCCGGCCTTGCCGCGGCTGTGCACTGATTCAAGATTGCACAACCTGAAACACGCCAAAATAGCTTGCAGATCACGTGACTAGATGCCTTCAGAAGTTCAGAAGCTGTCCTGCGAACAGCTTCTGAAGGCAGCGAGTTTGAATTGATCTTGGCTGTATGATATTGACTGAATTGACGAGGTCTTAGCATGCAGGCACGTAGCTGTAAGGCCCAAGAACAACGAACGTAGATAGTCTAAGTCACTCGATATGCTGTGAGCCTGTGGTAGGCTTTGATTGGCTGTCACCGGGTAGCGCCTTCCCTCATCCACCGTCCAATGAGAAGGGTTCTTTCCGATCGCGAACACTCAATCTTCTTTCTCTTCTTTTACCTTCTTGGGCCAGTGAATGTTCTCTCCTCTCCCTACAATGATCTTGTCTCTCTCGCTCTGTGCCTTCCCCTTGTCTATTGTCTTTCGAATATCCCCATCTTGCCCTCGACTGTGTTATTACAGGGCCATCGCTCGCCGAACCCCTCTTCTTCTATCTAGTGGACTGACCGCTTTGCTATAATTAGCAGTCCAATCTCATGCACCTAATCAACTACAAACCAACCCCGTTTTCCATTCGACAATCCTTGTGGCGGCACAATAATATCCAATAATCATCATAATAATCAATCCTTCATCTACGACGCTCTCTTCTGTCTGGTCTGGTCTGGTCTTGTCTTCAGCCTGAGAAAACATATCGAGTATTTTGTTTCATTTTCTTCTTCTTCTTTTACATATCTTTTTTTTTTCTCTTTTGGTTTCTGTTTGTTTTAATTCTGGTCTTGTCTTTTTGAAGCATTCTGGTTTTTGGCCTCCACTCTGCTCAGACAGAGTGTGCGCTGTTTGCATTTCTCGCAAGGCTACGACTGCGCTGGTCGTGTCAGCTCTTTACTTCTTCGTGTACATCACGTCTTTTTTTCCTTTCTTTTCTTGTTGACTTGGGATTAAGGGTGGAAAGAGAGGGGTGTTGAGATTTGGGATTTGGAATACTCGCGCAACAAGGACAGACGTGCGAGAGCGCTTCATTGCGACTGACCATTCACTGTATGGTGATAACTTGTGGATGTTTCGATATGCAATTCGTGATTGAAGTGGAGGATCCGTATTAGCGTCGTCGTTCTACTTCTTTTCTTTCAGATTCTTCTTCCCTCCTCTTGCGACTTGGGCGATTCTGCGCGAGTCCAGGACTACCACGATGGCAACAACAACGACAACCTCACCCCAACTCAACGCTACCAGCACCCGAGCCGTGAACCCCGCTCTTCCTCCCATTACTACAGACGCGCCTTCTAGACTCCCACCTGTGCGGCGCATATCATCCAGCGCCAGGGAACGTCTATCCGTCTACTCCACTGCATCACAGACTTCTCAACATCGGTCGCGACCCGTTTCGCATGTCTTTCCACTCTTCCATTCAAGCTTGCCGTATGCCTTAGTGCGCGACTTTGCGTATGCGCCCATACATCCTCTGCATTACGGTCCATTGCCAGCTCCATCGCGAGCGTCAACTCCTGCCAGCGAGAGCAGACGCCTATCTGATCCACAGATCGGGTCCTGGGAACCGTCGCGCCATTCATGGTCCTCGAATAGCGGGGCATCCGAATCGTATGGACAACAACTACCCGCGGTATCGTTTGGTGATGGACCGCCATATAGTGAAGATGAGGATCTGCACAGTCCTATTATCACGTCACGCTATCGCAAACACAAGTCTGTACATACCTTTGGAGATACAGGAAGAGTTTTGGGCGATAGTGGGCGTGCGGGCGGTACGATGAATGCTCACAGTGACCGTGGCACCCTGGTGGCTGTCAATGGCGACGGTAGCGAGACTTATTATGTTCAAGGCGATCAGAACGCAAGCGATGGACCTGGTGGCGAATACATTACATATCCAGCCGGCGAAAGCAGATATTCTCAATATGCCTATGGAAATTATGGTGGTGGGAGCGGAGCGGGTGCTGGCGGAGGAGAAGGCACAGACGGATCAGGCCATGTTGGTGGAGATTACATATACGACGATGATTACTCAGACCGATATTCGCGAGATTATCACTTTTCCATTGGGTCCCCAGATGAGGAAATGCATGGCAAAGCGGTTGCGCTGTTTGATTTTACGCGCGAGCATGAAAATGAACTTCCTCTGAAAGAAGGGCAAGTGATTTTGGTATCGTATAGACATGGTCAAGGCTGGCTTGTTGCAGAGGATCCAAGGACGGGTGAATCTGGGCTAGTGCCGGAGGAATTTGTACGATTGGTGCGGGATATTGAAGGAGGTCTTAGTTCTCTGAATGGAGCATTGTCGTCTGGTGCAAACGATCAGCATCAGTCCGACAGTACGATGACAACGGGCGAGAATCCAAGCAATACGGCGTCAGAGCAAGAGGAAACAGCAACGCCAACGAATGAAAGTAATCAGAGCGAAACCTTGGTGGAACGGACGGAAGAAAAGAGCGCTTAATCAGATAGAGAATGAGAATTACGATTGATGAGTTTTGGATTTCCCTTTGCCGACGATTCCCAGAAGAATCAGCCTATATTCAACTTTAATACTGCGACCCGAACCTGATTCCACTACTACGACTACTATAAGCATGGCTCAATGCTGCATTCAAATGACCGACAGCAGCTGAGGACTGGGAATCTACACTATATGGGATATGGAAATCTGGAGCCGAGACTTTTGTCTTAGACATGTGTAAATGAATGAAGATACATTTTTTCTTTCCTTTCTGCGCACCAAGCAACATACTTCCTAAATCTTCCGTGATCAGTAGTAATTTAATCGAGGTTAGCTGCCTAGGTTGTAGACAACATGAGTTGATTGATTAATCACTTGCATATATAGTTTGGTTATATTGAGTACCTGTAATACATACATTGATGCGCCGTATTTTACCGCGGAGTATTCCAGAAACGCAACACCGTCAGTTCACTTGCTGGATCCGCTTTCCGCCCTGGCAACGACCGTCCTCCCAGGGCTTAGCTTGGCTGTTGGCTTAGTAAGCACAGATCTCTTTTTTTCTCTCTTGACCTTCAAGCCAGCTTCCGTCTCTTGATTGTCACCAGCTTTCCATCTATCGTCCAATTGCTCAATCGAGGTTACCATCTGTAATACTATTTCATTGTTGTTTCTTGAAGTGTATTACTCTTGTCTACTTGTTTAATTCTTTTTTACCTGGGTATTGCTTGATTCTTTTGGTTGTATAGGCATCACCGAGTCTTCACAGGTTTTTCCTCGAATCTTGTCTACTCGTGCCGATTGAGCTGTTTCGATTGGCCATTCAATTGGTAAGTGATATTCCTATTGAGAGTTAGCTACGGTGATACATGTGACAGCTTTGAGTTATCCTACAAGAGTCTCGTCCTCTGGCTGTTCAATATGTTTACTGGTTCATGCGAGCTAACGCAGTG
Organism: Talaromyces sp. PYS2103; assembly: GCA_023625975.1. Taxonomy (NCBI): domain Eukaryota; kingdom Fungi; phylum Ascomycota; class Eurotiomycetes; order Eurotiales; family Trichocomaceae; genus Talaromyces; species Talaromyces sp. PYS2103. The sequence continues at coordinate 255,725 of JAMAGB010000018.1, read as the reverse complement.
GACTAGTCCATCGTCAATAATACGACTTGGATATCTTTCCGTACAGGTAATACCATTACACCGTCTGTCACGTTTGTCAATCATACAACCGAGCTAACCACAACTGGAAAAGACAACCCCTCACTCTGCCCCTCGCCCGTGACTTGCGCTGCCCCTCCAGAACAGCCAAAAAACCTGTACTAGATTCCTGAATTCTAAGGCAAAATGGCAACAATGTTCTCCCGTGGCCTCAGAGCATCACTCACCCCACCTTCTTCTTTTCGCTCGGTCTCCTCTTTCTTAACTACTTCTTCTGCCTCTCCTGCCACTTCAGCTTTTGCTTCCATCCGTCGTCCTACTACTACCTCTCTTTTCAATTGCTCCTCTCAGTTCCAAGCCGCTCGTGCTTTTCATCAATCATCCGCAGCTATGTCTTCTTCTGCTTACTTCGTTGTTGAGTACGGCCCTGCCGGTAACAGTAAGTCCTGCCCCTCTATTCTGTTGCTGTAGCTCGAAACCATCTACACCAAGCTGCATCCTACGGCCATCCTCCAACTCACACTTCCATCATCAATTTATCAAATACCAGTACTGAGACACAATTGCTAACTGCTCTCCAGCCCAGACTGGTCGTATCGACTTCAAGCTCTACAACGATGTTGTCCCTAAGACTGCCAAGAACTTTGCTGAGCTCTGCAAGGGATTCACAGATGAGACTGGCAAGGTCTTGACCTACAAGGGCTCTTCTTTCCACCGTGTCATTCCTCAGTTCATGCTCCAGGGTGGTGACTTCACCCGTGGCAACGTGAGTATTCCTTCTGAGAGACCATCTTCACGAGGGGGAAATGACTAACCCTCTTTTGCATCTATAGGGTACCGGTGGAAAGTCCATCTACGGTGAGAAGTTCGCTGACGAGAACTTCACCCGCCGCCACGAGCAACCTGGTCTCCTCTCCATGGCCAACGCTGGTCCCAACACGTAAGCTCACCTTCTATCAGACAAGCAGCTCTTGTATGCAATTGACTGACTTTTTTTGTTTCCAGAAACGGCTCTCAATTCTTCATCACCACCGTCAAGACCAGCTGGCTCGATGGCAAGCACGTTGTCTTCGGCGAGGTCACCAACGGATACAACCACGTTGAGGCCATTGAGAAGCTCGGTAGCTCCAGCGGCGCTGTCCGTGGAACTGCCAAGATCGTTGACTCTGGTGCTGCTTAAAATGTTTCAATAACTTTTATTTAAACTGTGTTCTTCTTGCTGATAGATCCATTCTACCGTCAATTCCGACATTCTGTAGTTCTGAAGAAAACGGTAGATTGGTGTCTATTTTTGCCATTAGCTTACATGTCAAGTCATTTGAGGAAATGCAGTGTTGTATTTCTGAGATCTCTCGCTTTTCGAGGAGAGGTCTCCGACGCCTTTGGCAATTTTGTTCCCTTGTAGAATAATCAAAACTCTAGACTCAGAAAGCCGCAAGACATACACCACATTGACATCGTATTCATGCACTAGATAGACATCATATGTCCATATCATTATCACTATCAACCTCCCCACCACCCCCATAAACCGGCGCGACACCCGCATTAGACCCCTTGATCACTCCCTCCAATATCTCCCTAATCTGTTTGCACCCATCAATCCCCACTGCAAGCATAGCATCCAAATACGACGTATGCGCCCTCGTCTCCATATGCAACACCGAAACCTTCATATCATCAACATCATCCTCCGCTGCTGCTGCTGCCGCCGCCGCCGCAGAAGCAGCAGTAGGCAACGCCGTCGTAGTCCCGATAGTGATAAACGGCAACTCCTGCTCCTCGGGCAACGACAAATCAAGCAACGGATCCAGCTCCTGGTCAGACGCTGACGGATCCCGTGGCGTAGATGCGCTGCCACTCATACCGGCCGTGCAGCCACAGAGGAGTCCTGGCATGGGAATACCGGCGTCCACAAGGGCGAGGGTACATGCGTTTATTGCGGCGGCAAAGAGGGAGCCGTCGGACGAGAGGACGGAGACTTGTACTGTGATTGTGCTGTGTGGGTAGAGGTAGGTGTGTAGATGAGATTGGAAGGCAGATTTGAGTGCTGTTGCGAGCTGGGAGGATTGTCTAAACCGTAGTAAATCAGTATTCTTCTTCTTCTTCTTTTTTTTTCAGATATGCACAGTTAGTAGGAGACAGACCGATCACTCCCACCCGCCCTCCTTTTACGATCCACGCCCGCAAATCCAGCTATGTTCACGTCGACATCGACCACGGCTTCGGTCGCGCTACCTGCTCCGCTGGTTTCGTGGGGACCGTGGACGGTACACATTATCGATGTGTTGCCCATGGAGAGATATGATGATCCCGAACTGGCCGGGTTGGTGGATATTTGTGCTTGGAGAAGTCGGAGTTCGTTCCATCGTCGACCGTCGAGGCGGAGTTTTGTGAGTGGGTAGGTGGTTGAGGTATCGAGAGGCATTTTTTTTAATGTCGTTTGGGGGCACGTCCAGTGCCTTTTTAAATCGAATTTCTGTGCCTTCTTGCGGTCGTTTGTTTAATGATGACAGATTTTTTTCTTGGGTAGAGATGTGAACTGGAAAATGCGTGCGACCAATTCGCTTTGACTAAATGGCTATGACTGAGGTTGAATGGCGATTGTCTGTCTAAGGGCGTTCTATAAGTAGCTGCGATGTGGAATCTGAAGTGAACTTAAGAAATCTCGACCGCCGCAAAATTTAAAGTTAAAAGCTCCTTTCCCGATGCGGAGTGCTGGGTTTAGCATGCGGCCGGCATCCCCGCGACTGATAAGACTACATACATCTACTGCCACCACAGATCGCTATTACAACATGCGACATGCCTTCAGATATAGATTCTCAAGACTCAGTTGTCACTGCAACTGATTCGGATGGCGATGACGACGATTTGGAAATCGTTTCTGTTCGGCCAAAATCATATGCCCCCGGTAAGTTTGACATGCATGGGTGTTGAATGAGACAAGTCTGACAGATCACCAGGCTCACACAAGAGATCACGACGAGACGAGCACGAGTCGCCTACTACAAACACTCACAAAAAACAACGTATACACGAACGAGAAGAGTCTCCTGATACTTCCGACGATGACGACAACAACAGCATCCTTGACGACGAATTCAACGACGGCGAGGCTGCGTACCAACAATTCAAAAATCGAAAAAGCATACAACGAAAGCGAGCCTCCCTGAACGCGCGTCGAGCACGGAAAGGAAAAGGTAAAAAAACAGAAAAAGATGGCGGCGCGAAAACAAGAAGGAGATCAGCGCCCGCTCGAGATTCGCTAGTCGGCCGACTCCCCGCAGAGCCATCGTCGTCAAGACCCAGACGCCCCATGAGGGAATACACGGAAGATCTCGTATCGTCCGAAGATGATTTGATGGAGCACACCCTGCCAGATTTCCTGCAGCAGCGACGATCCCAGTTCGATGCGCGTATGAACCGTCTCAAAGATGCTGGGTTGCGATTACCCCCAAACTTTGACGACGTCGAGTTTTCCGATGATGAGAACTTGGAGTTTCTGAAAGAGAAGCCGGCTTTTAGAGATGTGGCGCCTCCAAAACCCTACAAGGATATTCCGTTGCCGTTTTCGCTCGGTCTTATCCCCGCGCCTATTGCGCAATGGTTGAGGGATTATCAGGTTGAAGGCGCTGCTTTTCTTCATGAGTTGTTTGTCTATCAGAAGGGTGGGATATTGGGTGATGATATGGGTTTGGGCAAAACGGTGCAAGTCATTGCGTTTCTCACTGCTGCGTACGGGAAAACAGCGGATGAGCGAGATATGAAGCGAATGCGGAAGTTGAGGAGAAGTGGGGATAATGTTTGGTATCCCCGGACACTGATTGTGTGTCCTGGTACGTTGATTGAGAATTGGAAGTCCGAGTTACAGCGTTGGGGATGGTGGTCTGTTGGTCTGTTTCATGGTGATAGAAAGGAAGAAGCTCTGCAGGCTGCCAAGGCCGGTAGATTGGAGATACTGATCACGACGTACGTGACGTATCGCATGAATAAGGATGCTATTAATATGGTGGAATGGGACTGCGTGGTTGCCGATGAATGCCATCAGATCAAGGAGCGCAAGTCTGAGACGACTATAGCGATGAACGAGATCAATGCTCTCTGTCGAATCGGACTTACCGGCACAGCTATCCAAAATAAATACGAGGAATTATGGACTCTCTTGAATTGGACGAATCCGGGAAAGTTGGGTCCTGTGACTGCATGGAAGAGAGCTGTGGCTGAGCCATTGAAGATCGGTCAGTCCCACGACGCTACTCTTTATCAACTGAGCAAAGCACGCAAGACGGCAAAAAAGCTTGTGCAGAATTTACTCCCGGAATTCTTCCTTCGACGCATGAAGACCTTGATCGCGGATCAACTACCCAGGAAGAGTGATAGGGTAGTTTTCTGCCCATTGACGGATACGCAGGCTGATGCTTATGAGAACTTTTTGAATAGCGATGCACTGGTCTATATCAAGAATTCGTCAGAGATGTGTGACTGCGGGTCAGGGAAGAAATCCGGTTGGTGCTGCTACAAATATCTACCGTCTGGTCAAAAATGGCAAAGCTACGTGTTTCCAGCCATAATGAATTTGCAAAAACTCAGCAACCACCTTGCTATCCTTATACCGCAGGGACAAGACACCCGAGAGAAACAAGACAAAGACTTGGAAATGCTACAACTCGCTGTTCCGGATCGATGGCGCGAACTCTATCAAACCCGAGACTCGATCATCAACTATGCCAACCCAGAATTCTGTGGCAAATGGAAGGTCCTCCGTAAACTGCTGAAATGGTGGCATGCCAATGGTGACAAAGTTCTGGTATTTTCGCATAGCGTTCGACTTTTGAAAATGCTTCAAATGCTCTTCAACCACACTAGTTATAACGTCAGCTATTTAGACGGGGCCATGTCTTACGAGGATCGAGCGAAAGCCGTTGATGACTTCAATTCGGATCCTCAGCAGTTCGTATTTCTGATTTCGACGCGCGCAGGTGGTGTCGGGTTGAATATTGTGTCTGCAAATAAAGTCGTTGTGGTTGATCCTAATTGGAATCCGTCTCATGACCTACAAGCGCAAGATCGGGCGTATCGAATCGGACAACATAGAGATGTTGAAGTATTCCGGCTCATTTCTGCAGGCACAATTGAAGAGATTGTCTATGCTCGTCAGATTTACAAACAGCAACAAGCCAATATCGGATATAATGCCAGCACTGAACGAAGATATTTCAAAGGCGTGCAGGAGAAGAAGGATCAAAAGGGTGAAATCTTTGGTCTTTTGAATCTCTTCGAGTACCAGAATAACAATATCGTTCTTCGGGATATTGTGAACAAAACCAATATTGCCGAGAGTAAAGCTGGAGTGCAAGTCGTCGGCGTTGAATTGGAGCAGGATGGGGACCTAAGCAACTCCGACGATGCCACAGCAAAATCCGGCGGCGCTGGTGATGATGAGGATGACGGGACTTTGAGTCAGATTGCGGCTTTGATACGTGGTGAAACACCATCATCATCATCATTGACCACAACAACCTCATCACTTCAAGGAAATAAGAAACACGACCCAATCCACGCCATCCTCGCCGGCGCCGGCGTCGAATACAGCCATCTAAACAACGAAGTCATCGGCTCCTCCAAGGTCGAAGAACGTCTTAGCCGACGCGCCGAACAAGCCAATGACCCTTTACAAGGCGACAAGCAAGTATTCGACACGTCATCATTCTCCCAACCCAACAGAGTGGGCAGCACAAATCTAAACAGATACGACAATTTCAAGATTCGTACCCGGGACGGCAGCAAAACCATTCGATTCAAGTTCCATCCTCCGCAGGATGTGCGGAAACGTCAGTTTTGCAGTATGGCGCAGAAATTCGGGTTTCCGAATGCGACTGAGTTTGCGCTTGTGGTTGAAGGGATGACGCAGGCGCAGAGACGGGCTTGTCTTGAGAGGTGGTATAGGGATAGGAGGGAGATGCTGTTGAAGGAGGAGGAGGAGGAGGAGGATCGGGATGATGTTGAGATTGGGAATGTTAAATCTGAGGTGGAAATCAAGTCTGAGGAGGGGGTTGGTGTTTAGCCTGGGGAATCATCCTAGCTCTTGTTTTCATTGCGTTGCCTTTCTTTTAGAGATACCCTTTTGTTGTACAGTTCATCGAATATACGTCCCCGTGGTTGATCGGCCTGGTAATTAATCATACAATAGTTGATTACGCTGACCGTAATGTAAGCGTACTAGCGTATTAACCATCCCACAATAGTTCTGGTGGTCAATAGAAACCAACCGATCTAACCCGTTTTGGTCGTAGCCGTACGCTATAATGCTTCATCTTTGTATTTTTCATCTGCCCTGATACCTAATTCTGGTATTTAAAACACCAGTTTGCGATAATTTAACTATTCCGGAGTTACTCAGACTCATTGGCAATCTATCAGACTGAGCGAAGTTGAAACAGAGGAAAGGATTTGGAATTATTGATATCGAGTGATAGTTAAGGCTAGAAGCCATAACTAGCAGTCTAGCCCAGCTGTGAGGTGATATTGGCGTGTCATGCGAAAGAAATACGACCTTGGTATATTCTCACTGGCGCGATGATTGGTAGACGGATTGCGCTTAGGATCCTTGGGTTCGGGGAAGGTCGAGCCAGTGATATTTCTTGATTTCCTGTTTCTGTCTTTGCGTAAGAGAAAAAGGGTTGTTTGTGTTTCTGGCGAGTCGCGACAAAGTGAAGAATTAGGAGAACTGTGGCTGTGTTCAGCTTCCAGGGACGGGATGGCATACGTAAGAACGGTGGTAAGTTTGGGGAAGGAGCGGGCGGGTCGGGCGGTCTAGCCACAGACCGGTCGTGCCTTCCCTGTGGTTCTTCTCTCCCACTCGTCTGGAGGAAGGAGCACCGTCAACAAAATCTCCACCTTCAGACCAGCCCCGATTTCTTTCTTGCTGACGAAGTACTCTACACTCTGTTTCTTCACTTCTTGTATATTTTCCGTCAATTGTTCAACACTATATCTCACTCACCGTACATATATCTCTGATCCTTGTTTTATCGCAGTTCTTTTGCGTCTGCGCTGTCTTTCCTTGCTCCTTGCGTCCAGACCCGTGTGACAAAGTATACTCCTGACACACACTCCTTCAAACGCTGCCTGCAGTATCTACTATCTCGAACCTTGCCGTGATACCTAGCCACACACAACAAGACTGGGTATCGGAAGGGCAGTATAGATTTGCGATTTGTTCATCGACAATTCTTGTTCGCCAACATTGGTCTTTACCCAAGACTTGCCGTCGAACGTTGTGATCTCGAATACATGGAGTGACAATTCGGAACCGCCGAACTATATACGTACTCGTTTTTGATTCTTTGCTTTCCTTGCCTTATCACTCCCTTATAATTGCCGACCGATTATGAATGGCCGCAACGGCACAATGTCCCCCGTTTCCGCTGATGACAGCGAATGGTCTGGTATCGGCCAATATCAACTTGGACTCAAACCGGATCCTCCGATCTCTCCGACAGTACACAACCGGGGAAACCTTGCGACCCCTCCGAGTTCTGGTGCTCCCACCCCGACTGGCTCGCTGGGCTTGAATGGCGGCAATCCAATGCCTCGACGACCTAGTGACTCCGGAAACCCATCGCCTCCTAGTTCGGTTGCTGCTAGATCAAGCGTGGGAACATTATCAGACCAGCAAAGCGGTCGTTATCGCAGAATGGAAGAATCGTTGGCTCAACATTATAACGCGGTTCGGCGATTCTTGGGGAACCCCCATGCAAGTGATAGGGCTGCTATGAAAACGAACAAAGCTCGTGATAAACTTTTGAGGTTATCGCCAACCCAGTTTCACGAATTGAGTACCGACGTTTTCGACGAACTTGTCCGCCGTCAACAAGCCGCCGGGGGTCCAGGACGGCCTCCACGAACCGACATTCCTCCTTCACTACCTCCTCGTCTAGATTTCCATGAGAAGCGAAACCAGGCCCGCCAAAAACTCGCGTCATTGCAGCATCCACGATTCCGTGACTTAGCCACGGACGTATTTTGTGAATTGGAACGACGCTTTCCGCAGTTTGCCGGGCCAGACATACCACGTGTTGGAAGTCCTGCGAGTAGTATACGCAGCGGTCCTCCTCGGGGGAGTGGACCGATGAATGGATTCCGACCAGGTTCAAACGGGTTTCCACCGAATGCGTACCCTGGAGGTCCTCGACCAGCTTCCCGTGGCCCTGGTGGCAGAGGGTATCCTCCTGGTCCTGGTGGTCCGGGAGGCCCAGGAGGCCCTCCTGGAGGACGGTTCCCTCCACGCCAGCAGTCTCTTAGCGGTGGAATAAGCCCTAATGGAGAGGAGCCTTTGGCGAAATCGTTCCAGAGCAATACCATCGTGCCGAATAAGAGTACTCTAGTAGAGGATGATGACGACGGAGGTTTGGATGACGACTATGACGGACGCAGTGATGCCTTTGGATTAGACTCTTTAAGTCGAAGAGGGACAACAACGACATTGGGTGAAAAGAAGCTTTTGGCAGATAGTCAAGCTCAAGTTACAACGCTACAAGAACGTGTTGACGAACTTGAAGCTTTGATGAAGAGCAAAGATGAGGAGATTTCTCGCTTGCAGGACGAGCAGGAAAAATCGCAGGTACGTATGATATCGAAGATGGGGTAGAAATCAGATTAACTGACAGCATATAGATCAGTACCAGTGAACGCGATGAATGGGAGAGCCTCAAATCTGAGTTGGAGAACAAAGTCACTGATGTGGAAAATGCAAACACGTACCTGCAAAATAAGATAGATCAGATGCAGGAAGAACATGCTGAGAAAGAGCATCAATTGCGGGAACAACTTGAAGCCGCGCATGGTGCTGGTGTAGATGTCGAGCTTCAGCAACGATACAACGACCTTGAAATGAGACACGAATCCTTGCAGGCTGAATTGCAAGAGCAACAGAGGACTACGGAAGAGGTGCGCCACGACGCTAGTAACTTTTTGAAAGAAATGAGGGCAATGTCAGAACGAAGTAATGCTACTTGGGAACAAGAAGAGAAGCTTTCCCGTGACGTCAATCGCCTCGAGGAAGAGGTCAAAGAATGGAAGAATCGATATATCAGTGCAAAGACTCAGTTACGACACTTGCGCACATCCACTGCGGGCATTCCCAATCTAAACACTGACGTTGGTATAATCGCAAGTGAAAACGGGCTTATACACGAGAACGGATTGGTCAAAGACTCACACGTCACCAAGTTCCAAATGTCAATTGATGAGCTTTTGCGTTCAGCTCGTTCGGGTGAGCCCGGTCTTGTCCTCGATCAGATGAAAGTGGTCGTTGTGGCTGTGCGTCATATTATCAATGACACGGAGACCGGAGGTGATGTGTCTGTTGGACAGAAACGGGCGAAATCGAGAGTTTCGACTACTGCCAATAACCTCATCACGGCATCCAAGAATTTTGCCGGTTCTAATGGCCTATCGCCTGTGTCATTACTTGACGCGGCAGCATCTCATCTAAGCACGGCAGTCATTGAGCTACTCCGCTTGGTCAAGGTTTATGCCAGCCCTGTCGAAGATTTTGAAGACGAGGACGAGGACGATATTGCCCCCATGCAGTCACCTGGATACTTTAGCATGGCGGCCAGTCAAAGTCGGTTGAGCAACAATGAGTCAGTATATAGCGCAATCAGCAGCCCGTCAACCAGAACTCGAAGCATTGCTCATTCTCGACGAACAATGTCCCGTAGTGGATCTAGCATTCAGGGTCTTGCTATTGGAAAGGCAGGATATGCTGTGCGGCCACAAGACCATGAGTTGGAAGAGTTGAAGGTAAGTTTTTTCCATCATCGCTCGAAACAATTTGCTAACAACATACCAGCTATACCTCGAGGATCAAACTGAAGGCCTTGTCCAAACCATTCAAGCGCTAGTGGCCAGTATCCGTAGTGCAGAACACATCTCATCCATCCGCAAGCACATTGGGGCGATATCAGTTGTGGTAGGAAACGTTGTTTCATCGACAGACCATGCCATGGACAAAGCCGAGATCAGTCCCGCAGTGCGCGAACGACTAGGCCCGGTCGTTCAAAGCCTAGCCGACTGTTCAGACCGTCTATCTCGCACAGCCGCCGAAGGAGAAGAGATTGAAAGTCCGGAGCAACTACGCGATTTGACCAGCAAGCTGCCTCCAATCGCATTTGAGATTGCCCGTGAAACGAAGGAACTTGTCCAACGTATTGATCAGCTTGAAGTTGATGAGGGGAATAGCGACGTCTTCCGATAGACAGTCCCTTCCTCCATCTTCTTTTCTCTTTTCATCTCATTCTCTTTTCTTACGACACATTCAAAAATGGAATGGAACGGCAGATACAAGTTCATGACATGAATGATTCAATGATCGATTTTATTCTATTGCATCTACATTCTAATTCATTTTTGAAGTATTTTTCTTGTGACAGCCATGTCTGTCTTTTTCACCACCTTTGCTTCCACTTGATTTGTCCAGTAAACCGCAACATCAACCGCTTGTTATATAAATACCGTACTCTCTCCCTCAGTGTACTCTTCCCCTTCTTGAGGCAGGATCGAACGGTCCATCGCATGCTTTGAATTTATATATTTCTCTTCTTACGGGAATCGGTCCCGTTTGATCATACATCAGAGTACGGGAAGCACAGTACAGATGTTAGAGATAATGATATCAGCACTTAACCGGCCAGGCCAGGTGAACCTGTGTTGTTGCCACGGCCAAGTCTCCGTTCTCATGAGTTCTGAGCGCAGGAGCCGTTTCCAGACGAGGTATTTCCCGAGGTCTAGAAGATATAAAGTCTCTGTTGATATCTATGTAATTGTGCTCATAAATTATATACAACTATCTCGTTAATGCCATTCAGCCCCCTCTATACTCCATACCACCTCGAACTCGCATCCAAAACAAACATGAATTAACCTTGCTGAGGTGCTGGCTTCTTCAAAAATTTGGCAACGAGCTCATATGCCTCGTTTCTGGCTGACACAGAAATTTCGCCAGTCAGCTTCTTGTCAAACGCATGCCCGCATCCCTTCATCCTCCGAATAATAACGTCTCTGCCAGTAGTTTGCCCTTCGCTCTTCGCTTTCTCAGCCAACTCTTCCGCCTCTATCGCCGATGCATCCAACTCCCCCGTAACAAACAGCATGTTAGCCGGAAAATTAGACGTATCGGCAAACGCGGGCGAGATTCTCGGATCGCGAGGATCCATTCCCCTGATATACGATTCTCGGAAGATCCTGGTCCAGAAGGGCGAGCGGTCCTTACCGCCTGGCACGGGGGCTTTCCTTGCCGCCGGGTCCTGGAAAAGATTCGTCGCGGGATAGAATGCTATAAGCGACTGAAATGTGCCGCGGGGAAGTGTCGTTGAGGCAGCAAGTGCGAGAGTGCCGCCGGATGAAAACCCAGACACCGAGACCTGCGAGGCTTGGTACTCGTTCGGATGATCAAGCACGTATTTTACAATATCCTCTACATCGTGGAGAGCCCCCGGGAACGGGTACTCGGGAGCCAGACGATAGTTGACATCAAGAACCACGTAGCCGGTATCCTCAGCAATAAACCGGCAAAAATCATCGTCGAGACCATGTAAGGGTATCACGAGGCCGGAGCCGTACAGATTGATGAGAACGGGGCCGGGGCCTGGCTTTGAGCTTTCAGCCTCTTCTTCCACGCGTGCAGGTGGCTTGTAGACGTGGACTTTGATAGTGCGGTGCTTGTCGCGAGACGGGATGTGTAACGAGTAGTCTGGTCTTGGACTTGGTGACAAGGCGAGTAATCTGATTAGGAGGCGTGAAAGGCTGACAAGAGCCTTTAGATACAAATATCGCACGAAGCTGAAGGCCAAGAAGCCAGGCATTGTCTTAGATAACCTAGCCGATAGTATGCTTATGATCCTTCAAAAAGAAAATTAAAATTCAATGCACGAATCAAAAATTTTAGCTTCTGAAATGGATGACTCGGCGTATCGTGTCCTTGCTAAAAGTTAGAACTGTGTAATTCTTAATTACTGTTGCCTAGGATCTGTCTTGCTACATAGTACAGTGCTAACAACCAAAAAGAAAAAGGTGAAGAAGCGACGAATAGGAAAGCGCCACTACGCATCTGCGAAATAAATCATCTCGATGAGCGACTGTGTTTTAGAACCCCTTTCGCTTTCTCCGTGGAGATCTCGTTATCAAAGTCCATCAACAATGTTCAGAGCCGACGTCTCGAAAGACCCCAATGTCTACACTCTACAGTACTAGTATTTCGTCTGCATGTGCTTTTTGGCCCGTTTTCGTTGCTGTGCTTTCAGTGAGGCTTAATCTACTCACGTATCTGTCCATCACAGTAAAGGAGCCATTCTGCCGATGCGGTTGATGGAAATAAACGTCTCCTTTAATTCGTCTTGCCAGCAACTGCTTCAGGCAATCTCCGTCATCATTGACGCTTGGAGATCGGAGCCCGGCTCGACTTTGAGTCTGGGACAAGTAGATGTTGCTGATAAGTCTGGCAGATTGGATTCAGAGAGATGGTCTGAGAAGTTGACAGGTTGATTCAAGTCACAGGATCTCCATGGGCTCTGGGGGTCCTTGGGGCCTACGTATAACACTCTCCACTGGGCCAAACACGTCCTCAATCCCACCTTCTCTCTGTAGTCGATGGAAAACCTGGTCCCAGTTGCGGAATCTTGCGTTTGGCTGCAGTCGACCATAAAAGCATCTCACGTCCCGATTAAGCACATTTGCGAGTACTTGTCCAGCAGAAGTCGCACCGTGGCATGCAAGCAAGGTGAAAGGGCGATCATCAACATGTCTGAATGCATTTGCCATTCTTCTCAATTCTGGATTTGCATTCCGTACTAGGTTGTATCTCGCAACTCTGGCCGCGTCGGTCATGAAAAATTCGCCTCTCGTCGCATTCCAACACATTAACTGGCCCACCCAATTCCCATGTGTTACAAGTGCATCATGGCCCGGCACACCTTCGAGGTTATTGATATATGCCATCTCGAAGTAATCCTCTCCGGCTGGGGCTCCAACGAGTCGACCTCGGCCAATCACATTTGCCTCCAAGGCAGGCAAGCGCCGCACTGACTGGCTTTCTGCTTCTGTGATCGTGAGGGAGGCTGATCGACCCAAGATTTTACTGAGGCCCCTGGAAGCGGCTTTCAGTCCCACTCCCAGGGCTTCGCCGGCTATCCCACCGATAACTCCATATAGTGCATCGGTGCCGACACTGGCCCAGGTTGGGCTTTTCCCACTCGTCACGTCGTACAGGAACCCCGTTGCCACATCTGAAGCGACACCGGCTGCAATAGCAAAACCCGCTCCCGCAGTCAGTATCCCTACCAAAATCCCGATTCCAAGCCCGACCCCCATAACTGCCAGATCTCTGTTGCTAAAGTCGATGCCGAAGATGCTTAAATGGCCACTGGGATCTATGCGGTTGATAGGGTCCCCCAAGCAGTATGCATAGGGGTTTATCTCACCGGAAGTGAAGGGACTCCATCTATCAGGTGTATGAAAGCGCATCAAGACCGGATTGTAGACACGATAGCCATTACCGAGATGGTACCAACCAGTGACGGGATCGCGCCATTGTCCATTAAAGCCTATAGAGGAGACTGCCGCCGCGCTACCACCATAAGGTGTATAACTTTGATGGTGGATCACCTCTGACTGTTGGGTATCGAGCCATGCTAATATCGATTGGTGGGCATCCGAAGACCAGAGTTGGGTGTGAATTTGTCCATCCTGCTGGAGACTTTGCCCCCAATATACTTGCCCGTCAGATATATAACTAACCTTAGAATCCCCCACGGTGAGAGCAACTAGAGCGTTTGCTCGGTAGTGAAGATAGGTGTTTGACTTTCCAGGCACTTCCTGACAGACTAACTTCCCAGCGGAATCGTAGCGGTATTGAGCTAGGATCTCCTTTGTGTTGGCATCCCGTACCGTGCTTAGCCGACTCAGAGTGTCGTATTCCAGTATCCGACCTCGTTCATCTCGAGTCAAACATCCATTCTCGTCGTAGGCGAGGTCAATTGTGGGAGGATAAGTGGAGTTTGTGTTTGTGATCTGGACGACTTGAGTAAGATCCGTATCACTATAAGCGTAGCGCTTAATGTTTGTAGTCCCATCCTGAAAGGTGGTGAAAACCTGAGTCAGATTGTTGTAATTGTCAAAGCTGAACTGTTGATGTTGAAGGCCATGTCCGTACTCATCAGCTGGGGGCTGACTGCCGTTACATTGATAGTCAATTAAACGGTTATGGGCGTCATATTGAAAGGTTTCGTGCCGTAATAGATTGCCTTGACCATCCTCGAGCTTGCGCGTAGTAATAAGACTCGTTTCACCATAGGCCTGGCTTAGCCTATACAGTGTTTCTTCTCCTTTGCGGACGGCACGTTCGATTTCACGGCTGAAATCATCATACCTTAGAGAAGTGGTCAAACTTTGATTGTTTTCTTCGTCCTGCACACAGTTCTCACACAGCCGGTCTTTCTGATCATAGCTGAACGTAACCCTCAACTTCCCTTGTACCAAGCATTGAGGTCTACCAAAATCATCATACTGTATCTCATGTTTTTGTCCGTGTACATCTGTGTAGCATTGTAGCTTTCCGGACATTGAATAGGTAGACTGTGTAGAAAGTGTCGAGTCGTCTTTCGTCCGGATGGTCTCCCGTGCTACTAGGCCCGAAGGAAAATATTGTAAGTCTTGTTCACTGTATTCATTCCGAGACTGAAGCATAGTGGCGGTCTGACTATCGTACTTATAAGCATTTGAACTATCGCTGCTCGTCAGCTTCGTGAGCGCATAATCCCAAACGGGCTCGTGGGTAAGGTTGTATTGACCTCCCTTTGGCGTCGTTATCCAAGACGGTTTGGGCGCGTTTCCTTGATAGGACTGGGCAGTAGTGCGCACGCCGACTTTTCTACTTGTAACACGGCATAACCCATCAAATGATTGCTGGCCAATGGCATGGTCATTGACGTTAACTGACACAGGCAAAGCAGCTGCACTCTGAGTCGCATACTGCGTATTGATAATGCGGCCGTCGGGCTCCCTGGTTTGGATGCTCCTGTCGAAGCAATCTGCCTGGTACTGCGTTGTGCGACCCAACTGGTCTTTTTGCTTCACCAAGCGACCCAAGCCATCGTAGGCATACTCAAATTTGCTATAGACTGTGCCATCTCTCTTGAGGAGCACCGTCTGGGTAGGGGCGCCGAAAAGATTCGATTGGATTTTATTTTGCCCTTCGCCCTCGACGCCCTCGGTGCGCGTCAATTCGATCGGGTCTGTGAGCGAGGAAATAACCACACCTGTGCTTTGAGTTATTTTGCAAACTTGGCCCCAGTCATCATATTCCATACGTTGGCTTTGGCGCTGTTTGGTTGGTTCGCCTTGATTCGATCTCAGCCAGTCAATGTCCACCGTCTCTATATGTTGTCCGAGTGTGTTATAGTTGCGTTTCTGAACGAGGCGAAAGGTTCCACTATAGGCCCCTTTCGAGTCCCATGAACCATCATCATCCTGTTTCTCAACTCGGACCAGTCTTTCCAATCCGTCTGTGATATAGCGTGTTCGTACGCCCTTGGCGTCAGTCAGTGTAAGCTGATATCCGCTTTCGCCACTGAGGGCCCCGTACTCATACTGTCGCGTTGCTTGATAAGGGGTGCCCGGAGCGAGAGTCGTCTTGACCAGTCGGTTGAGTTTATTATACTCGAAAACGGTGTCAACGCCTGCTTGATCCTTATGGGTAAGGGCCAATCCGGAATAACGGGAGTAGCTCGTTGCGTCCTGTATAGTATGGCCATCAAAGGTTCTGGTCTGAGTGGTTTGCGTCAATCGTTCTGAGTTGTTGGGGTCATACTGATACATCCAATCGGTTGTCGTGGAATACTTGGACTGTCCGAATAAACTCGTGGTTTGTTGCTGCAAGCGACCATGATCCTCCGTAGCCGGC
Source organism: Talaromyces sp. PYS2103 (assembly GCA_023625975.1). Classification (NCBI taxonomy): domain Eukaryota; kingdom Fungi; phylum Ascomycota; class Eurotiomycetes; order Eurotiales; family Trichocomaceae; genus Talaromyces; species Talaromyces sp. PYS2103. The sequence continues at coordinate 239,743 of JAMAGB010000018.1, read as the reverse complement.
TGGTTGGTGTAAGTATACTGTGTGCTGAAGACGCATTGATTGTCCTCGAGAGACTGTATCTGCTGAGCGACTACAAAAGAGCCCGTCAGTGCACCGGCTGCCGTGGGTAATTCACGATATGTATAGTGCTTGCTACGAGTCGGTGTTGTATATTCGCTCGCTGCAGGCGTCACAGTTTCCTGTTTCAGATACAGCTGAAACAGATGCGGATTGGCCGGGCAGTATACTTCTCCTGTGGTCGTATCCTTTTCACCAGCAGCCGGATAATAAACACGATCTGTTTTGATGCCATTCGGCTCTTCTGCTGAAGTAGGATTCCCCCATTCGTCGAAGCTATACCGACTCGTTTCAGTCCGAGAGACCTCTTGTTTCTTGGCTGATGTATACCGATAGGTTGTCCTGGCGATTTTAGGCAGCTGGTATTGTGCAGGCTGGTCTTTGAAACCCTTGTTTTTGAGCGCATAGTATTCAATATGCTGCGTGACTTCTTTGGAGCCCTTCCGCCGCAGGGTATCGATGATCAGGTGGAATTTGTTATAGGTATACTCCGTCTTGGCCCCTCCTTCCATCTGAACGGTCGATGTATATTTGTACTCGTCCGGCACGCGATACAGGTTATCTTCACCGCCCTTCCAGCGAACGCCACCATCATAACCCAGGAAATTGCGATGAGAGTAACTATATGTGGTTTTGATGGCCGGCTGCTGGCCGCGTGGCTGCACGGTATGTGAAATGACATAGGGTATCGTCTCATACGGTGCGCCTTCGGGCAGTCGATGGCCATCCGATTTGTATTGCACTTGCTCTAGAAGACCGGCCGGACTGGATACTGTGGATAGACAGATGATCGAGCCATTGTTAAAGGACTTATAGGTGAATTTCCATGATGCTAGTACGTCTTCTGACTTTTCCCGTGGCAGCTTCAGCTCAACTAATTGGTTGGTTCTTCGCACAAGAACGGACGTACTGGCCTCGGCGGTGTTCGGACTCCGGACAATAGTAACCTGCGAATCTGAATACTTAAGCTCAAGCAAGACTTGGGAGCCCTCTTGGATTTGGCTCAAACGTGGCTGTTCACCGAACCGGGTCCATTTCAATTTGAGCAATCGACCATTAGCGGCATATATCTTGACAGGGACGGTTATATTGTAGGTATCATTAGTATTATGAAGCACTTCGATCTGCCCAGATTTATGAATAATCTGGTACGTCTTTTTCCCTTTGTCATCTTCTTTTTTCTTGAACAGGAAACTCTTCAGTTTTCTGTCCTTGACGGTCACAGATCCGCTCGATGTTTCCGTGACTTGGAAATGCTCACCCGTCGAGAGAAAGAGCGATTTTGTATTGGACTGACGATGCTGATAATAAGACAGATTATTGAATGACCACCCTTTACCTAGGCCAATGTCCTGGCTTGAGTTCAAAGGGTTGTAACTGATTGACAGTTTCAAGGGAGGGCAATTGCGGGCCTGTGCTGGTGCTTCATAAAGTGTGATAGCGCATGTATATTGGCCGGTACGTGGATCAACGCCTTTTTGTATGAAGCTGCTGAAGTTGCAGCCCTGGGAATAGACCTGGTTTGATGCCATTTCTTCTTCTTCTTCTTCTTCTTCTTCTTCTTCTTATTTGCTCCTGGACGAACACAGCTGGAAAAAGAAGGGTGGGAAAGAAAGAAGAAACTATTTGTAAGAGGTGGGAATAGGGCAATGATCAATTATTTTGCAGGGAAATCCTCTTACACACGACGGAACATTTGAAGACATGTTATGTAAATGCTTGAATAATCTTCTCCGCACTTGTGATGGACTGCCCTAGTTTTGCCGGTTTTGGTAGTGTATTACCATAATTGGGCTAATTGTTGAATGCCGGTCTAGACCAGTCGTTGTTGGCAACAACCCCAGCCGTACACTGAATTGATTATTGATATTGAAGCTGAAAACAGGATTGATAGGCGTCAGTTTGTCCAAAAAATTTGGCTCCGAGTCCGAATGGCGTTGAATTCGTCAGCGTGGTTAGGAGGGGAAGGCGGGGATAGGGTGAAGGGAATGAAACCGACGTCTCTATGCAATAATAGACTAATGATATAGAAACATTTCCCGAGAACTGGAGGAATGACAGGAGCATTAGTGTGGCTGAGTCGTACTTCTCTTTCCAATCCTGGACGGACAGTACACCCTTCTCACCTGGAATGAGGCATTATTGCCATTGGTTCAAGACACATATAAAGCACGTAAACCAAGCTAATAAAATAGAAAAGACAGGGGCGGATGATTGGAGGAGTGGAAAAGGAAGCCTACCAACAAGGCTGGTGTTCGAGAGCAGCTCGCCAGGCTGAGCACTTTAATCTTTTGACAGGGGGAAGAGAAAGTACAGAGTAAACTGGTTACAGACCAGGCGAATTGATCTCAGCCAGCCTTTTTTTTACCCGATACATGTATTTGCTGACGTGTTAGCATTTGTACTCACAGATAAAAAGAGACAAAAATCCCACCTTGTTAAAGAGGATGAATTGATATCAAGTCTAGTTCGGCTGTCTTTGATAAAACATACATTTTGCTTCCATTTAAATCTTCAAAAAAAGGCTCGTACCGACTTCAATATTTGACAATATGTCGAACAATACAAAATGGGAAGTTACTCTTCTTGAATTGAAGACAAGTAACGCAAAGGATACTGGAGTGGATGAACTGTATGCCAACGGTAGGATGCGAGTAAAGGTGAAGGTCTTCATCAAAGCGATTATCAAGAAAGATAAAAAAGATCAGGATGACGACGATGACCACGATGACGACGACGAGCCCTACGACTTGACACAAGAAGAACTCGACACTATCGAGCTGATTGATTACGACAATACGACCAAGAGACTCTCCAATGGCTGGCATTCTTTTGACGACCCAGGCGATTTTGCCAAACCCTTGAGTGCCTCTAATAATGCCTCATTTTACGTGACAGAGGCCAGTACTCGGGATGATAATAGTCCTCAATTGAAAGTCTACTGGGTCTCTACAACGACAGCGGAAAACAAGAATGTTGGGGCACGCATCGAGCAGCCTGATGGTAGAATTTTTACATCTCATAGCTCTATATCCGATTCTCACGTCACATTGATGGGGAAGACGCAAATCACGTACACCACAGACAATATTCGCGTAGAGCAAGAGAATACCGCCAGTGGGACCTATCGGTTCGACTGGCAGAGTGCAGTTCGGATAGGAGATGCGTGGAATACCGACAACAGCAACAAGTGGCATCAGAGTAATTATTATGTTTCGACTGGGAATCATATCTTGCTGAAAGCAGATATTCATGACTACGACTATACCGGTGACGTGAATGGGCATGTGAAGGACTCGTGCCTGACGAATTGTTACGCTTACTGCGCGCCGGATGACAAAAATTTGAAATTATCATTCATCTGGAATTACGAAAACAAACAATCGACGAGGAAGGCAGGGCTGTACAAAGAGAAGGAGATTATGGACTGGGGGGTATGGTGTGGACGCAGAGCCTATGCCTATGCCGATATCAAGGTGAATCAAAAAAGCAATGCCCTCTGTCTCACTCGCCTGGCCTTTGATTGTCCGGATACAATCTGGGACGATAAATGGTCCTTTGGCGACTGTGGCTTTACGCTCTATGATGAGTACGGCAACAAAGGCACGCTCGCTGCAAGCTTTTCTGACGATCATAACTCGATTTCCATCCTAAACGCCGGAACATGACCAGGTCTATATCAACAAGGGAAGGCAGTTCAAGGAGAAATAATGTCTGAATTGTTAGTTTTTTCTGTTGCTTTGCTCTGTGTACTCAAGCCCAACATGGAATGAGGTCAAAACAACGTTTAGTGTACAATCCCATCGGACCCACTCTTTGCAGAGTTGATATACGTATCAATGTCAGTATGAGGGATCACAACGTGGCAGATGCGATGGTGTTGCTCTCTGTAGAGAGCCATAGTCTCAGCAACTCCATGTCAAATTGCCGGCCAATCTACCTGGCTAAGTTAGGGTTATTCATAGAGTGACTAATTCTTCAACGGTCCAAAGCCATTTTGGATCTCAATACATTATGCTTTCTGTTCTCGTACAAACCTCAACGGACTGACAGACTATCAATTGGCATTATAATCAATCAAGACGACAGAAATAACAAACAATAGCAAAGATGAAAAAAAAAGGAAAGGAACAACAGGCTGTATAAGTACGTAACAAATCAACCAGACGCAGTGGAAACAGGAAAGAAAAAGAAGAATAGGGGGGGGGTTCTCTATCTACTAAACCATCATCTTCCTCACTACATGCCTTATAAAGTACTCTTCTCTTGCAGCCAATCCATCTCAACCAAGCAAATCACCAGACGAACCCCCTCCATTCGCCGGCCTGGGAGACGAGAATCCACTATTATTATTGTTATTCGAAGTAGAAGTAGTGCCCCAGATACCCGCACTAGACTTCTCCTTCGCCATACTCGCCAGATTGGGTCCCTTGGTAGCGGTGGCTTTCTGTATACCAGCACCGGCACTTGCAGAACTCCATAGGGATCCGAAAGCGTCTCCGCCGGATGATTTCGCCGCCGCTGCTGGTTTTTTACCTGCTGCCGCTAAGGAAGAAGGTGAACTTGTGGTCATTGGTGAAGTAAGTGATGAGAAGGAGGATGTGCTTCCGCCCATGCCGGGTCTGCCGCTGCTGCCAAGGGTTGTAGGAGACATTGTGGACTGGCTGTTTAGGCCCGCGTTTATGGAAGTGTAGTAGTTTGGTGTTGGGGCTTGGTAGCCGGATGGTTTTGGCTGCTGTTGGGGTGGTGCTGCGAATGCTGAGCCTCCTCCTGTTGATAGTGGTGGAGGTGACATTGTCGTGGAACCGGTCGGTGTGGTTGTATTTGATGTGAATCCAACGAGTCCCGTGAGATCAGCGCCTTGGGCTGCTGATACTGGCTTCGGTGCAGCAAACTGTGTGCTTGCGGAAGTGGTGACTGTTGGCGCTGCTGGTGGTGATGCAGACTGGAAATCATCGAAATCGTCGTCGTCGTCTCCACCGGTTGTTCCACCGAGCATATCTATACCATGGCCAGTGGCTGGCTGTTTCCCAGCAGCCGTCGAAGAAGGTACTGTCGCAGGTGCAGAAACAACATCATCGTCGCCAAAGTCGAATAAATCAACTTGTTGCGCTTTTAGCGGCGGCGGCTGTGGTGCTTTAGTCTGTGCCCTCGATTCTGCAGTTCGGTGAGAAGCAGGTGCCGTGGTGGATACTTCATCATCTTCGTCATATTCCTCGAACCGACTCGATCTTCTGGCAGTATCCCTGAACTCGCTCGGGTCGCTTGCACCGCCGAATCCACCTCCGTCTCCAAATACGCCTCCGCTGTAACCTCCATAGGAATCGCTGCCGAAACCGCCATATCTGCCACCGCCGCCACCACCGCTCGAGAACCCACCGCCAGTTCCTTCCATACCGCCGAACTTGTTACGGTTGGCGCGAGATTTCTTTCTTTCTGCGCGAATGGCATCTACATCGCCCAACAATTTGACTAGCTCCTGGGATCGGTTGCGTACATTAATACCCTGATCCTTGCCATTGTTATCAATAAAGTGGAATTGGCGAAGCATGCGTATCAGGGACAAGTGAGATCGAGCATCGTCGACAACGCGTTCGGAGCCGTTCTTGATCAGGAATTCGAGAAGTTGCAATGCCTGTTTTATTCAACTGTCAATCTCGAGTTCTCAAAAGCGTTCGGAACGTTCCAAAGAGATGTCGTCAGGTCTGACCTTGTATATTTGCCTCCACTCCTCCGCCGTCTTCTCCGTGAATCGCTTGTAGATCATAGGCATAATTTCGTTAAGGAGATGACTGTTAAATGAAAATGTTAATAACCAAGCGCAGAATTCTTTTGAATCGCAATCCAACTGACTAGTTATGTGTGCCACTCGCAATCTCCTGCATCAACGTCGAGGATGCGCCCCACGGTTCATTGTTGGTGGCTTCTCGGACCTTGGCCTCCATTTCCGTATAATTCATGACAGCTATACAATGCCAAAGATTAGCGATGCGGCCCTAACGGTTTGCGGAAAAAATGGAATTGCTGTTTCGAACGCACCATTCTGAACTTTGCGAACACCGGCCTTGAGATCGTACAAGGTCAGGTTGCTAACCTGTTCTTTGAGACTGTTGAAATCCATCGTTATATTCTCTTATGAACAAATGAAATCCCCGTAAAACAAAAGTCAATATCTGTAGATATATCCGCAATCAATGTTACCCGCGTCGCTGTTCTGTTTCAAGAACGAACTTGAAAGGAGACGTTGACAGACCTGGCAAACAAACGTGCCTGATGCCATATGGCTTTAGGAGTTGGTTCTTCGCCTGAGGCAGCTCTTTCTGCCGAACCTCCGAGCCCGGTCACGTGAACATCCCCGTCTTCATAGAAGTAATTTCCTTTCCAGATTTGCAAGGAATCATTCCTACTACAATGTATTTGTCTATTACGATTACTGATAAATTCTGAATCGATTGTTGGTATCGCATGGTAAAATGAATATAGCTACTAGCGCCTAATATACGTTACATACAGGTTGAAAGCGAAGGCAGTACATGCTCCCGAGCATATATGAACATGACAACAATCAGTAGCCGGTGACTGGCCTCAATCTTTTCCACTTCAAGGGGGTTGCGAATAAACAGAACAAGGATATAAAATATGCAATGTTGGGAGTAACAAACAAAACAAAACATTATACATGATAATCACAATAATAACATAGAAAGTCATTTCACTATCTTTGAAAACAAAAACAATAACATAACAGTCAACACTCCAAGTCCAGCCGTACCTGTAAGGATATCATTGAACGTAATTGCAAGATCATAAAAAGCCATAAAGTCAATCGGTCATTAGCACGACGAATGGCATCATCGAAACAAAGCGGAAATAGCAAGAGAAAGAAGTCAATCACTCGTTGTAGAACTTCTTCATGATCAAATGCAAGAAGTAATCAACGTTCACTCGTAAAGTGCCTTCGAAGAAATCGAGAAATTGGGTGTTGTTGTACTGTGCTTGCAGGAGATCATCCAATGGCACTTGGGCATTAGCACCAGGTATCATCATATTGCCGCTACTTCCATCGAGGATGAACACTCCCACTTCGTTACTGGAAATACTGAGGTCAACTCGGTCCCATTGACGCTCAGTATAGCCCTTCCAGTAAACCAACACTCCTTTTTCGGCAAGGGTGCGTGCGGAGTACTTGTAGGAACCGAGCTTGAATACCCGGCCCGTTTTCTGGAGTTCACGTTCGTGGTCCCACTGCTTCGTGAAAGGTAATAGAAATCTTTTCTTTCCCTTTTTGTTCTGGAGAGTGGTCATTGAATGCTCAATGTAGTCGTTATAAGTCTTCATTTGCTGCTCAAGGAATTCAGCCTGATCATTCAGTCTGGATAGTGTTAAACGAACGCTTTCTAGCTCTCGTTCCCGTTGGATCCTTCGGCGGTGCTTGGTTCGAATGTCTACCGCAATCGCATTCAATATATCTTGGTACTGATTATGCCGGCTAATTTTTCCCACTTGCTCCAACTGGAGTATGTTTTCGAGGGCGAGACTCTTCAAGTCCGCATAATTCATGGTGCTTAGGTCCAGCGCTGTGTTTACTTCAGAGTAAGCCCCTTTTCTCTTGTTGTTTGCGGAAAGTTCGTCATGAACAAGAGACAGCCACCGCTGTTCATCCTCCTCCGTTGGTGGCTTGAGCATAATCTCCATGAGATTAGGTCCGGACTGAACCCTGATGATGTAAAGGATACATCTTTTGGTCTCCATGAACAGGGCTTTGACGCCAGCTTCCGGGTCTATGTTTCGCGTTAGTACTTGAGATATAAGTCGAATTGTAATATAAGCTCTTACCTTCCATATTAGCTAGCTTTGGATGGAGCGTTAGACTGATTTCAGAAGACCGAACTGCCATAAGCTCATGTTGATTGGATTTGACGGTGCCGAGATCACGTATGATTTCCTTGAGCGTGTCATCCGGTCGTGTGCACAAGAAGTCGATCTCAGATGCAACAAGTTGGTGGATGGAGAAGATGTCGGACATTTTTATGTACAGAGTTGGCTTGGTCTTCGCATACAGGTCGTTGAACTCATCAATATCAAAATAGGACTCTGCATCTTGTACGGAGATCACTGAAGAAAAGTCAGACGCGTTTTGAAGACAGTAAGTTGCATAAGAATGGAGAGAACTTACTATCACCCCAGATTTCACCTAAACGCAGAATGAAATTACCGATATGAGGATTGAGTGGTTGTAAAAAGACACCTTCTTCCCCGAACAGACGCCCTGATGCTACTTGAGAGAGAACCTTGGCGATCTCACTCAGATCCTTCTTGTGCTTAGGGTCCAAGCTGTGGTCGACTACACCATGCTTCTCGGGTTCCAAGACAGCAGCCTGGAGGTAATTCTTCCAGATACATTGACCTGCTACCTGTAATACGAGGCCCGGATCTTCATTGCTGTAATGAGCCAGGAGCATTTCATATAATTCCTTGGCAATATAGCGTATGCCAAAAGGCATCTTTGGCAATGCTTCGTGGAACCTTCCGAGAAATTGATCTGAAATGTCACGAAGATTTTCAAGATGCTGAATGAAAATAGCGCGTGTTTCTGGATCCCGAATAGCAGCTTCTTTGGGTATATCAAGAGGTCGTTTGCTCTTCTGGCCAGTTCGAAGTTCTTCGTTGATGACGGCAGTGCGATATATTTGCATGGGATCGCTTTCAAGGTCGATATCTGGGTTCTCAAGAATCCACTCTTTGACAATAGGATTGAGGATATCGCGCAAAAACTTTCGGTCTCTTGGAGACTTGACGTATGCCACAAACAGCTTGAGCCAGAATGAGTTACAACGAGCCCAGTCTTGCAAAGACGGGCAGCTCTGTATCTCTTCTTTGATGGAGCGAGTAATTAGCTTGATAAGATAGTACTCTTCTCGTCTCTTTTGTGAGTAACCAAAAAGACCCATAATGACGTGCTTTGTTTTCTCATACTCCTTGTCGCTCGTATTCTGTTCTCGTAACTTGCGGAACAACCTAGCGAGATACTGTGGCTGGGTTTGAAGCAAGAAAAACAAAACCTGGTACTGTTCGAGCTTCTTCCGTGAGGTCTTGTTCAATGCCTTGAGATCAAATGGATCCTTTGACAGGATGTTGTTATTCGACAGGAGAGATCCCACGTGTCCACCGAAATGTTTTTGATGCTTGACAACTTCATCAAGGGTAATCTTGTTCTTAACTAGCAGTGCAATCTTGATGTCCAATTGTGAGACGTACTGATCTGCCATCTCATTCTGTCGGACTTGCTGCACGACGTTCTTCCTGAGCCTCTCAAATTCGATTTCCTCGTCGAAATCGAAGTCACTGTCGTTCAACAGATGAACAAAGCCCTTGATAGTGCCAACAGGGGGATTTTTTCCACTTGTAAGGCTCTTGTATGCCTGGCCTTGGATTTTGCCTCTGACAAAGCTTTGGACCTTGATGACCTTGTCCATATTCTGTCTGAAGAAGCGCTGCTTTTCGGCAAATCGTAGTCGAACAAGATAACCTCTGATGCGTGCTTGAAAGTCTGTGATGACGTCTTCCTCAGTCTCCAGGTCTGACAGAATATTGCCTACATCGATGCGGACGAGCATCGCTCGAATCAATCCTTGAAGCTGGATTACTTCATCTTCATTTTCTTCCAGCTGGGAGAGGATCTGTCCAATATCTCTTCGCACTAAAGCAGCCCGTGTAAGAGATTGCAAGGCTATAAATAACGGCGTGTTATGCTCAAGGTCCTCAAGATCGGATGTGACCCGCTTCCTCAAGAACATTCCACGAGCCATAGATTGCAGGAGCAGTACCTCTTGCTCTGTCTTGGCTAACGAGGACCTTTGCTCTTCGAGTTTGAACCTCAGAGCGTTGGCACGAACAATACTCTGCAGATCTGCAACCATTTCCTGATGTTTGTCTAGTTGGTCTTGCTGGATTTTGAGCTGTTTGCGAACTGCTGCAGCGCGAATAGAGGACTGCAGTGAGCATATTGCGTTTTCATTTTGCGCCAGCTCCTGCTTTAGACCTGCTACATGAGCCCTTTGAGCTGATGCTCGAATAACAGATTGGATGAATAAGACTGATGGAACTTCCTGCTGTAACTGAGCCGTAATTCGACCTACGGACCGACGTGCTTGCATTCCGCGAATAGCTGCTTGAAGATGTTTGACCTCGTTTTCCGCGCCTTTGGTCTCCTGGACTCGGTCAGAGACGTGTTTTCGTTGCAGGGCGCCCCTGATTGCCGCTTGAAGATGTTTGACCTCGTTTTCCGCGCCTTTGGTCTCCTGGACTCGGTCAGAGGCGTGTTTTCGTTGCAGGGCGCCCCTGATTGCCGCTTGAATATGTTTCACTCCAGATTCCTCACGTCTCATCCTTGTCTTCAATTGCGATATCTGGGCCCTAGCTTTGCGGCCCCTGACAAGGTTTTGTATCTTTAAAACTTCCGGTTCCTTGAGCTGCCACCATTCCTCTTCACTCTGTCTGCGTGTCCGTACAATGAATCCTCTAGAGATAGCTTGCAAGTTGACCGCAAATTGACGCATCTGTAAGCGATAGCCAGCAATCTGACGTGCCCAGTCGCCTCGTATCCTAGACTGTAGGTCTACAATCAAATGTTCGTTGTCCCAAAGTGCGTTCATTACTTGGCCCAGTTTGAGCCGTAGCAGAGCTCCTCGGATCTGTGTCTGGAGATCATGGATGGATTGCTCGTTTTCCCGTAGTTCGCGTTCTACACGTTCTTCTTCGGTTTCAACGGGCTCCGGCTCTGGTTCGGGCTCTGGTTCGGGCTCAGGTTCGGCGCCAAATGTCGCGCCCATTCCAGAGAAACTAGGCATACTGACGCCTGCTTTGTCGAGTCCCTTTTGCGTCTGTTCAAGCTCATGGTGTTCGAATTGTAGTTGACCGACCAGGTTTCCGATGCGGAAAGCGACAATTCCATTTTTATAGAGTAGCCATGAGAGAGCATGGATACAGTGAATGACCTTCGGGATATTCTTCTTCTCGTATAGATCGATCAATTCGAATCGAAATATATCAGGTAGCGCTACTTCATCGAGAAAACGGAAGAATAGAGCGATATTATCGGAGTGACGATACTGTAAGCGTGGATTTCGGAATATTCGCAAGGCCCTATCGGGATATAGAGCTTGTACGATCTCGGCCAAGGTCACACCATCCCGGAGAGCCTCTTCAAGCTGCACAATCGGTGGAATTTCTTTTTGAATCACGTCTTCTATCCATTCTTTTGCTTCTCCAATATGGCAAAGATATTCATAGGCCTGAAGAAACTGTCGCTGTTTGTCCATCCAGTTGCGAGCGGCCCAGGATGACGAGACATTCTTCGTTTTAGCGACAGCCGTTCCACGAACAGAATCGGATCGTTTCAGTCGCCGTCTACCCTGTAGGCCGACAACTGAAGGCAGAGTTGAGTCAATTGTGAAGTCCTCGGTCTCTCCAGATTTCGCAAATTTCGATAGAGTTCGAAGGTGGCCTGTAGATGACCTTTGGAATGTCTCGAGTTCTGGTCTTGTGAACGACGCGGTCAAGTTGGGTGCAAGAGGGCTGTTCTGACTATAAGAATGCTGTGAGCGCGGCCGTGGAGGCGTTGACGATGGGAAGGGAAATTCTGTGGCTGGCTGAGGAGAAAGTTCCTCATCCTGCCATCTGATTTTGCGCTCGGGTGTGCCTGCAGGAGACACAGACTTTCGATATACTGTATCATCGATGGTGTAGCTCCTAGCATGACGAGTCGAGCCATCCTTCATTGAGCTCTTTGGAGAAGCGTTGGGTGCCTGAGGTAGCGGGCGCAGAGAGCGTCGAATACTCCCATATGTCTCGGCTGCAGAGGGTCGTCTGTCGTGCATGGTGGAAGAGGTTGACGCCAAAACACTGACTTCGCTCATGCCACGTTTGTGGCCGAAACTATTCACAGAAGAAGCATTTGACGAGATGGTACTACTCCGACTGGGGGCCGCATCATTTGAGAAAACAGAATAGGCGGATGAGCTTGTCGTAGAGATAACGGAATCATGCCGCAACGGACTCGAGGCGGAAGTCCCGATGTCGGTTTGTGATCGTCTGAAATTTGTTGGATGTGACATTACGCGGTGTACGGTGAAAGTTGGAAGGTTCGAAGATGAGAGTTAAGCGAAGAATTCAGCACCAAGGAACACATGCCTGCGTCCCCAGCGCAAAATGACAGTGAAGTGTCTCGATTCAATATTCGCTTGTACGACGGCGTAGAAATAGTCGCAATCAAGGGGTGCCAACAAACAATGAGCGAGCAAGGAGCGTGTCCAACTTCGTCAGGTTGAAAATGCTTAGTAGTTGGTTCTTTGTCTCGCTGAACAGACCAGCCGAAATCGATGATGGACGACGGTGACAACAAAACCAGCAGGAACCGGGTCAGTGCCTGCTTTCGGTCGCAACTTCCCAGAAGTCTGTGGTTGTTGCGGGAGGGGCTGCCCGTTTCCCTTGTTTACATTTGTCCCGGTCGGGCATAGCCTCGCGTTGCCGGTTGCTGAGGCTGGCTCTGCAGTGGCGGTTCACGTGACTTTTCCGGCGCCAAACAGCCGCGATTCACAGTAATTACGGTATTCTGCACAGACCATCCATTAACATCGTGTAATATTTGTATTCGGATGGTTTCAGCTTTCAGCGATTAATTACGAAATGACGATCACTGAACAACACGCTGAATCGGGATCGCCCCACACAACAACATCTGTCTGAGCCGGGCCATATCACACCTGCTGTTTCATTGGACCGTATTCGGCATTCGATCACATTAAACATGGCTTCTTCAGAGGGTTTGAAATACGTCTACAAACTCGTTCCGTCGAGTGCGCCCATTCCCGAGTCTTTACCGGACCGATTGCCTGTTAGCGACTTGGACCTACAGTCGGGCTTCATTCATCTCTCATCGGCCCGTCAAGTGCCGAACACGTTGAAATTTTTCTTCAAGGATGAGCCACTTGTATATGTACTCCGACTTGAGTATGCTAAAGTGGAAGATAATATACGATGGGAAAGTCCTGATGCGAAGATATGCGGGCCACGGGATGGAGAGGGGATGTTTCCGGTAAGCATTGACCGGAAAATTGTATCTTGCGCGGAATCTGTATCTAATATTGTGATTAAGCATCTCTACAACGGTCTCAATCTAGGGAAGGAGAATATCGAAACCGTGGCTATTTGGAAGAATGATAATGGCTGGGATCGTGCATTAGAAAAAGCAGCCTCGTGGCTCGTTTAGATCTGCGACAAAATTAGATACTTGCTAGATCCTACGGGCGATTCACGGAATTTATGCCAATGATAGTGCCACATAAAGTAGAGGAATCGAACCATTCGTTCAGTCCCCAAGAGGATAACAGTGCAGTATCTGGCCATCTGTGAATCGAATGTTAGCTAAGTCCTTAGCATGAAATTGCAGGCATAACTCACAGTATAGTGAAGCTTCAGGGCTAGCCAAAAACACAAAGGTAGGAGCAACCTCGCTTGGCTGTCCGGGGCGTCCGAGGGGGCTCTTTGAATGCCAACCTTTCATTTGCTCTGCCGATCGTGTATCAGGTTGAATTGGGGTATAGATCGCGCCAGGTCTGCGGCATCGGATTATTAGTATGTAGTATCTTTGAGGAACATCAAGGCTTTGAAGGCTTACGCAACCGCATTGACCCTAATCCCCTTAGGTATCAGTTGAGTTGCTAAGGAGCGTGTAAACCCTACAATAGCTCCCTTGGTGGCTGCATAATCGACCATACTAGCAGAACCACGGAATGTGACGACCGACGTGGTGTTTATGATGCTGATGAGAGATAGATTGTCAGACTAGGGTAATAGATTGATTGAAAAATGGAAATACTCACGTGTCTCCTTTCTTCATGTACGTAAGTGCATACTTGGTAATTGCAAACATCTGAAGGATGTTGCTCCGAAAGACACTCTCAACAGTATTTAAATCAATATCTGTGAAGGTCTTGCACAGGTTTTGTTGAGATGCGTTATTCACAAGGATGTTGAGACTTCCAAAACTAAGACCATCCGAGTCAATATATTTCCAATGGCTATCAGCATGGACAGCTCTATGAGACATTTCATACCTTCGATAATGCTCGTCAACGACTCGACGGCAATTCTCATAGTTTGTGAGATCACCCGCATACAAGAAGCAAGATCTCTTCTCAGCTTCCACCATTTTCTTGGTGTCCTGGGCGTCTTCTTGCTCTTCGGGGAGATGAGCGATTGTCACATCAGCACCTTCTCTAGCCATGAGAACTGCAACAGCTCGACCAATTCCAGAGCTAAACAAAGTGTCGGTAACGTTTAGCCAACCTATCTTCTCTTCGAAGACTGAACAGACACTCACTCTCCGCCCGTGATCAGGACACTTTTGTCTTTTAACTTGCCACTTCCGACATACTCGAAGAAACCGGCAGCCTCCTCAAGCTGTGACGATTCACTAGCCGGCTGCATGTTTTTCTCAAGACTGTGATGAGAATCTCCACATTAGCGCTTTCTCGTACATGGCGTTGTATGTATGAGTAATTACCCCGGCTTTGATTGACTTTGAGGAACACGAGGAGGCTGGAAGGTGCCATGTTCTTTCATTTCTGGTGATGCCATCTCAAAGTACATTCTCAATGCCGACTGAGTAGTGAACAGATATATGCTTCTTTTGGTTACAGGGATTCGAAGGGCTTCTATGTGCAGCTCAATTGTTTGACTTCGTTGATAATCATGGTGTCGTCATTATTATCGCGAGTTGATCCGGCACCAGGCCTTTAACAAGGTTATCGATCACATTTGAAGTACAGGAAGCGATGTATTCTTACCTGGTTAGATCCATGATTACATTGATGCCACATCTGAAATCTGTCATGGATAGCCTGCCCAATCAAGGGCCTTATGATGGAGCTGTATATATCGGTGCACATCTAGTCTTCAAGTCTTCGATCTATCTTCGCAGAGCCAAAAAAAGGTATGCCACTCGCTATAGAACCTCAGCCTAAAGACGCACACCTATACTCAGACCGTGCGCCCTATTCATCACCATTCGTCAAACGCCTCCGGACTTGAGGTTGTATATCCGTATTTCCTCATGTAAACAACCACCCAATACTAGCCAACTAACTTAGTTAATCGATAAGCGTATCGAAGGCGATAAGCGGTTGCTTCAATGCCATGTCCCACCGCCTCGTGGATTGGACCAATAAGAGACTAGCGTGGCTGAGACCCCACACGTGACACAGCCGAAAAAAAAAAAAGTTATCCACGTCAATCCAGAATCTCTTCCCTCTTTTTTTTTCTTCTTTCTTTTCTTTGGGAAAGGAAACTCTTCCCCGTCAACAGGAACTTATCGTAGTTGTCTGTTGTCTGTTTTCTCACATATTCCTTTCCGTTCTCCTTACTGATACCCCCTCAATTCTTCATTTTTTTGTAATTTTCTCATATATCACCATGACGATCACCAGCGGTAACGTCCAGGCATTCTTCAATGCCAAGGGAGAGATCCCGGACTACACCAAGGCTCTGGAAATCCTCGAGAAGGAATATCCTACCAAAGATGGTCTGGATGTTGAGACCTTGCTTGACTCGGACAAGCACGGAGCATTGACCTATAATGATTTCCTCATCTTACCCGGCTACATTGGTATG
The DNA here is from genome assembly GCA_023625975.1 of Talaromyces sp. PYS2103. NCBI lineage: Eukaryota > Fungi > Ascomycota > Eurotiomycetes > Eurotiales > Trichocomaceae > Talaromyces > Talaromyces sp. PYS2103. The sequence continues at coordinate 224,014 of JAMAGB010000018.1, read as the reverse complement.
GCAATCGCTTTTTGATTATTAATGGATCAAACTCTTACTGAACCCCCGTCAGGATTCCCTGCTTCCGACGTCACTCTTGATACCCCGGTGACCAAGCGCATCTCATTGAAAACGCCTCTTTTGTCCTCGCCTATGGACACTGTCACTGAACACAACATGGCCATCCACATGGCGCTTCTCGGAGGTCTAGGTGTTATCCATAACAACTGCTCTGCCGAAGACCAGGCCGAGATGGTCCGTAAAGTCAAGAGATACGAGAACGGGTTTATTCTCGACCCTGTCGTTATCTCCCCTAAGACCACCGTTGCGGAGGCCAAGGAATTGAAGTCTACCTGGGGATTTGGAGGTTTCCCTGTGACTGGTAGGTTCCCTTTTTTTTTCTACCTTCGTTTTTGACGTCGTATCATTGCCTTTATGATGTTCCAACATCTTTACAAATAACTTTCGTTCCACCGTAGTCAGCGCAAGCTGTGTGGAGAAAAGATTTCTGTCTGATTTTAGCTCTTTATGCATTATCTGCCATGTTCACGGATTTCACTATGATGACATAGACTAACATTGGTAACCTAGAAAACGGCACTCTCCGATCCAAACTTGTCGGTATTGTCACCAGCCGTGACATCCAGTTCCACACCTCCGATGCAGACCCTGTTACCGAAGTCATGTCTACCGATCTCGTTACCGCCCCTGCTGGCACTACCTTGGCCGAAGCCAACGAGGTGTTGCGTAACTCCAAGAAGGGAAAGCTTCCTATCGTTGACAAGGACGGCAACCTTGTTTCTTTGCTTTCTCGCTCCGACTTGAGAAAGAACCTCCATTATCCTCTTGCATCCAAGCTCCCTCACTCCAAACAGCTCATTGCTGCAGCTGCTGTCGGTACTCGCGAAAGCGACAAGGAACGATTGCAAATGCTTGTTGATGCTGGCCTTGATATTGTCATCCTCGACAGCAGCCAGGGAAATAGTATGTACCAGATCGATATGATCAAGTGGGTTAAGAAGACATTCCCTCAGATCGATGTTATTGCCGGCAATGTGGTCACGCGAGAGCAGGCCGCGAACTTGATTGCCGCCGGTGCCGATGGCCTGAGAATTGGCATGGGTAGCGGTAGTGCATGCATTACCCAGGAGGTCATGGCTGTTGGCCGTCCCCAAGCTGTGTCTGTCCACAGCGTTGCCTCGTTTGCTGCACGATTTGGCGTTCCTTGCATTGCCGACGGTGGTATCCAGAACGTTGGCCACATCGTCAAGGGTCTCGCTATGGGTGCTTCCACTGTGATGATGGGTGGTTTACTTGCAGGTACCACCGAGTCTCCTGGAGAGTACTTCGTCAGCAGTGAGGGTCAGCTTGTCAAGTCCTACCGTGGTATGGGTAGCATTGACGCAATGGAGGATAAGAAGGCTGGTAAGGGTGGAAAGGACAGCAAGGCCAAAAACGCTGGTACTGCAAGATATTTCTCGGAGAAAGACCTAGTCCTTGTCGCTCAAGGCGTGTCTGGATCTGTCCTCGACCGTGGCTCTGTGACCAAGTTCGTCCCGTACCTTATTGCCGGTATTCAGCATTCGTTGCAGGACATTGGTGTGCGCAGCGTTCAGGAATTGCACGAATCGGTTGACAATAAGACTGTTCGCTTTGAATTGCGAAGTGGCAGTGCCCAGGCAGAGGGTAATGTCCACGGACTCCACAGCTTCGACAAGAAGCTCTACTCATAGATTCTGATGACGATTATAAGCGATGATTTGTATGAGTGAACATAGAAAAAGTCTGATGAATGTATTATGATTTGATTTTTTAAATTTCAGTTATGCACTTGATTCATGTGTCGCGGTCCGAAGTAGACTAGTCTGACAGCTCTCCCCGCGTTTTCGACTCTAGCTAAGCTTAGTACTCAACCGAGGTAACCTCATGGTTATTACTCTTTTCTACTCGTATATATTTCCGGACAAAAATGATATCCATTGTTGGGTGGCGGAGAATTGCTATCTATAATTACCCTTATATCGAGACCGTTGGTTCATGCTTAAGATCCTCGGTCCCTCAGCTACCAGCGAGCTATCGTGCAAAGAATACCTGCTATTACTGTCATAGTCGATCGTTTTCAGCAATATCGATCTATCAAAGCTCGACACGTAGTTCGTCTGAACCATCAATGCCGACGAAATCCGGAAAAAAGGAACTGGCATTCGCTCGACCTAGTTCGAGGTAAGTACTACATACCCGAATATCCAGTACATTTACTTTGATACTGAATCCTTAGCAAGCATCGTCCTCATCTCCCCGGACAATGAGGTCCTGCTACTCCACCGAGTGAAAACCTCAACATCATTCGCATCAGCGCACGTCTTTCCCGGAGGCAACATTTCTCCACAACAAGATGGAGAATTCAAGTGGCCTGCGGAAGATGCGCGGCGACATTATGATGCGATCAATTACCGGAGGGCTGCGATTCGGGAGTTGTTCGAGGAGAGTGGGATTTTACTTGCTAGGGACGGCGCTGCTGAACCTAGTCATAGGGAGTTGATACATGTCGATGATGCGGCGAGGGAGCGGGGGAGACATGATATTCATAACAATAAGATTGAGTTCGTGGAATGGTTGAAAGAGCAGAATCCCACGGCTGAGATGGATACAGGTGTGTGCCAGTTTCTCCCTCGAATTATATACTTCTCTTTTACAGGACTAGAGATGCTGACGATAGTCTGAAGATAATCTGATTCCATTCACGCATTGGATCACACCGCCAAATCTACCAAAGAGATTCTCGACGCAGATGTATTTATACTTCTTACCGATTCCAGACTCATCGGCAGCAGCAAGCGAAACTACAGCACAGGGATTACCCGAAGGAGGTAGACAGGAAGTACAAGTCCCTACCTCAGACGGCGGGATAGAGATCAACGAAGCCAGATTCTCGTCAGCTTCGAACTGGATACAGCAAGCTCAAGCGGGCGAGATAGTTCTCTACCCGCCTCAATTCTTGCTCCTTTCTATTGTTGCCCAATTTCTGGACCAAAAAACATCTACTGCCGCCGCCACCGCTGAAGCAGCTTCTTCTAGTTTAGCGGAGAAAGAAGCACGAAGGAAGGGGTTAGTTGACTTCATTCACAGTGGGAATCCGCCGTGGACGGATAAGTTTGTATGTCCGCGAAGTTTGCGGTTGCTAAATGACCAGAGGGCTGTTCTGGCATTGGATCATCCGGGGCCGGAGTTGCATGGTTCAGGGAAGAGGGGGGATTCTGAACGGGTGATTTTGGTGAAGTTTGGCAAGGATGGGCCGAGAAATGTTGATGTCCGATGGAAGAAAGATGTACTGAAGGAGACAAAGAGTGTTTTATAGTAGTTAATAATCCCATTTGATCGAGTTCAATTGATTTATCTCCACGCACTAGACATAACAGCCACGCACTTGCCGGCAAAGTCACATGACCCACACAACCAATCCCCACCAAATTTCTCGAATTCGCGGTAAGCCGAACGAAGGCCCAAATTCGCTTGAAGTTGGAAGGCAACTCTTGAAATTTTCAACCACCTTCTTTCAAACCAGTCAACCCAAGACACACACACACAAATCAGCCAAAATGGAGAACGAAAAAGGAGAGATTGTCGATCTGTTCGTACCCTCAAAACAATCCTTTTTGAAGGAGAGAAATTAATATTGATGGAATCTGAACAGCTACGTCCCCCGCAAATGCAGCGCAACCAACCGCATCATCAAAGCCAACGACCACGCCTCCGTGCAAATCGCCGTCGGCAACGTTGACGAGAACGGCCGCTACACCGGCGAAAACCAGGTTTATGCGCTCAGCGGATTTGTGCGCGCTCGTGGTGAGGCCGATGACTCGCTTAACCGTCTTGCGCAGCGCGATGGATATTTGAAGAGTGTTTGGAGTGCTCAGCGATAAATTTTTTTTCCTCATCGGCTTTCTATCAAAAACTTGTTCTCGTGTGTGGGGGGTTTTTTTTAATGGTCATTTGGGGGGAAAAATGGGTTGAACGATTGTGAATTCGGTTTTGGTATCGGATCAGAATCGATGATATGACTTGCGGTATTCTTTTCATGTTCTTGTGTGTGTGTATGAGGAGAAATGGACTAGGGTTATGTGCCTGATGGTGAGCCTTCGCTGCGATCCTGGCAGTTTGAACGAGAATGCTAATTCGACATTTATAGATGACACTTGTATGATTGATATACATATCCAATCCAACCTCAATCCAATCCCACTCCACCCCTCGACAAGGAAAATGAAGGAAAAATATTAAACCCCGAAAAGTGAATAGAGCTACCTTTCAATCTACATCCTATACCGTACCTACAGCCAAATACAAAAAGAAGCAAAAAAAAGGACCGAACAACCATCCTATCTCTCTTTGACTTAAAATCTCTATAACCGGCACATCAAGGCCTCCTCACTCTTTCTCTTCCATGAGAGAGGAGGTAGAATTTAAACTAAAATTCATCCAAAACGCCGAATATCATTTTATACATGTAAACTCGCCTATTGAAGAGCCACGGTTGTTTCTGAGATTACGAGCTGGGGCACAGATACGGGCGGGACATTTCATGTAGATTATTCATCGAGTATAACTGGAGTAACTGGATGGTAAAGAGTTAAGAATTAGATCTATGTGAATGAAATTCTTTCTTCTTTTTATATACCCCGTGAAAATTTAACATTGTTCATTACACATTTCTGCTGATTCTCATCTCATCTTTTTTCATATTTGCCAAATCTCAAATCCTTCCTTGATCTAACTCTAATCCCTTTCAAGACGAACGGCCGGATTCGATTCGATGAAGTTCAGATCAACTTTGTGACCGAGTAGTTCACGGATATTGCTGACACCATACCTGATTGTCCACAGTTAGCAAATATTCAGATACTAAGATAAAAAAGACGTACTTGATCATAGTAGGTCGCTCAAGACTCAATCCCCAACCATACACTCGCATATCCTTCGGGAGTCCCATAGACTCCAACATCTCCGGACGGAACATACCACTGTTCCCAATCTCAACCCACTTACCCAGTCCATCATGATATCCGAAAATCTCCATACTGGGCTCGGTATAAGGGTTGAAAGCGGGTTTGAAACGAAGGCGATGAATACCCATCTTCGCGAAGAAGACTTCCATGAATCCGATCAGACCACCGAGCGCCAGACCAAAGTCTGCAATGACACCTTCGACTTGGTGAAATTCGGCCAAGTGAGTGGCGTCTACGGCTTCGTTTCGGAAGACGCGGTCAATACTGAAGTAGCGGGCTGGTCGTGGGTTGGCGGCGAGTTTGTGAAGCATGTAAGTCGACACGGATGTTGTGTGTGTTCGGAGGACAAGTCGAAGGGCCTCGTCCGGGTTCCAGGGATACCGATATCCAATTGACCCATATTTACCGTTTTCGTGGACTGCACGAACGTTGTCCCAGTACTCCTTGTAATCCAGCGGCTTGTCTTCTTGCTTCTTGTCGGATGATGGCGTATTCGACGCCCGGGTCAAATGCGGGTGGTTGGGAGGATCCTCGCGAGGAGGATCGGCCTTTACTGGATCGGCAATGTAGAAAGTATCTTGCAGATCACGAGCGGGATGTTGTTGCGGTACGTAGAGAGCGTCAAAGTTCCAGAAACCCGTTTCGACGAAGCGGTTGGTGGGCATCTCTTCGAATCCCATCTCGAAGAAAATATTCCTGAATTCTTGTCGGACTTTGTTGAGCGGGTGAAATGCGCCGCTGGGTGTCGGGGCACCCTTTGCTTTGAAATTGTACGGTTTCAAATGAGCGGTTTTCCACGATCCGTTGGCGAGCATGTCTGCCGTCAAGTCGGTTTCTTCCTTGACGAACTCCCGTGCATACTTGGGTCCCTTGGAGAATTTGAAGCTGATGATTTTTGATACCGTGATCAACTTCCTCTTCTTCAAGTCTGTAACAACCTTGGCATCTGGGTAGGCTTGCGATTCCTTGATGGTCTGTAGCAACAATCTCGTTTCATCCTGAATCTTGTCTGTGCTTGCTCGTAGCAGGTCCTTATCTTTCTTGATCCAGCCGCGCTTGAAGGCATTACCCTGTCCAACCTTGGCGACATCCTTTCCAACAATGCCGGGAAGATCTGTGATTTTCAATCCGTCGAGCGCTGCAAGAACGGCCTCGAAGACCTTGGCTTCGTGCGAGCCATTGGCGGCAATGGACTCGCCTTCCTCCGACAGAACAAGAACTTCTTTGTCTATCGTCTCATATTCCACCATTGACCGTGACGCGAGACGGTCCAACGCAGCTTTTATGTTCAAGGACGGGGTGGAGGGGAAGGCTTCGGTGGAGAGGAGAGGTTGATCCGTCGACGACAGAGCGTCCAAAATGGGCGCTGTCAAGTCAGACGCCATTTTGTAGCTGATCTGTTGATTTTTGTGTGTTCAATGACAGAAGATAAATGAGCAATATCGCCGGTTACGTGGGTTGGGTAGATCGGTTGACGCTGTGTGTCATGACTCTTTTCGGACAAAATTAGTCAAATTTCGATACGGCGAGCCAAGCTGGCCCGCTATGCAGCTCTGCCCCGCGGTTTGCATAGTCACGTTTTATCACGTGCAACTTGATGCCTTGGTGCCTGATGCTTACTTCTCGCCAACATCCTGAGCTTAGCTGTTCATAGATTGATAACCGTGACAATCCAATCTTTAAATTCACAGTCTACCTATTACAATTTCGTAAATTGCTTCAGCATTTCCCTCCCGATTATTTTCAGATGGCTTCGCTAAGACTCCAAGTCGAAGGAACTCGTGAAACTGTCCTTGAGCACTGATCGCAAACAATTCATGATGCTCACCTACCTATCGTTTCACAATTTCCAGAAAAGCGGACCGATTCCAAAGGACATGGAGAGATGATCCCAGCATAACACGAAGTACATCGGCCAAACCATCTCTATACTCCACTCGCGACATGACCTGATTCTCGAGTAGCTATTTAACAACTATTTCAACTCGCGGTATTAGTATATGCTGTGATGCCGCCCTGCCCTGAAAATCCCATGGATGACGTCGTCTTTCAAGCCCCAACAAGGCCTGATATCCATATATGCTATCATGTCATGCTACGAATATTTGCGTTCCTTACAGCGACGTTGGTGTTCCCCTGCATATACGTATCTGACTGGAAGCATTAACTACAGGAACTGGGACGTAACGATATTGGAATTGCTCGACGGAACGCTTTGGCTGTGTGATGTCGGTCCATTTGATTCAATACCAACCTGATTCTTGTGTTGGTATGAACGGACAGTACTCATGTTAGGTGCAGTTAACTGCGTAGTATCTAGATCCGGCCACTCTTATGAATTTCTACCCCACGACGACACGTTTCACACTGATCGTTCGTTCCCAAACTCGTCTTGAATAGTCGATCGTAATGGCTCTAGGAGTCACATGACTTGAATTTGAAGTGCTGCTCAATACTTAAAACCCGGCTATGGGATGTCTGAAACGACGATGCGAATTTTGTAGGATTGTCAATTTGTCATTTCATTAGACCACCGCATATCGGGCCCTTTGATCACAGAGCGAACCAATCAGCTTAAATCCTTGATTCGTGCACCGACTCCCGAGGTCCATGATTAGTTTTTCTTAACATTTTTTCCAATTGACCAATTTTCTTGTTTGCTATTGGTGAGAATCATAAGTAAAACAGAACATCCCTACAAAAGCCGATGTAGATAAGATAACTACGAAATAGGTACAGCCTCAGATGGCGCCGTGCCAGAACCATGGAACGGCCATGGTTCATCTCATCGAATTTTTCCTGTCTTGGCGAGAATGCAGATGATTGATAGCGACGCTTGTTTACATCCTCGTACTACTGTCTGCAGTTATTTCTGTAATCTAAATAGAAGAGCTCTTCAGAGTAACTGTGTAGAATCACTTCCTTCTTCAACATAGATAGATAATTGGCAGGATGAATTTCACAAGAGAGTTGGTCTGCAGTGTACACTAATCCAATCAAGCTAGTGACCGGCTCTCGGCGCTAGTCTATTTTTAGCCTTTAGTGTGGCACGCACTTTAACTTGGACCAGCACTTGAAAGTTAGTTAGTCACAGGCTCACAGCTTACCGAAAGGGCAGTCCACTACCCATACAGTGTATGTAAGTCTGTACCTTATCTATCAATCCCTGGCTCCTTCTACAGGGACCCCGATGATTATCATTATGATAGAAAGCCACAGGGTCAAGTTAGGCAGTAGTATATAAGTGACTCCGACTCTGAATAAACTTAGGCTATGGCTCAGTCCGGCAGAACCGAAGCCCACCAAGCGAACCATTGGCTGATCTGCACATTGAGTGGGCCTCTCCTCCCCACAGAGACCAGCTGATCTGAATCTTAGCCAGTAAGAGTCGCGAACTACTGCAAAGAGATGTCCACTTGAATGCTTTTGATTGGATATGGACTCAATTCTGTTAGCCTTTTCCAGGCGACGAGCTCGGATTGAACAGTGAACCAACCCCTGAGGCTGCACTAACCTCGAAGGGCTAATCACGGCGGGGAGTGCCATCCACATGTTTTGCCTGAGGGCGTCGGATTTCCTTCCCCCGGCTTGGTCTGAGCCGCTAAGCCAGATGAAGACAAGCCTGCATACAAGAGGAGACGGTAAAATACAGACTTTTAAGCGTAGACGCTGCTAAAGCCGTAAGTGACCGTGTTATGGAAACAGGGCTTTTACTACGTAGTAACTTACATGGCTCAACACCCTGCCAGCTCCTTCCTTGTATGCGGTTATCGATCCGCCTCGCGCTTTTTTCTCTTTCTTTCTTCAGAAGAAGGAGCCGTCCTGCTCAATTTGGTCCTGGGTTGCTGCTTTTACTTCTTTTCTCTGTCCTCTTCATCCCTCCTTCAAAACATTCATCAGAACAAAGTATACAAACAGTGAGTGAGTACGGAGGGTGTACACAGTTACGGCAAAAGGACTTCGCACCAAGGCGGATGTACGCTAATCCCTTTTCCCCCTCCTCTTCCTTGAATTTCTTCCCCCCGTCGCTCCTGCTTTCAAATCAGCATCTCGTCCAACCAAGCTACGCCCAGCTTCGACTTGTCACATTTCCGCCGTGACTGTCCATGCTTTCGTTCTCTCTTCATCATTTTCATCGCCGGCGTGTTCCATCACCAACTAACTCGACCGCTTCTATCTTCAATATAGATAAATCCCTATGCTGGCCGTGATCACTGCGATATCCGATAAACGTAACGCGTCGTATCGTCGAATCTCTCAATTCTGATCATTCGTGGTCCGATCGCACAAACCGCATCTTCGTTCTCTCAACAATAGAACGACTTACTCAACCGAATTGCGCTAGTTATACTCTCATTATTCGCTACGAGTCATCCTCCTCACCGCCCAATTACCCAACTTCCTTATCGAAAGAAAATAACACTCATGTCGTTGCTATAACCGACCTCTTCCCATCAGAACCGTCGATTACGCGGATAACCCCTTTCTATCCGCGTCCTGTTTTGCTGGACAGGCCGGACTGTTTTCTTCTATTCGATATATCTCCCTTTTGAAATATTCTCGCTCTTGATTCGATAGACAGCACGAACAGAACAAGTGAGCATGGGAACCGACGAGGATCCATTCTTCGCCGCTGCGGCTATCCTGAAAACCCTCGCCGTTGAACCTCCGCCGAGTGATGATGATGCGGAGATTCCGACGAAACGGGCGACAAACGGCTTTGATAAGAAGCGCGTCCAACTTCCTGGGGAAAATACTCCCGGGAAGAAGGCTTTCACCACTGAATTGGAGTGCTTAATGCGTCGAGTCCATGATCTAGAGACAGAATTAGTCAGTCATCCTATTTCCAACCCGTCTTTGTCTTGGCTTGTCCCTTCTTTGACTTTGTCATTCTAATTCGAGGCTTTGTTCTAGCAGTACAAGAGACCCCGCAGATCGCGAAAACTCAAGCGCAAATACGACGATAATGATACCGCCGATGAAGATGACGACGAAGAAGAGTCTGATGGAACCGATGATGATGAGAATGAGGATGATGATCATGCTGCTAATGGGGTTGTTGTCCCTCGTCGTCGGGCGCTGCGTGGCGGAGCCGAGACCCTTCGTTCACTTCAAAATCATGTCGAAAAACAGGCTCATGAAATCAGCATACAAAAGGACATCATTGCCCGTGTCCGAGAGGAACTTGATATGCAAGAGGAACGTACACGGCGGACACTAGTGAAAGTAGAGCATGAGGATGTCGGAGTCTTACAACGTGAATTACGGAAACATCAGCAAGCCAATGAAGCGTTCCAGAAGGCATTACGAGAAATCGGTGGTATCATCACTCAGGTCGCTAATGGTGATCTTTCCATGAAGGTTCAGATCCACCCGCTGGAGATGGACCCGGAAATTGCAACTTTCAAACGTACAATCAACACTATGATGGACCAATTGCAAGTGTTTGGTAGTGAAGTGTCTAGAGTGGCCCGTGAAGTCGGAACCGAAGGAATATTAGGTGGACAAGCTCAAATCACTGGTGTGCACGGTATCTGGAAGGAATTGACGGAAAACGTCAACATCATGGCTAAAAATCTTACTGATCAAGTGCGTGAAATTGCAACCGTCACCACTGCTGTCGCACACGGTGATCTCAGTCAGAAGATTGAAAGTCGCGCCCATGGCGAAATTTTCGAACTCCAACAGACGATTAATACTATGGTGGACCAACTTCGTACTTTTGCTACAGAAGTCACTCGTGTCGCCCGTGATGTCGGTACCGAAGGTGTCTTAGGCGGACAAGCTCAAATCGAAGGCGTACAAGGCATGTGGAATGAATTGACGGTTAATGTGAATGCCATGGCCAACAATCTGACCACGCAAGTGCGTGATATTGCCAACGTTACAAAAGCAGTCGCCAAGGGTGACTTGACACAAAAAGTGCAGGCCAACTGCAAAGGTGAAATTGCAGAGCTCAAGAATATTATCAATTCCATGGTGGACCAGCTTCGGCAGTTCGCCCAAGAAGTCACAAAGATTGCCAAGGAAGTCGGAACAGATGGTGTCCTTGGTGGTCAGGCAACGGTTCATGACGTGGAAGGTACTTGGAAAGATCTTACTGAAAACGTCAACCGAATGGCCAACAACCTCACTACTCAAGTGCGTGAACTCGCGGAGGTCACTACCGCTGTCGCCAAGGGAGACTTGACCAGGAAAGTGACAGCCAACGTGCAGGGTGAGATTTTGGACTTGAAGAATACCATCAACGACATGGTGGATCGTCTGAATAAGTTTGCATTCGAAGTCAGCAAGGTCGCCCGAGAGGTCGGTACAGACGGAACTCTCGGCGGTCAAGCTAAAGTGGACAACGTCGAGGGTAAATGGAAAGACCTTACCGACAATGTCAACACCATGGCTCAGAATCTCACTTCTCAGGTGCGAGGTATCTCTGATGTGACACAAGCCATTGCCAAGGGTGACCTCAGCAAGAAGATCGAAGTTCATGCACAAGGAGAGATTCTCACGCTGAAGGTGACGATCAATAACATGGTGGACCGTTTGGCGAAATTTGCTACGGAGTTGAAGAGAGTCGCCCGCGACGTCGGTGTCGATGGAAAGATGGGTGGTCAAGCTAATGTGGAGGGTATCGCTGGTCGATGGAAGGAAATCACGGAAGACGTCAATACCATGGCCGAAAATCTTACATCGCAGGTCCGAGCTTTCGGTGAAATCACTGATGCTGCAACTGATGGCGACTTTACCAAGTTGATTACTGTCAATGCCTCTGGTGAAATGGACGAGTTGAAGCGCAAGATCAACAAGATGGTTTCGAACTTGCGTGACAGTATTCAGCGTAACACGGCCGCCAGGGAGGCTGCAGAGCAGGCCAATCGCACTAAATCCGAATTCTTGGCCAACATGTCTCACGAAATTCGAACACCCATGAATGGTATCATTGGCATGACTCAGCTCACGCTGGACACTGACGACCTGAAACCATATCCCCGTGAGATGTTGAACGTGGTCCACAACCTAGCCAACAGTCTGCTAACCATCATTGACGACATTCTCGATATTTCAAAGATTGAGGCCAACAGGATGGTTATTGAAAGTATTCCGTTCACAGTCAGGGGAACCGTATTCAATGCGCTCAAGACTTTGGCGGTCAAGGCCAATGAAAAATTCCTCAACCTTGCGTATCAAGTGGATAGCTCTGTGCCTGACTACGTTATTGGTGACCCGTTCCGTTTGCGTCAGATTATTCTCAACTTGGTCGGAAACGCTATCAAGTTTACCGAACATGGTGAAGTTAAACTGACCATCAGCAAATCCGAGAGGGAGCAATGCGCTAGAGACGAGTATGCTTTTGAGTTCTCAGTTTCCGATACAGGTATTGGTATCGAGGAAGACAAACTTGACCTCATTTTCGACACCTTCCAGCAAGCTGATGGATCAACAACACGTCGGTTTGGCGGTACTGGCCTTGGTCTGTCTATCTCCAAACGCCTTGTTAACCTCATGGGTGGCGATGTCTGGGTCACGTCAGAGTATGGACATGGTAGTACCTTCCATTTCACTTGTGTGGTCAAGCTTGCGGATCAATCTTTGAACGTCATTAGCTCGCAGCTCATTCCCTACAAGAACCACCGTGTTCTCTTCATTGATAAGGGACACACTGGTGGACATGCGAACCAGATCACACAGATGCTGCAACAGCTGGACCTGGAGCCTCTGGTTGTCAAAGATGAAGACGAAGTACCGCCACCAGAAATACACGATCCGTCTGGAAAGGAGTCTGGTCATGCTTACGACGTCATTATCGTGGACACTGTTGACACAGCTCGTACGTTGCGAACATACGATGAATTCAAGTATATACCCATTGTCCTATTATGCCCAGTGGTGTCCGTGAGCTTGAAGTCTGCTTTGGATCTTGGTATCACCTCATACATGACCACTCCTTGCCAACCAATTGACCTGGGTAATGGAATGTTGCCGGCGTTAGAAGGTCGTTCGACACCCATCACGACGGACCACTCCCGGTCATTTGATATTCTGCTTGCAGAGGACAATGAGGTTAATCAAAAGCTGGCAGTGAAGATTCTGGAGAAATGCAACCACGGAGTCACAGTGGTGGGCAATGGTCAGGAGGCATTGGATGCTGTCAAGAACCGGCGGTACGATATCATTCTTATGGATGTCCAAATGCCTGTTATGGGAGGATTTGAAGCCACGGCTAAGATTCGTGAATACGAACGTGAAAACAACCTATCTCGCACTCCCATCATCGCACTTACAGCACACGCTATGTTGGGTGACCGTGAAAAGTGTATACAGGCCCAAATGGATGAATATCTGTCGAAGCCTTTGAAACAGAACCAAATGATTCAAACCATTCTCAAGTGCGCGACACTAGGTGGAAACTTTATGGAGAAGAACAAGGAATCTCGACTTACAGGGCCGAATGAAGGTCATCTTGCGCCTGTGACTCATCAGCAACGTCCTGGAATGGAAGGTCGAGCAATCACAACGTCAGGCCCGATCTCTACGGAGACCGAGAGTTCAGGCACTGAGGAGGGAGGAGAAGTTGAAATCGAGCGAGTAAGTTGCTGACTGATGAGTTAACTTTGAACCACCGTTGATGCCTTATTTAGCAGAAACTGTTGTTACGTTCTCACAGTAGCTGATGATTTCTCTTCAATTCTTTTACGATTTTCCTTCATCTGGCCGTGACTTTTTCCCCCTTTCTTTCTTCAGGGAGAGGCTTCCCTTTGTCTTCTTATCTCGGTTTCTACCTTCTCACCTCCCGCCTTGACATACACGATTTTGCATATCTCCTATTTCTGATATCGATCGTTGTCTTTTTTTCCATTATTTGGATTGATGCTTCTGATCGCAGTGAGGGCGCTGTTTCCCTATTTCAATTCATATCCGTTTGAAGAATTTCGACGACGGATCTTCTTTTTTGCCTGACTGTTTCAATCTTGTTCTAAGTTATCCATGTAGAACCTTTTTTGGGCGTTAGCGTGTTTGTTGATTGCATCTTACTTTTTCCTCTTTTATCTATCATACCCCAAGGTCGAACTTTTAAACCTTGAGCCTGAATTCAATTTCAGATTAGGAATTATATTTTTATGATTTATTTCAGTTGATTTTCCAGTCTCGTTTTCGATCGTCGCGTTAAGGATTAGGAAAGATATGTATGGCCTTGGTGATCTCGAGAAGACTACTATACGCAATTTGATGAACCTGCTAAAAACTTCGGGCAATACTTCAACATCGTTAGTTTGCAGACTTTCGTCCATCAACTGTCAGTACAACGCCCTTGCCACAGCTCGGTGATAGAACATTTAAGAAGTAACTATCTGAAGAGTGCCTTACAATATTGGGAGCCCTCTCAGACCGCGGCATCTACCTTACAAGACATCGCCGGACAGTCCTTACATGTGTTGATTCACGGTGAAGTCAAAGGGGTTATCGGGGTCTAGCCCACAACAAATTTTACACGTGTCCAAATCGTTCCCTATACAAATTTTATGGAATGCTTCCTAAAATTACCGGGCTTGTGACAGTAAGCCTGCTGTATCTGTACTAGCTTCTATAATTCGTAATAGATAGGGAAGGCCAAGAAGGATGATTGAATTAGAATTATGCACAGTCCCGCTTTATTAACTTGAAGGAGTTTGCAGGATTTGAGGTTTTCGACTGTTGTTTATTTAAAGACTGTCGGACCAACGTACGTATCCAGCGCATATTCTGCAACACTCAAACGAACGCTCTGGAACGCTTTATCCACATGTCTCAGATGCTGGGAATAGCATCAACTCTTTACGGAATACGCTCTCTTTATGGAATGCCCTCTTTTTGTACGTACAATCATGGTTGGAAGCTCCTACACAGAGATCACTATGGGCTATCTTCCGTTAGTTAGTCCTAGAAATCAGTCATCAAAGGAATGCAACTATATTATTGATCCAGGCTCAACATTTGTAGGCTAGTTGGATTAGCCTTGCACCAATCCCAGCTTCGTGTTCTGGGACTGTGCTAAACCAACAAAGACCTTGTTCAAATGTTGAGTTTCCGGTGGGAAGGGTAAGAAAGACCAGAAGAATGGATTGCCATCTTTCCTTGTGTCAAAATGTCCAGATACACAAACGAACTCAAACAGCTCTTCTTTATCCATTTGTTGTCTTTGCTATAGCCAACCCATGTTTGCATTTCTTTGGGCTTTGACGTTCCCTTCGATGCAAACAAGAGATTATTCAAAAGCTGTAAAGAAAGGATGTTGATCTTTGAACCACAATGTCTCCTAAGTGAACTCAGCTCATGGCAAAACCAACTCAAAAGATTCTATCATGACAAGATATCCTCTCTCTCTCTCTATAAACGTGGCATTGGTACATCCTGGCAGTTTTCCCATTTGATCTCGTAACTGTTTACACTGCTTTGCTTGCTCCTCAATTACCGACGTCTTCTTCCACATTGATATCTATATTCCTTAGTAGACGAGACACCAGCATTCGAAACTATGGACAAAGAGACGACAATGACCGGCTCGGGCAGACCTGAAACGGCACGGAGGGCCAACAATGGGCAATTTCTCGCTGGGATCGACTCAAAACCTAAGTCCGAGGAAGGGCGACTTGTGAGTGTGGCATTTTCTTTTTATGTTTTCTTGAATTTTGAAGAAAGAATGAAAAGCTAACAGGCTAGAAACGAATGAACAGTACGATGCTATTTACGACAAGAAGGATGCCATCTCCCGCAAGAGAGTTAGAGTCACAGCCGACGTCGAGCAATACTTTCGTAACGAAATCACAAAAACACCAACAAGCGAAGTCTGGGAAATGGAGAACAAAAAGCGGCGGATCGGGAACGACCGGGGTTTATCGTTGATGGAGAAACTTGATAAACAACTGGAACGGATGCCTATAATTGAGAAGCAACTGGCAGTGCAGGCCAAGCAACTGGCGGAGCAGGAGGAATTGGCTGAGACGCGGAACAGCGCCGCACTGGCAAGTTCGCGTTGCTGAGCTAGAGAGACTCATTACAACACCCAATGCTGAAACCCGCTTTGATCGAAATGCGATTGTCCATGGTGCAGACGTCTTCAACGACTATGAAGCCCTGAAGAACACAGATTGGTCCAACAATCTCGCCCAATTCAACGCCGCATCGCAAGGGTTCTTCAAGGCCTATGGGTTCCCGTGGGACTCTCTCAGTTACGACAAGCTTCGCAAAGCACCGAAACAGCTGATTGATATGTTGAATATGAGAGGGAATGTGACTTTTCTCAGATGGTTCTCAGGACACAAAATAAAGGGAGATCAGATACAATGGAAGTGCGACGAAGCTAGGCGCAAATGGGAAGAATCCATCAAGGCAAATGGAGTACCATATCCAGAGGATGCAGTGAGGACCGACTACGAGCAAGTCCAGAAGCCCTACAATAGCGTGAGAGACCACGAAATGCGCTGATAGCAACCTCTTTCCTTTTTTGTCTATCTTTTTGCCATGTCATTTTTGTTTTTGTCTTTATGGGTGATAGTGTGTCTGAACTGGGAGTTGGAGATAGATTTGTTGTAGCTAAACCAACACTTATTTTTTGAAACAGGCGCGACGATTCGGGTGTACGCGGTAGTGAGAGTCCTCATCAACAAATTGGGCTTAGGTGCAAATTCGACTGAGTTGGAATACAAGCCTGAGTCATATATCTAGACGTATTTGTATGCAAATTCACACTATTATTTATCATCAGAGGTAAGGGCCTCAAGTTTGACGCTCATCGCTATCCTTGAGCGACGCTTCTCGGGGCACTCACGAGTCAGTCAGAGCATAAAGCGGCGGGTCAGCGTCGCACATATCTTTTATATAGGTATTCTCTATGTTCTTTCTCTGAAGTAATGAAGTATATAACAGATGCTGACAACAAACAATCTCTGATAACAATCTCTTCTTGTCTAGCTAGCAACTATGCCCTTGTTTGTGAGCATACCGAAAACTCACACCTGTTCCTGTTTATCTCCAGGAATACTAGCCACCACTCCCTCACTTACATTCGTCGTCTCATTCTTCTCGGCATCTGCAATGCGAACACCATCACTATTACCGGAAGGAACAGCAGCAGCAGCCTTAGCATCCTTCTCTGCTACGCCTTGATCCCTGATCAGGACAGCACAGATGAAACACACCCCAATAATGGGGGCGTACATGACAAATATGGTATGCATACCTGACATGTACGCATCCATAACCATTTCGTATTGGGCTGGGGATAGGTTGAGGGATGATAGCGCGTAGGCGGAAGATGTTATTGTGTTTATTGTGCTGGTGGGGAGGGTGCCTTGGAGATGGGACTTGAGAGTGTTACTTAGGATTGTTCCGGAGACTTTTCTCGACCATTAGCATAGGTATATACCAATATTGCAGGAGAAAGAGGGAAGAAAGGGGCAGGTTGCACGTACTAGTTAACCCTACTGAACCACCGAGGATACGTAGAAAGTTCCGCAGAGAGTTTGCAACTGCTCTATCTGCTTTTCTGGAGTGTGCTAATAGAGCTATCAGGCCGGCTGTTATCAATCATCGTATCAGTTATTTATCTCTCGGCATTTTGACGCGTTAGTAGGTAGACAGAAAGACATACGCTGAAAAGCACCCCCGATCCCAATCCCTTCCAAAAACCCAATCACACAAATAGCCCACACAGGGCTGGTCCTCGTATATATCGTCTGCAATGACACACCAATCATCCAAATACAATTCGAAAAGATGATAGTTGGACCATAATGTCCCATCTTTGATATGATTTGTCCCGATATCAGAGATCCCACGCCGTGGGATGCTACCATGGGGAGAATTATTACGCCGGACATGATGGGGCTGTAGCCTCGGACGATTTGGAGATACATGGGAATGTAGAAGAGATTTGCCCAGTAGACGACGCCATGGAGGGTACCTTGGATGAGGACTAGGTTTGCGGATTTGTCGCTTTGGAAGAGGCGGACTGTTTGTTGTTATTATAACCTCTGCTTGAGAACAAGAGGAAGGTGAGGACTTACTAGGCATCAGGGGTAGTTTTGCGAATTTCCATTCTACAATTACAAAGCCGATGATAAGTAGGCCGCCAACGACGAGCATGGCAATAACCAAGGCGCTGTCCCATGCATATATCGAGCCTCCTTGGGAGATGGGAATCTTTTTCAACCAAAATTAGACAAAAACGGGGTTTCATGGTAGGAGCATTATTGTATACGTACCAAAACTAGCACAACAGCAGCCACATTAACTAACAATCCCAACCAATCAACCATCCGCAACTTCGTCCACGCGTTCCCCCGAACAGGAGACGGCGGAATGACAATTGCAATTATAAGCATAACGGCTGCAATGACGGGGACGTCGAACCAAAAGCACCATCGCCATGAAGCGCGTTGCGTTAATGCGCCGCCTATCAGGGGTCCGATGCCATTGCCCAAACCCACCATGGCGCCGATGAAGCCATTATATTTTCCTCGTTGCTCAAGGGTTGTGATGTCGCTTGCTATTATCATCACAAGGGCGGTTCTGGTTTTTTGAGTTATTTTTTTCTTTCTTTCTTTCTTTTGCGAACAGGGGAAATAGAAACTTACATAGCTCCTCCACCCAGACCAGCTATAGATCGAAAGGCAAATAACATGGTCGCATTCTGTGAAAATCCAGCGCAGAGATTTGCGCAGGCCAAGATCCCCATGCACGTGAGCAGAAGTGGCTTTCGTCCTACGATATCGCTCAACCGTCCGTTGATGAGTTGTATACTGGTACTCGCCACCAAGAAACTGGTCGCAACCCATGTAATGGAAGGTCCCATATTCAGTGCTGCGCCGATTGAGGGTACAGCTGTTGAGACGGTGGTTTGGTCCAGATAGGAGATCATTTGGGCTAGGGCAATGGTTGGGAAGACTATCATTAGTTTCTTGTGCGGGAGGATGTTGTTCTGTTGGTCTTTGAAGGTGTCCAAAGTTGTTGGTGCTGATGATTCGTAGTCCTCCTCATTTTCGGTGCTGCTTGCTGTTTCGCTGCTTGGGATGGGTTTCTTCCTGCGGAAGAGGGAGTTGAAGACTCCCTCTTGCCCATCTGGTGTAGATTTAGAGGAGGGCATTTTAGTTGGTATGACACTCTCTTGTGTTTGAGAACAGCTACAGCGGAGAGCTACTACTTGTGTTTGTGTCAAAAGATTCGAGTAATGTGAGAAGGGAAGAAAATGAAGAAGAATTCAAGACCTTAGTTAGTTTCATTGACCTGACCAGTGGGTACATTTACCTATCGCGCAGAAAACTGATCTGATAACTATTGATCATCAGGCTGCTCGTTTGGCAATACCGCCAAATTTTTTACCATGATTCTCGTATTTCTCCACTACTACCTTTTCTTCTCAAAATTCAGAAGGAACTTGCAACTCGCCACGCACGACAATGCACGCTTAGGAATCATCATCGTCAATCAGTAATTCTTATCAGTACCCTTGCTCGTGAAGATTGTGGGAACTCGACAGCGATGTCTGGCGTATGCGCCAAGTAGTTGCATCTGCACCTTTTTTGCAAGAATGGCGGGTATTTATGCAACGAAAAGAGACTTGACTCCAATGATAGATGCGTATAATGATCTCCACTACTGCAGGTGGTAAGATGATGGGCTCTGCGTTTCTCAGCTACGCCGCTACGGCCCGCGGGCATGCGGAACGACATTTCCATATTATTCCTCCGAGAGCAATTTACGTATAATCTACTAGTGAACACTCAACTTACATGGTGACTCTGAAGTGGATACCAATAAGTCTAGAAATTGTCAAAATAGGATTGATGATTGACAATCCCTGCTATACCGTACATAAGACCTAGTCAATATATCTCCGAGTATCGGTAGTTTTCGAAATTAGGGCTTGGCCGCACTTGTGACTTGGCAGGTGGTCCTATAATTACCTAAATCGGTAATAATGCGAGCTATCGGGTTTTGCACTTCTAGAACATTGAATTTCACGTTCTCGTCATTGCTAATATCATTGGAAGGTGGGAGGGGTTGAAACTGTTAACTTGCACGAAAATATTCATAGCTGTCTACTGCGCTTTATGATCGGCCGTTTGTTATCAACTGGTCAGTTAGGGCTAAGTTTGTTTACTCTTCGATTATGGAAAGAATACATAGATCAGATATGATAACAGATTACTGAACATGGAAGTAAAAAATCGTAAATTTCAATAGCTCTAGGATCATGAAGACTACTACACCAACTTTCCAGTAGCCTCACGTCCCTCCAAAACATTCATCAACGTCTCAACCACAGCCATTCCATTCCGACTTTGATTCTCCTGCGTACTACCTCCAATATGAGGAGTCATGATGACATTCTCATGCTTGAGAAAGTCTCCATAGACGTCCAACGTAGGAGGCTCGATTTCCATAACATCAAGTGCAGCACCGCCTATCTTCTTCTTATCCAAAGCACTCAGTAGAGCCTTCTCGTCTACCACCCCTCCTCTGGCGCAGTTCACAAGGAAAGCACCATCTTTCATGATACTAAGCTCATGTTCTCCAATCAAGCCTCTGGTTGAGTCAAGCAGCGGCACATGAAGGGTAACCACATCGGCAACCTTTAAAAGCTCATCCAAAGCCTCAACCCGAACATGATTGAGACCCTTCCATGCATCGGCGGGTGCATAAGGATCGTATGCAATAACTTCACACTCAAAGGCACCAATCCATTTCTGAGCAATGATTTTACCTATGTTGCCCATGCCAATGACACCAACTCGTTTGCGGAACATACTCGTACTCAGCATCGCCGAACGAATAACTCGTTTACCGCTGCGTACCGCGCGGTCAATTTCACTGACTCGTCGGCTCAGAGTAAGAGTCAATGCCATGGAGAGCTCGGCTACACTCTCACTGTTGAGTGCCGGGGTGTTATGGATGGCAATACCGTGCTTCTTTGCTCCGGCGAGATCGAGGTTGTCAACGCCTACGCCTTGCTTGACCACGGCGCGAAGGCACTTGGCCTTTGCAAAGTCTTCCTCTGTAAGACGGGAATCAGAGCGGATCATGATTCCGTCGGCATCAGCGTGCCAGTGCGCCTTTTGAGGATCATCGGGGAGAATGACATGAACATTAGGGAGGCTTTGAACAAGGTCGATAGCGTCTGGATGAAAGGGATCCAAGACATATATTTTGAACTGTTGAACAGAGCCCATCTTGATGTAGACTATGTTTACTTAGGTTCTCTTTGTGGTAGAAGATTTGAAAAGATTTGAAAAGAAAATGTTTTGCTGATCTGAAAATCAGAATACAGAGGGCGGGAATCGTTTTCTTCTTGCGATATATCTTCTCTCTAACTACTACCTAAGTGCCTAGGTAGGTCAGACAGACAGGACCGGTCTCTCCCTGCATGTTCTGGTCAGGCAACTGTTACAGCACAAATGCCAAGTAAAAAACCAGCCTGTCAAAGGCGTAGTTGATATCGAACAACTGCCATCCATGGATTCTATCACATGTATCCACTAGGGGCCACCAGTCCTCCATGACTGACCCCCCTGTCCGGGCCTTGTATGATAGACAATAAAAACCACAGCTCCACCACCATGATCCCTGTATTTCGTGATAAAGTAAATCTAATGTCCGGATTTGAGACGAAAATGGCAACTGATGGACAGGTTTCATTCACCGAGATTCGTCTTATCAGTGCCAAGTGAGAAGACTGAAAATTGTTCTCTCGTTTCTCTACACCATGACAGGGAGCTTTTGAGCGAGTTGCATAAATTTGACAGAGACGCATGCTCATCTGCATGAAGTTCGTATCTGAAATGTCCGAATTCCTCCGTGAGCTCATTATCATTATGTACGTAGAACTGTTTGCTGATTCTTATCTTTGAAGGCCAAGGATGGAGGGGGAGCGATATTATTCTAGTCCATGCGTATGCCGCATATCAATCTTGTAATTTCATGCATAACGACATTGTAACTTAGAAGCTGAACACAATGTCGAAATCATACTTGATAGAAGGATTACCAATTCCATAAATAATCGTTCACAAGCTAGGAGTCAGCCCGAAAGTTGATATCAAAGTCATACAACATTCTCGCATTCTAATTCCTCAATTTCAAAGATTACCTCTAACAGTCAAATTGACCCTACGAACATCCATAACTTTGCTCAAAATGGGTATCAAAATTGATGAACAAGTCCATATCACCGCCTCTCAGGCTTACGAATATGCCTTTTCTATTCTTGAAAAGTATGATGTGCCAGCAGATCGCGCTGCCATGATAGCAGATGCTCTGGTACTTGCAGATCTTCGGGGAGTTGACACACACGGCATCAACCGACTGAGCGGCTACATTGAACGCATAAAATGCAACGTGCTCGATCCAAATCCAGAATTGAAGTTTGTCATGAAAAGCCCTGTCATGGCTCACCTAGACGCTCGCAACACTTTTGGATTTGTTGCTGGCTGCATGTCAATTGACAAAGGCATTGAAATTGCTAGCACCTACGGCCTCGCCGTCGTTGGTGTCAAGAATAGCAATCACTACGGAATGGGTGCCACCTATGTTCTGCGAGCCATAAAGCAGGGGTATGGTGCCATTGCATTTACCAATGCATCTAGAGCAATGCCTCCGTGGGGCGGGAGACAGGCATTACTCGGCACGAGTCCCTTGGCTGTCGGGATTCCCGGTGGCAAACAAGGTGATTTTGTCCTTGATATGAGTCCAACCGTCGCAGCGAGGGGCAAGATCCGTAAAGCTGCTAGACGAGGCGAATCCATACCTGAAGGATACGCACTTGACTCGGAAGGAAGGCCTACTACCAACGCCGAGGCTGCTCTAAAAGGGGTCATGTTGCCAATTGGGGGCGCCAAGGGCTCTGGACTGGCAATGATGATGGATATATTCGGTGGCTTGCTCACAGCCTCTTCCTTCGCTGGTGATGTGAATGACCAGTACAACAATACAAAAGATCCTCAAGGGGTGGGGCACTGGTTCATGATTTTCAAGCCAGAAATGTTTTTAGAATCGAGGGATGAGCTTTCTGATAGGATGGATACTCTTTTGGGAAGAGTGAGGTCTTGCGAGAAAGCGGAGGGGGTTGAGAGGATCCGTATCCCGGGCGAGAATGCCACCGAGATGGAGACTCGAAGACGCCGCGAAGGAATACCGTTCACTCCTATGGAGCTGAAGAATCTGAATCTACTCGCCAAGCAGAGCGGGAGCCAAACTATGTTGGTGGAGACTATTGGTAGTGCATAAGTTATTCAGTTAGAGTACAGGAACTAGGCCGAAACTTTCTAATTTGAAGTCCAGCCCTAGTCTCATATGTAAGACACTCTCAATACAGATGAGCGCATTTACTTGATTTGGTAATTATCGGCCATGTATCTAAACAGTCGATTGCTGCGTGAGTTCGTGCCTTACAAGGCCTTTCAGGGGGCCATTTCTCCAATGATATTAGACGTTGTATCTTCAAATCTAGTAGATCATGGTTATCTAGTACAGTGTTGCAGTCTGAGGGTAGCCAAGGGTACGCCACATATGGCAACATAGCTAATGGAACTTCCGAATTTTTATAACCAACAACCTTGGCGCTGATCCTGTAACCCTTCTGTACGAAAACCCAAGCTAAAAGACCCTCTTGCTAATCCATTGATCTACGTACCCGAGAAACCGCAACTTAGAGAGCGGCCTGGTCCGAGTGAAACCGAATATTACCGGTATGGGCCTAGGTCTATGAGATTCTGAAGAATGCAAAGTTTAGGGCGCTTTATGCAGGACTGAAACCATTTCCAGTACGACATGGACTAGGTAGGGTAGGACAGACTGCTTATGCCGATAGTGATACTCATATGATGCAGGCATAAATCCATGTCTCTCTGACTAACACTCACTAAGAACGACGCCGGTCGTATTGATAGCCACACGGACCAACGTAGTTCGGCGAGCCGAGACCTGCCAAGTTTTCCATTCCGATATTGCAGCCCTAGACCCCTAGTAACGTCGTCGAGTAGACCCGTCGGCATCTAGACTGGGTTATAGAAGCCGAGGCCACCTGGATGAACGGAATAACGCCGGCAAAAATTGTCGTTGTGATGAACATGCATATTCCGGTCTCGCACACACCTAATTATCTAGGTACATATAGCCAAGACTCTGCCCACCTCCAAGGATGTATGTCTGATACTTAGGAATAAAGATCATGAAGTTGCGAAAAAAAAGAGGATCGGCGGCTAACAAATGATGTTGCAGAAATGTATCATCAGTACTTGGGCACTGTCAGGGATTATGATAAGAGAAAGTTCTATTTTCTTTTTCTCCTCCCTGTTGGACCTGGGCTAGGACCTTGCGTGCACCATCCCTGAATATCACGATTACTTTGCTACGGTGCCTAATGCGACAAGTGGCCTCTGAAATCAATCCTCTTTATCGATCATCATGAAACCTACGCGATAATTCCACCTTTATTGCTTGTGCATACATGATGCACTAATTATCCTAGTCAAAAACGGACACCTGCGCATTTCTCAAGATTAGTAATATCGACTTTCATATCCTGGGCGCATATCCACGCAAACTATTGCGCATATCGCGAGATATCGCAATGGTTATCATAAGCCAAGAGATAGTGGATGAGATATGGGAAAATCAGCTGTATCTGGTTCTGTGTCCGAAAACCGCAGTGTCATCATGCCCAGAGAAGCCCTGTCTATCAAACAAGGTCGGGAAGATGAATGATGGCGTGTGTTGTGTTGTATTTTTAATTCGTTGCTGCTGGGTTTATCGGTGTCTGGTGGTGGATAATCCCTCAGTGTGTTTGATCTCGATCTGATTAGCCCTAACCCAGCACCTGGTCAATCGTCTACAACGACCTGGAAATAGACAACAATCAGCCTTTTAGAGATTGATTTCTTTCAACTTTCATCCCGTCTGATTTTCGCTCCATAACTGATTTTGGTTTTGCGATTTCACGACGCGATGTCTCGAAGAACTTCTGAGGGTACACGCCCAACGTCGACAGCGACTACCTTGCTCGGTAACATATCCCCTAGGTACTGCTGCTGTCAGTCCATGATTTGCTAATAGACTATGATACAGCTGGAGGAGGGGCAGGAATGAGCGAGGTGCTCGTTTGTCACCCCCTAGGTAAGCCATCCAAACACTTGATTCCTTTGATCAATGAACAAGAAGAAGTAACAAATGTTTAGACACCATAAAAGTACGAATGCAACTGTCACGGAGATCTGGTCATTTAGGAGTACGTAAAATATTTCATATTTTCGTGACATTTGATTCCTTGAATACGTTATCTAACTTACGGTTAAAGCCTCCGCCTCAAGGAGTCCTCGGAACTGCAGTCGGGATTGCCAGAAACGAGGGCTTTTTCAGTCTCTACAGGGGCTTGGGAGCAGTACTCGGAGGCATAATCCCCAAGATGGCCATTCGATTCACATCGTATGAATATTACAAACGACTTCTTACTGATAAAGATACGATGAAGATATCACGAAATGGGACATTTCTTGGTAATTCGTCTCCCCCTCCCAATTCCCTTAATTTTGGAACACGTTTATAGCTAACATCTGGTATCATAGCCGGCCTCGCAGCAGGTGTAACAGAAGCAGTCGCAGTCGTCAACGCCGTCGAAGTAATCAAAATCCGCGTCCAAGCCTTACACAGAAGCGCCAACGGCACGTTGATTCCCAAATACAAGAGTACACCAGACGCCATATCGGCACTAATCCGTGAAGAAGGGATTGGTTCTCTCTGGCGGGGCGTCTCTCTAACAGCTCTGCGTCAGGGGACTAACCAAGCCGCCAATTTCACCGTATATACAGAATTAAAGACAGTTCTGCAAAAGTGGCAGCAAAAGACCCAAAGTCTGGAAGGTGGAGGTATTGTGAAACATGAATTGCCGTCATATCAGACCACTGTCATTGGCTTGATATCCGGCGCTGTTGGTCCTTTCTTTAATGCGCCGATCGATACTATCAAAACTAGGATACAGCAGACACCGGCCATTCCTGGAAAAAGTAGTTTGTCGCATATGATGACAATTACGACGGATATGCTACGCAAGGAAGGGGTTAGGTCATTTTATAAAGGTATCACGCCGCGTGTGATGAGGGTTGCTCCCGGTCAGGCTGTTACTTTTACGGTCTATGAGTTTTTGAAAGGGAAAATTGAGGATTCATTTATCTTGCAGAAGGGGGGGATGCGTCAGGCTATTTAGTCTGTTTTGGACAAGACGGTTTTTTTTTTCAGTTGTATGAACTGCGGATATATCCCAAAGAGGAAGGTATTACCAGATTAGGTTATGATAGGGTTACATAGATGGTAAGGGTGACTTTTCTACACCCGGACCAGTTCCTTTCTTCTCTTAGTTAGGAACTGTTGAAGATGATAGATAGATAATAGATTATAGCTTTAAGGATAATATATGATATTAGGCCTAAAATCTACCTAGATAATAACGAAATGAGCTTTGGTTTTCAAACGAATCCAAGGCCTCCCTACCTATCCAGACTTTTTCTTCAACTCCGTCTCTTTCTGACTTTTCAACAAGTTTTTTTTCTCGTCTTCTTGAATCCTTCTTCGCACAATTTCAGACCAGTAATGAGCCGTTTAATGCCAACGATAAGACCTCATAGCCGTCGCTGAAAATGACGAGGATAAAGGCGCCGAAGCAGACGACTTGATCTTATGCACAGTTGATGATGAGGGAGTTCCAATGACACTCGAAGAGCTACTTAAAACTCCAGTGCTATTCGTATGGCTAAACCTTCTGCGAAAACGGACAGGCGCAGGAACGCTCGCTGGCCCAGTTGGGGATGCGCCTGCTGGAGGCGGTGCAGGCGCAGTAGCAGTGATAGACTGCACAGGTGCACTTCCAGCGGCAGTAGTTGTTGGTGCTCCTCCCGGCGGTAGTGGCGCTGTTGAAGGCAATACAACCTGGAAACTGGAAGTAGTCGTTTGAACAAAAACGCCTGATGCGACTGAAGAAGCAGTCGCTGGACCACTGCTAGTCCTGCGCGTAGTAGTTGTTGGTGCTCCTCCCGGCGGTGGTGGTGCTGTTGAAGGCAATACAACCTTGGAACTGGAAGTAGTCGGTTGAACAAAAATGCTTGATGCGACTGAAGAAGCAGTCGCTGGACCACTGATAGTCCTGCGCGTAGTAGTTGTTGTTTGTGGTGAAGCAGGTCCGGACCCGAGAACACTGGATCTACCACCAGGGACGACGATAGAAGTCGGGATTGGATTTGAGATTGACGGCTTGACCGTCCTTACCGATGAAGACGCAGAGACTGTTGGATCGGAGGGAAGGTCACTTCCGACACCGAAACGGCGGCTCGAAGAACTAGGTGGCGGTGGTGGGCGTGGAATGCTGGTAGACGATGGCCTGGATACTGAAGATGAACGGGATACTGAAGATGGACGGGATACTGAAGATGGACGGGATACTGAAGATGAACGGGAGATTGGATTTGAGATTGACGGCTTGACCGTCCTTACCGATGAAGACTCAGAGACTGTTGGATCGGAGGGAATGTCACTTCCGACACCGAAACGACGACTCGAAGAACTAGATGGCGGTGGTGGGCGTGGAATGCTGGTAGATGATGGCCTGGGTACTGAAGATGAACGGGAGACCACTGGAGGAGATGGAAGGACGGATGAAGATGGACGAGTGGTCGGTGGTGGTGGTGGAGGAGGAGGCACGGATGCAGATGTAGCTCTGGCCGAAGGTGAAGATACAGTACCCGTGACAGTATTCGGTGAAGTTGATGGCGGCGGAGGACAAAAATTAATTGTTGTAGCGAATGTTACAATAGCAATGCAAGAAGACGAAGACGAAGACGGACGAGGAGGCGTTACCACTGATGATGGCGATGATGATGGTCGAGGTACGGATGGTGCCGGTGGAACGCTGGAAGACGATCTTGGAGGTGTAGGCGCGACTCTGAGGATAGATGAACTAGACGTGAGGGGAGGAGCAGGTCTCGTCGAAACGCTAGGAACTCTTCCGGCAGAAGATGGTTCGTCGACTGGCACGGCGTGAGCATGTCCATTAATTTGTGGAAGTGCAATGACATCGGACGCGAAAAGCGTCAGTAGAAGAGCCAAAACCCTCATCTTGTTTGATTTTCTTGCTAGCTTGTGATCAATCTGATTATAAACGAAGTGAGTGTAGCTTTCAACTCACTATTCGAGAGATGTAGAGAGAGAAAAGAAGAAGAGAAGAAGAGAAGGCAAGAGATATCAATATTATACGACCTCCACCAGGATTTTATAGAACGCCTCAATTGATATCACAAATTCATCAAGTTTCGCCATTTTGGGAATTTGGCACACCCAATCAGTCATGTTTTCAGGCGATTAGGGTTAGGTTAAGACAAGCTTTGCGGATTTCCCTTCCGTCGTGCCGTGGATTGTATCATCTGGTGATGCAGGTTCAAGAACTTTACTTTGCACATTGACTATTGGAAACTTTGGACGTGTGCCGAAAGTCAACGTTATTCACATACGATCCAATACGACTTGAAAGGCTTTGCAACTTTAAGAAGGGCGTAACTACTTGACGTTGAAAGGGAGATTTTTCGTGCTGTTCCTTCGTCGCGCTGCTTCTCATTCAGAGACTGTGTTGCCGTCAAATATTAAGGACTTGCCACTGGTCTCGGAATTCATCTTGAGCCTAGGTAGGTACTGTAGAGTATTATGAAGGCATGAACATCAAGTGATGTAAAAGAGGCGTTGACAACCTCATCCCGGAAAAATGATAACCCAGCAGACACAGTAGTATGAATGAATTTGACAACTTTCGATTCACAGAAAGATATACCCCGAAAAATTTTGAAATGTATGTATGCATGCCCGAAATGTACATCTATGGAGTAGAAATGCAGCTAAAACACAACCCATGGATGTCTCCATCCAACCTTAAGCAGCTTCGCAGACGTAAATGCAATCGCTCCGCTGAAATAACAACACGCCACAAATGCAATGAGACCCCAGTAGTGGCCACCACATCTAGACAATATCTCACCTGCAATCGGGACACCAGTCAATGTTCTAAAATACGTCAGTCACTTCTCCCACAAGACAGGAAGCCGGGGGCAAGGGAAAGACATACCCCAAACTAACAATCGTATAAGCAGTAGCATAATACCTCCCATAATGCTCCGTCTTACAACACTGACCCACACAAACCGGCGTCAAACTGATATTACTTCCACTGGAAAACCCAAAGAGCACCGAATAGACAATCAACAATGCCAAACTGCTGCCGGCCGGTAACCAGAGACAGGCAGTCGTTACCAAACAGCCCAGACAAGCCAGGATCATGGTGTTGAATCGACCAAGGTAATCTGCCATATATCCCGGTAGCCATCTTCCAAACGCAGAACCGGCGTTTAGAATAGCTAGGATTTGATATGAAAAGGCTACCGAGAAACCTTCCGCTAATGCATAGGAAGAGATATATGTAACCGGCACGAATAAACCCCATTCAATCAAAAACACACCCGCGGTCGTAAGCGCGAAGATGGGATCACGAAAGATCCTAAAATCAGGCAGAATATTCTCCTTCGAGGCCGGTTTGGGCGGTAATCGTGACCGAATCAATATGCAAGCCACACCCAGCGACACTAAACAAAACAACGCAATTACTCTTGTAGCCCACGCCCACCCGATTTTGGGAAACAACGCTTCCAGAACCAAGGGAAAAACGACGCCGCCGATTGAGCCGCCCGTGGCAGCTATACCGGTTGCTTCACCTCTGCGATCGTAAAAGAAATGACCCACGGCAGCGACTGCGGGCGTGAAAATCAGCGATGTGCCTATACCCATAAGCACGCCGAGCACGAGCATGAAATGCCAATACTTATCACAGAAACCCAGCACAATCATCGAGACCAGGATCAGAACGGAGCCGGAAAGTACAAGCCACTTCGGACCTTTCGCATCAAATACGGGACCGATTTGCAGTCCACAAAAGAATGTGAGACAGGCGTAGATACCGAATATCCAGCCGATGGTACCGGAGTCGTAGTCCTTGAGTTGGTGCGTTGAGATGTACGTTTGAAATGTGCCGATGGTGTTGACTAGGCCCATAGCTCCGAAGAGTCCTGAAAAACTGCCTAGAACAACGAGCCAGGCTTCAAGGCCGCCTTCGGGGTAGGTGTTGCCGTAGGGGTCGGTTGAGATGCGGGTTACGGTGTGCATCAGCATATCCTCATTCTGGGTTTTATTCTCGTCTCCGTTTTCAGGTGCAGATCCACCCTGAGTTTGATTCGCCTTCGTCTCATCTGTCGAATGTTGTCCAGGCGCAGATTCATCTGGCACCGACTTCACCCCGCTTTTCTCCATTGGCGATTGCGGCTGTGGCTCTTCTCTTCGGTCGAATTAACTTTTTATGTATCCAAGTCCATCATCTTGCGAAAAAGCTTGAGAGCACAAGATAAGACCAACTTGACCAAGAGAAAACGAAAGCGAGCCTAATTTAGTCAGGCTGAATGTTGCCTAGCTTGGGCTCTTTTTTCTCACATTACTTGCCGTTTTGGGAAAATTTTGAGTTTTTGGTGCGGAGATTTTTTAGGTTGCTTGAAATCGGGTTGGCGGGATGTGATTGGTCAGGTCGCTTACAGATCTTGTATCGGGGGCGTATTGTTACCTGTATTGTATTGCGTGGGGAAGTTTTTCCGAGCGTAATTTTCCCAACGTGTATCAGAAACATGGCAATGGCAAATTCAAGTCAATCAACTAGACAAATCCTAGTAGTAGTATACACTTTTCAAAATCATAAATCATCAAACGTCAATATCAACGTCAAGGATCAAAATGCGCCTGGAAAACAAACATCTCGTTTCATATAATCGTGTCGTAATAATAGTAGTCACATTCCATCTGTTCATGTGTAGTCGTTTTGCTTCTTCGTATTTCATAAATCATAATTGAAGTGTTCTTGTCGTAAATTCATTAAGTCGTTGATCTTCCAACCCTTCCTTCTGACGACACCTAATATAAACCTCGTGCGGTACTGCTTTCTTCATACGGAACGCCGTGATTGAATGGGCCAACCGCATACGGATCTGTGAATGTCTTCGGTCCAATACTCTGCTTCAACCTCTCCCGTCGTGCTTCTAGTGCTGCACGAGCTCGCTGCTGTCTTGCTTCTTTGACTCGCCGTCTGACATTGCGGAACGTCCTCACTGGGAAGAGGACTCCTCTCTGCAACCTGAATTTGACTGGTTGACGTTGGTATGGCGAATGAGGACGAACGATTCCCACGGCAAGATTTAAATCGCTATGGCTAAGTTGCTGGCGTCGAGCTTGCTGGCGGCGAGACTTTCTTGACTTTGAGATGCGACGAGCAAGCACAAGAGGGCCGCTGAATATCACTCGTTTCTGCGGCAATCCTAACGAGTTGCTCACATATACGTCTTCTCTTTCTGTTGGATACACACTTTGCTCGTTCGGGGCCACTGCGCCGCGCTCATTCTCCGGAGAACTATCAAAATCATCCCAGAATCCGCGTGGTCGCCAAAAGGAATGCAATTGACTATCTCTTGCTTTCTCAGCTCTCCTACTCCTAGCCGATCTGACAGAAAACGACCGAAGCAATGGTTGAGGACGTACACCGTCCGACGCTCGACGGGCACTTAATGCGCGTTTTACAGAGCCAAGTCCTCGACTGAGGCGGTTGCTTCCCTGTCTACTGAGATCACCATATCTTGACTGTGTGCTTTCAACGGGATCCGAAAGTTTGGCCTTCTGCGTCGGGGGTAGCGGGGGCGTACGTGGGTTGCGAAGGGGCGATTCAACATCCAACACCGCCGTAGAGTGTTGCGGGGTTGACGCAAAAACTGGCGCACTCAGATCTTGGCCATGCAAAGCTTTGACTGCCTTTGATTCAGGTTGCATGTAAGAATCGATCACCAAAAGTGATTCGTTGTTGTGCGGGAAGTAAGTCACCATAGTGGCTTCATTGATTTCAATGGGTCCAGGTGAAGATGACACAACGGACGACTGAGTGAAATGCAGTGATGGAGCATGAAGGCGTTCCATATTTTCTACGATGCGCCGTGGAGATGCAGGCACAGAATTGTCTGCATTCGCAGGATCGGAACCCTTGTGGAGCACTATCCTTGGAGATGGCAGCACATCAGATGGCTTGTTGTGCGGTGGCGCCTCGAAAGCAAGTTGCATCTGTTCGGTGTGTAGGCGTAAGCTCTCAGATGTCAGTGAGGTCGTTCGCGAGTTGTTGCGGCTCGTCGGCGCGGAAAGAGACGAACTGCGCGCTGGTATAGGCGGGCGGCCGACTCCACGACCACGGCTTTCCCGTGCGCTTTGCCCTGCCGCTGAACTTGTAGCATCAGACCTAGCGCGTTTTATCTGCAGGGGATTCTGATCATCGGCTCTGCTGCCAGAAACGCTGGTCTTACGACGACTAGACGTTGTGGATCGCGCGACTGATTGATTCGTAATACTGGGAGCGGATGATTTGAGCGACGAACGTCTTTGCGGAACAACAACCACGGGAATAACCTCGTGCGCCTCTTTATTGGTAGAAGTAGTGCTGACTGGGATTGACATATCAGATGCGACACTGTTCCGGTTTTGAAATGATATGCGACGAGATTTGTGTACCAGGCGATGAGAGGAATCTCCATTGGACTCTGTTGGCGTCCGTGTGGATCGCGGCTGTGGCGAGCTCACTGACCGTAGAGATGTTCTTTTTTCGATGTGTCTCAACATACGCTGCTTCGGAGGCGACGTCTCAATTACCATGGCTTCAATAGTCGAAGTGAATGACGCCCCAGAATGTCTCCACGTACTTACTCGGTCCATGAGCTTTCGTTCAGTATCCGTTAAATCAGTCGTGGATTTTCCATTGACCTGATGAAGTTCTGGGGGTTCGGGGGACTGAGTGCTTTGAAACGAACGGCGCTCTTTTTCCTTTACAGGAGAGGCCACTTGCAGCTTTTCCTTTCCAGGCCCCTTTTGACGTGTTTGATCCGATCTCCTCTTGGCCTGGAACTTGGGAAGTGGTGACGAAGCCAACCTTGTCATACGCTTGATATCTTGATCTTCACTGGTCATTTCCAAATTTTTCTCCGTGCAGTCACTGTCCGTAGAGCCATCTCGTGCCATATCCAGTTCCTCCCCGGTAGAGTTAGAAGTACTATCGAAGCCGTTTGCGAGACGTGATTGTTCTGGAAATGATCTCTGCCGCTTTCGAATTACCAACGAGAGGGGCGATGGATACGAGCCCTCCATAGTGTCCTCGTCGGACATATTTTCTCTTGCCGTCTGGAATGAATCGGCCCGCGACGACATCGAAGACTGCAGAGAAGGAAAGCCTGGCCCAGCCTTGGGCGTCGTATCTTTCGCGCGAGGTGGAGTGGTATCAGGCGTAGGTGGACTGAACTGGTGAGAGCCTATCGTGGGGGCTGACATTTTACGAAGACTCAACGGAACTGAAGGTTGGCCATTTACGCGCGGTGGGCTGTCTTGCTGAGTATCCTCTTGAACCTGGTTCGGTGGTGTAAGCGGTAATGTTGGTGTGATAGGTATGTCACCGCCGTTGACGGTATCGTCCTTGCTACCAGTATCAATTGTTTCAACACTAAGCCGGGCTTGCCGCTGCCGAGGAAGCGATTTGTGACCCTTGAGGAGAGGCCGGTCGAGATGCGGAGGATCGTTCAACGCGCCCCCAACTTCAAGATCCGGCATCGCGACAGAACCGGTCTACTCTAGCTAAGTGCAAATAAATGGTGCTTTTGCGAAGCAGGTTTTTGCTCAATAGCCACTCATTTGATGGGATAACGACGACCAAGGTGCTGTTAAAGACGCTGTATCAGAACCGCCAACGTTACTGGTTGTTGCATTCTTGAAACGAATTCTATAAAGTATGTTGCATGAGCCCGAAAGCCGGGATTTCAGGTCGTATGTATATCTTAGATGAAGTGGGTTGATTTCTTGGGATTTGAGATATAGACACGGTGCTAATCGCGATGGTGGCGTAGTTGTGACTGCGGCCGGGCTGACGACGTGAGACTTGATAAAGTTGACGCTTTTTGAAACTCGCGATAATGAGCGACAGGGATGATCTGATTGCGCCGGCAGAAAGGAGTCTAATGGAAAGGACAGCAGCGATTAAAAAGAGTGAGTAGCAGTGCAGAGATAATAATAATTGTTTGACGAAGTTCTGCTGGGAGATGTGATCCCGCCGTCTCAAGTGAGGAAGGCGCGGCCGGGGCGGTAATGAAGAGCAGAAGAAATCCTTCAACTACCACAACTCTGGAATCGACTCAGCCGCCATCAAGAATTATTTGGAGAGGTTGAAGAGATGAATGAGCGTGTGGGTGCAAGACGAGGAGAAGAGAAAGAGATTTCGAGAGGGGGCTAAGACAGGACTCCTCGGAAGCAGACCTCAGACCAGTCACGAACAGGCAATCTGGCTGCAACGGTAACTCTCGAATCAGCGCACGCAACTGCTTAGTACATGCAGGCATCCTTTTTTGCTGAGCCAACGGGATTAATTCTTGCAAAGCGACTCCTGCATTACACATAATATCTCATTTAACTACTGATAGTAGCCAAGGGCCTGGACTGCCGTCTGACAGGTCAATCTACTTGGCTCGACTCGTCGCGTTTCGTCTTTCTGATTTTCTCAAAGTCTCTCTAACTAGCTGGTTTGTTGTTGGCTTTGGTTGGAAGGTTTTCTAGTTGCTGTGGCACGCTTGATTATGGGATGCGAACATAACGAAGGCGTACCGGGGTGCATACGACCCAGGTAGCATCATCCATAAGGCAGTTCCGAGTACACGGCAGCTGGATCTTACCCAATACCCAGCGGACAGATACTGAAACATTGCATCTGCAGCTCGCTGTTGGAGAGTCCAGACGTGTGTGACATGGTGTACCGCTAAACAAATAATTAAATTACCCCTTTATTGAAAGGTCTTTGGTTGGACCAACAACCGTCGTCAGATTCCGTGGACTATGCAGCAACAGCGAAGAGACATCCTTGATCCCAAAGGCCATTGTGGAAGAGACGAAGGGTGCCAAGGCCAGTATATCCATGGGTGTCAAAAGACTTGCAGTCGATGTCATTCGTCAGATCACTCCTCCACTGAATCTGGCGTTGATCAAGCAGAGACCGATCCGTAGCCTGCACTCGTATTGGCGGAAGATAAATATGTGCGGGTAAGTTGAAGCCTTGGGCTGGGGATCGACATGTCGTCAAAACGACCTCATCTGGGCCAGTAAAATGCGTGTATGGCTTCGCTCTGTAAGTGAGACTATCCATGGATAGCGGCGTTATGGTAGGAGAGGTTCTGCGATAGGCACAGGAATTGAGAAAACATGGAGATCGTCGTCGAGTGTGCTATGTGCGACTGGAAGATGACGTTGGTCCATGACGAAAGCTCGTGAGAGATTTTTTCTAATAGTAGTCTGAAGCTGTAGATGATGCAGTCAGGTGGCTTCTCCCGTTGCGACGTCAATCGTGTTATGTACGTACTTTTTTCTACGGCTCGCTCCATAATGTGGTCTATGAGATGTGCCTATCTGGAAGAGGTAAGACTACGGACAATGAAGGTAATGACGCAGACCAAAGCTGGTTGATGTCACGGGCCCGCGGGCCTCACCACCTTATCTAATCAGACTAATCGTGAGTCAGCAACAGACGCTAGCCGTCTCCGGCTAGGCTCTCTCTGACCT
Organism: Talaromyces sp. PYS2103; assembly: GCA_023625975.1. Taxonomy (NCBI): domain Eukaryota; kingdom Fungi; phylum Ascomycota; class Eurotiomycetes; order Eurotiales; family Trichocomaceae; genus Talaromyces; species Talaromyces sp. PYS2103. The sequence continues at coordinate 188,306 of JAMAGB010000018.1, read as the reverse complement.
CATCCCACCTTTCCGGTGCTCGTTCTTCTTCCTGTGTCCCTCCATTTGCTCGATTTTTCTCCTCTTCTTCTCTGTCGCCCCCTCCTCCATATCTGCTTGCTTGCTATTTCTTGTGCCTCTCATCGTCTTCTCCTGCAGAACCGTTGTTCTGTTCTACGTCTGCCGTCGTCATCTGGGGTAAAGAGATTTGCCCCTCATCACTTCCCGCGTTTCTTTGAAATCAACTCTCCGAGCTGCTTGTCGCATTCTTTTCGGTGCTCAAATTCGCTGCTGAAAAGACAAGAAAACGAGTAAAGCTGAAAGACAAAAGAAAAAGACAAGAGGAAGAAACAGAGACCATTTCTCGTCGCTATTGGTACGAGGTTCCCTTCAGAGCCAAGCCGCAGTGGTTTAATCAGCACCCTTAGGTCTTCCGTCATCGTTCGACCAAACTGTCATGCCCTACTGAGACTCTCTTAACCACCCCATTCGTCATACTCTGCTTCTTTCATTCCCTCTTTCTTCAGTTTGCTCCAATTTGGAATTCTCTTTCCCCCCTCAAGATTCCTTTCTCGGTTCATACGAGTACAGCCATTTGCAAGCATTCCTGCTTTGTCCCTCCTTATATCCCCCCTCACATTCCAAACCTAGATCAGACTCCCCACCGCCACCATGAGCACGATACAGAACCTGAAGAACTTTATCCGCCATGGCAAACAAGCCCGCCTGGTGACACCTCACGCTGAGCCAACCACCGATGTCACACCTGTCCATGCCCAACAACAACGGCAACCTCAAGGTCAATACGCCAACAACCTCGACGCTATAGAATCCAAGCATGGCAATGGAAACGGCCAAGCACCGTCGCAACAGAAGACTGCCGATACCAGCAAGACCAAGGTTTCGCGGGCCGATATCGAGAAGTTAGTCGCCGAGGAGCGACAGAGCAGGTCCAAGATGCCCAAGTATCCTGGTCTAGAGCGTTACATTCTCATTGAGAAGATGGGCGATGGTGCCTTTAGCAATGTTTACCGAGCGAAAGATACCCTCAGGCGCATGGAGGAAGTGGCCATCAAGGTTGTGCGGAAATTCGAAATGAACAGCAATCAGGTATGGATCAGGAAGTACTGCACATCTCCTTTCCTTTCATCCTTTGTTTATCTTGTAAATTCTTGATGCTGTGCGATATTCTTGCTGTTTGTGTTTTTCTTTATATGCGCCGATTTATCACAATGCCCTTCGCCAACATCTTGTCGACGGGTTCTAGGACGGTCAACACCCCCAGCCATACCAGAAGAACAACAAAGCCGTAGAGGTGCGACATAAATCCTTATACTCCAGATCATTTCCTCGACTTTCCTTTCTCTACTCATCTTTCCCGCAGCCAATCTTGTGCAATTCCTTCCCATGGTTTGCTTCTTTGGTGATGGCTACTAATCTGCTGTTTCATCATTATAGAGAGCGAACATTTTGAAAGAAGTAACGATTATGCGCCAACTAGACCACCCCAACATCGTCAAACTGGTCGACTTTTCCGAATCACCTCAGTTCTACTACATAATTCTCGAGCTCTGCCCGGGTGGCGAGCTCTTCCATCAGATCGTCAGATTGACATACTTCAGCGAGGATCTCAGCCGTCACGTTATTAAACAGGTTGCGGAAGCCATTGAATACCTTCACGAGACATCTGGGGTAGTCCATCGGTAAGTCAAGAAAAAGAAATTGTGTGTAATGATGGCTAACCTTTCGCAATAGTGATATTAAACCCGAAAACTTATTATTTTACCCCACAGAATTTATACCCAGCAAAAATCCCAAGCCGCGCCAGCCGGGCGACGAAGATAAAGAAGACGAAGGTGAATACATTCCGGGTGTAGGTGCTGGTGGTATTGGCACGATTAAGATTGCCGATTTCGGTCTTTCCAAGGTTATCTGGGACAGCCAAACGATGACACCTTGCGGTACAGTGGGTTATACTGCGCCAGAAATTGTGAAAGACGAGCGATACTCCAAGAGTGTCGATATGTGGGCACTTGGATGCGTGCTTTATACTCTTCTCTGCGGATTCCCGCCCTTTTATGACGAGAGCATCCAAGTGCTTACAGAGAAGGTCGCCCGAGGGCAGTATACTTTCTTGTCACCATGGTGGGATGACATCTCAAAGCCTGCGCAAGACCTTGTGTCTCATCTTCTTACGGTCGATCCCGATAAACGCTACAACATTCGCCAATTTCTAGATCACCCGTGGATTAAGCAAACGAATGAAACAACTCACGCTGCTGCTGATGCGCCTCCTCTAGCCACTCCTCAGATTCCTCGCCAGAAGGAAACGGCGCCTCACATTCTTGAGGTTCCGCAAACACCTCTTTCAGCCGCGGAACGACGAATGGACTTTCGATCACCCGGTACTATCAACCTTCGCGAGGTCTTTGATGTAGGTTATGCCGTGCACCGTCAAGAAGAGGAAGGCAAGAGGAAGAAGAATTTCCGACAAGGATACCGCGGTGGCCACTCAGCGGCAGGCTTCAGTTCGCTGCTCAACCCTCTCAACGAAGACTATGACGACGATGAAGAAGTGGCATATAGCGAGCAAGATCAAAAGGGAGGCCCACCTGCAAAAATCCCGCGATCTTCGCAAATCGCCGCCAATGACGTCGCTGCTATGGAAGCCAAATTACGCCAAACTAACTTGGGCACTCAACCAAGCAGCGCTGCTCAAGCCCGAGCAGCTAATCGTGGTGGAGCAACGACGACATCGCATCAGAAGCAACAACCAGCAGCCGGTGGATATGGCCAACATAGCGCAGCGGTCGCAGCAGCAGCGCGTCAAAATGCAGCACGAATAGCTAGGCAACCGTTTGAACTCAACATGTCCAATGCAACTTTGCTTGAGCGACGAGGGAGAAGACAAGTTGTATAATTCGATGCTTGTGAAATGGTCAATATAACACAAAAATTTGCTCTCTGCTTCTCTCGGCGTTCCTGTCCTGTTATCTCATTTGCTAATCATAGCTTCTGGGAATCATAGTGATGCCGTTTTATCTTTTTTCTCTTTTCGATTGGCTATGAGATCATGCTTTTTTTCTGTTATGCTTTCATCGATTAGGTATAGCTCTTCATGGACATGAGCATGGCATAGGCATTGGCATGACTATTATTACAAGATACCTAGATATTCGAATACGCAGTATTGTTCAACGAGAGCTTGATATTAAGATTACAATTAGGTACCTAGGTAACTTACATGAGTAGAGTGATAGCCCGGGGTCTTTGGGATAAACAATATGAATGTGTAGTTGGGTTTATGGATGTTTATGCCTTGAGTACCTGGCTATATAGGTATTTAGGGCTTTCATGCCTCAGTGGCATATTGGCATTATCATACAGGATACCATCGACTGCCCACCCAATCCACTGGATTATACTCAAGCACTCTGTCTCCATAATGTTCTTCCACCTTTGCAAATACCCTCTCTTTCCATCGCTCTGCAAATTCCGGGACGAAGTCCGGCACCCGTATCAACCCTAACCCTCGTGGCCTGCCCTAATGTACGGTCTTCGTCCCGCGCCTTCACTGAGTATATCCGGATACTGGAGGTATGACAAAGCTATAAATAAGTGAATTTCCTCTCAATACTATATCTCACTTCATGTCTTCAGTCTCATCATCTTACTGTTCATCACAGCGAAAAAATGGCTGATACCGTCACATTACACGGCCGATCCTACGCCATCCCACAACAACCTACAGTCATCATATGTGTAGATGGCTTCGATCCAGAATACCTTACTCAGGGCATAATCGATGGCATTATCCCAAATCTCGCGCGGTTCGTCCGCCACGGCTTCCACGTTACAGCGCATTCATGCATGCCGTCCTTCACCAACCCCAACAACGTCTCCATAATCACAGGCCAACCGCCCGCCGTACACGGAATCGCAGGTAACTTCTTCCTAGACCGCGAGACAGGCAAAGAGAAAATGATCCAGGACGATTCCCTGCTCCGTGGCTCCACGATCCTGGAACAAATGTCCAAACATGGTGGTGTGCGAGTTGCGGCTATCACGGCTAAGGACAAGCTACGCCGTATTCTGGCACATGGACTTCAGACCAGTAATGGAGATATATGCTTTTCGTCCGAACGTGCAGCGAGCTGTACTCTCTCCGAGAACGGCATCGAAAATGTCGAAGATTGGATTGGTCGAAAGGCACCTAGTCAGTATTCGGGGGATTTGTCCCTTTACGTGCTCGATGGTGGTATTAAGTTGCTGGAGGAACGACGAGCAGATTTATTCTATCTCACTCTTTCCGACTACATTCAGCATAAACATGCGCCAGGGTCGCCAGAGGCTAATGAGTTCTTCATTGCATTGGATCAGCGGATTGGGCAGTTGGTTGCACTCGGCGCCATCGTTGCTGTAACGGGGGATCACGGCATGAGCAGTAAAAGCAACGACGATGGGAAACCAAATATTTTATTTCTGGAAGACGCATTGGCCGAAAAATGGGGACCTAAATCCGCCAGAGTCATTTGCCCTATCACCGACCCATTTGTCAAGCATCATGGTGCTCTTGGTTCCTTTGTTCGGGCTTATGTGAGCGATCCAGCCAATCTATCTGACATGATTGATTTCACCAAATCGATATCACAAGTTGAGCAGGTTTTGGACGGGAAAGCCGCTGCCGAAAGGTATGACATGCCGTTAGATAGGGAGGGTGACTTTATTGTTATTTCGAAACAGAATGCGGTTATAGGAAGTCGAAAGGATGAGCATGACTTGTCTGCTATTGGTGATCATCCATTGAGATCACATGGCGGTTTGTCCGAGCAGCAGGTTCCGTTACTGTTATCCCGGTCTGTGGTAGATGTCGAGTCAGCCAAGGCAAAGCTCGACTGGCGGAATTATGATATTTTTGATTTAGCACTCAATTGGTAGTAGGAGTTTGTGTAACTAATTTTTGTCTAAGTTTGTGCAGGCACGTTCACGTAGCTGAATATGATAGATGATTCAGTTCTTCGACTCCTGATATTAGACAGTGTACACCATCAACCATGTTCAGTACTGATATCTAATCTGGAAGTCCTACGCTATCGAGAGAGAAATCAAGGCCAGCATTCACGGACTGATCGGTGTAGAAATCGTACTCGCCCAGAAAGTACGGATCAAATGTAAAGTCGCCGTTGCAGACATCTATTTCAGGCACTTGTGTGGTAGTCTCCGGGATAGCAGTATGTTCAGTAGAAGGAAACTGATCCTCATTATGGCCAAACTGTTGCAGCAGATTCTCAATGCCCTTGGCGATGCTAACAAGCAAGTGTCGCGGATGCATGGCTGATGTTACACGTTTCAATGTGCTGCCAGTATCTTCCACCAGCCGCCTTACTTCTTGCACGTTAAGCCGCATATATGACGAAGGCTTGAACGAAACCTTGAGAAGGAACACAACAGCGAAGGTTATCATGACGTCAAAATAGGTCGGCAAGCCATCAAGAAAAGATTGTATCTCGACATCTGCAAGCACAAAACGTAGTATAGATAGAGCCGATAGTACTGCACTATCGGCTACCTCGTCCAATTCCATAGTCGCTTCGTGCGATCTCAACTGAAATCCTTGTGAACCCACTCCTCGAAAAGCGTGAGAGCAAAGATAGAGTTTAGCAAAGTGATACTGTAAATTAACACCCTTTCGGGGATAATTTCCAACATGATCATTCGGAGCAAACCTCTCAATCCATTCTGCCCGAAGGCTATCGACCGCGAAGTTGAATTTTCGTAGGGACAGTACCTCAGTATCTGAAAGTTCCCGGTCGACGTCGATACCGAATGTGTCATATATATTAGAAAGAACGCTCCAGCGACAGACTTGACTCACGAGACGTGCGTCATCCTCAGTTGCGTGCTCACAATTTAGAAACTTTCTTGCTTCTCGGATAGCTTCGCATTCGCGAGTCATTGGAGGTCTTCCAAATGGTATAGAAGCATGATGATCACAGGCGTACACGTGGTAGTAAAGGCGGGTACGTAGATAATGATCTTGATCGCCGTGTAGAGCTTTATAAAAGCTTTTATGGAGTTGAAGTTCAGTGGCTACACGTACGGCTGTCGCAGCCAGTGACCAGGACAAGTCAGGAAGCCAAAATGCACCAATGCAGAGTGCTCGTACGTCCGCAACATCGCCAGTTTGAGCTAAGCTGAGTTTCTCACTTAATGCAATGAATTCGCTTCGGCACGCACTGAAATCATCTTCTCTACCGGGAGAATGCAGAGCGCCGATCGTACACACCGCAGCGATTAAAAGTGGTGACACCTCGCGTGTACTTTCAAAAGTCATGGTGTTATGATCGCTCAGAATTCTGTACACGAAATGGTCCAACCGCTGATGATACTTTTCGAAATACTGCATTGCGATTTCCACGCTAATTATCCCTTTGGATATCAGATCTTGATGGTCGGTAGCTGATGATACTGGTGTGGATGTCTGAGTAATATAAGACCCCGGAACGGCTCCAGGACCGGATTTTGGGTTCAGATAGATGTTCCATTGATTTCCGAACCGAAGATGTCCCTCTGTCGAGGGCTCAGGGGCTTGATCAACAGTACCGCTTGCGCTTGTGGTAGACGCTTCGTGCTCAGAATGTACCGGGACAAACTTGGTGATCATACTGATTTCATCCTGAAGTGCTTGTATCTTTTTCTCCATTTCATGTTTCCAACTATTAGTAGATGTAGAGTTAGTAATTTAGCGCTCAATCAATTGCATATCCCTGGGCATACTTACATGGTATCACTCTCCAGCAACATCTGTAGACTGCGATTTACAGCACACGAAAGACCCCGCTTCTTGCATCGAGAGCACGGCGGTCCCGATCCCGGCATATGACACTTAATCTTCTGTTTGCGACATGCGACACAAGCCGTTATCTTGCGGCTAATGTCCGGCGGCTTGGGATCGCCGAACGCATTTCGCAGCTCGCGAATAGGTGAGGAGGGCTCGGTCATTGCAATGTCTCTGATATGGCTGTACGGAGATCAGCCGAATCTTCTTATTGCTGAACGATACTGATAGTGGTCTATAGCATGCAGAAATAACAGCAGGAATTGATCTGTTCGTACATAAAACACAGCCCACCGCGCATGGTGTAGGTAGATTAATCCTCGGACTTCGTCCCGCGCTGTTTTTGTCGTGCTGGGTTAGCGTCCCATTTCGATGATAGGGTTAGGGCTAATGCCAAATAGGCCAATCTTCAAGTTAATACTTTGGTGAAGTCTTCCTTCCGACGTATCCTGTTCAGTTCTTTAGCTAATTACACAAAGTTGCCTAATCCAATATGTTTGTGTTTTCTGTTCTTAATTCGTCCGCAATTGGTGTTTTTGTTTTGCCCTAACTTGGAGGAACGTTGAACCTATGATCATAATTCACTGAAAATTGGAAGGCCTATTTAAAACATATCAATGCAATGAGACATGATATTCTCCAATTATGTCAATTTTAAGATTCTCAATGCCTACACTTTGTCACGTTCTGTGAAACTAATCCAACATTCGTGCTCCTAGATTCGAATGTAATGAGCATCTGAAATTTTGCAATAATCTTAAAACGTATATTTGCTCACCTCAAACTTGGGAAGGCATTCGTCATAGAAGACCTCAAACCGACTCGTAATCCCTGGACTTACCCCTTTTTGTCGGTCGTATCCACTCGTCGTATATCTTCTGTAGAGTGCAGCGAGTAACGTTGTCATTTCTGCCATTGCAAGGCTAATAATTTAAAGCTTTGTTAGTCTGCTTTTGATTGCCTGGGGACTTCTCTAATTAATCAAACGTACTGTAGTCCAATGCACATACGTCCTCCGCTCGAGAAAGCCCAGAACCACTTCTTCATCTCCGCACAATCACCATTGTCACCAAGCCATCGTTCAGGGTTATATGCCAACGGCTCTGAAAACACCTCCGGATTTCGGTGAAGGGTGTATGGCGACATGCTTACCACCGTCCCAGCTGGGATCAGATAGCCGTCAATCTTGGTGTCAATCGGAGATGATCGTGGCTCCGAAGCTGGTAACGGGGCATAGAGCCGAAGAGCTTCCTTGATTATAGCGTCAAGATACGGCAACTTATCTGCAACCTCCGCTCTAGGATTGCCATCTTCATTGCAGTCTGCATCAGGGATGTTGGTAACCTCCTGTATCAGTTTCTCTTGGTATATTCGATTCTCTGGGCGGGAGAGCGCCCAAATAGTGAACATCAGTGTATCGCTTGTCGTGTCAATTCCGGCCAGAAAATGATCTGCTGCTTCTGATGCAATATCAAGGCCGTCAAGCAGGGGAGCTTTTCTGGATATACTGTGTCTCCATAATTTTTCCATAATAGACATGTCTCGGATTGGAGCGTTCTTAGCGACAGAAGCCTCAAAACTATTCCACGACTTTAACGCATGTGCTCGAATCCCGGTATACGTTGCGGGTTTCTTCATGGGCAACAATCCCAGATTTGTGACGATTTTCTCCATCAGCCCAGTCCGCGTATAGAGCCACTTGGTGTAATTCTTCAAATGGACAGCATACCAGCTCAATAACCTCCGGCTAGGGTCGATTATATCATTTAGAAGTTCTCTATCGCTAGAGTCTCCTTTTAGTGCATGCGTTCCTCCGTGCTGATCTCCGTAAAGAAATCCGGTAATGCTATCAAGACTAAACCAGTGGAGACTCTGGAATATCTCCTCTGTCATGCCTTTTTCTTGTTCCAGTAATTTCAAAAAGCTATTCACGTTCTTTTCAATAAGGGGTTTTGCAATTCCATTCGGCGACAGTATGGCACTTTTCGAGTAGGCATGGGCCAGCAATTTCTTCCTATCAGCATGCTGCTTGACACCAGCAAAAGTGAACAGATTCTGTCGGCCGTAGACATCGAACATTCGATAAAAGTCTGTTCTCTCAAAACCCGATCCGGCACCATAAATTGTCCTCAAGGCAGAGAGAGATGAGAATGACACTTCATTCGGACTGATACGCACTGCTGTGCCGTATCTGTGATGTAAGGAATGGATTGATCGCGTTCTGACCCCATTGTAGTCGTCAAGGGCAAGCCGCCACTTCGTTACTGCATATGCCTTGGGGCCTGGAACTTTCTGCAGGGGACCTCTGCAAAGCGTACGATATATGAAATGGTAAACAATGAAGAGTGGCAAGGCCACTACGGCTGTCAAAATGATCATCTTGCTTATACAATAAGTAGCTATCTACACTAGATTAAGGCTATGTCTTATATGAGCATGAAAAGCTTACCTATGTCGATTAGCGTTCTTGATATAGCGATTTCCTTTTCTCCTAGAGATAACCGCCTGCCATCTCTCAAAGCCCAAACATACGCCGTCGGAAACCCCGACCTGATCAATCGGACCCTCCGAAACGGGTGGTTAGCCCCCTCCTATCTCAAGCATCATCCAAGACTTATAGACGTGCTTCTGATTTCTGATCATGTAAAATGATAGAAGTATCACGGCTTACAGCATCACAATCTTTATCTTTTTCCTCACTCTACGGCTGAATATTGTCGTCAAGATGGCTCCCAGCGCAACCCCTGATACAACTATCCAGCCAATAGTCAAATCCAACGAAACAAAAGATGTCGACGTTATGGCTGCCATGGCGCACAACGGCAAGGCACTGCCAGGTATCCCTGTGTTTGACTCGTACGCCGAAAAGCGTCAGTGGCAGCTAGAGCATATGGCAGGAGCATTCCGTGTCTTTTCTCGCGAGGGATACGCCGAAGGTATATCTGGACACCTGAGCGTGCGGGACCCGGAGTTTCAGGGTAGATTTTGGATCAATCCACTAGCTGTACATTTTGGGATGTTGAAGGCTAGTGACATGATTTGTGTGAATTTGGACGGCGAGGTTGTTGGCGGGAACACAGCTGGCTCAATCAACGCGGCCGGATTCCAGATTCATTCTGCGATCCATCGATCACGAAGTGATGTACATGCTGTATGCCATACGCACTCGGTACACGGCCGCGCTTGGTCGGCGTTTGCAAGGCCTCTGGAGATGATCAATCAAGATGTTTGCTATTTCTACAAGGCGCATTCAGTCTACTCGGATTACGGAGGCATTGCCAACGAGGCGTCAGAGGGACAGCGAATTGCTCAAAGTCTGGGAGACGGCAAGGCTATGATTTTGATGAATCATGGTCTTCTTACCGTGGGACAGACTGTGGATGAGGCTGCGTTCCTTTTCTGTCTCATGGAGCGGAGTTGCAAGGTTCAGTTGTTGGCTGAAGGGACTGGGCTTGAGAAAAGGATCGTGAGCGATGAAGAAGCGGCTTATAACTATAAGATGGCAAGCACACCGGTATGCTACTACTCCATCTCCATATTAAAATGTTCGAGCTGTCTTTAACTGACAAATCATGTAGGAGACTCTTTTCGTGGAGTTTCAGCCACATTATCAATATGAGGAGTATCTATCCAAGGGTGATTTCAAATATTAGTCGATGACCGACTTTCCCATCGATTGAAATGTACGAAATCGAGCAATAGTCTACATCAATGCCCTATTTTTCTCATTAACTGCCGATTCATGCCAAGTATATGGATGGCTTTCCATCGGCTGAGCCGACAGTCGTAGACATGGCGTTCTTGTATAAATTAGGGCTTAACCAAGCCGAAATAGGTAGTAGCATTATATTCTATCATACCCTTTTGCCGTCATATTAGAGCTATTGTCCTTTCTTTTTTTTTTCTCTTTTTCCCATTCAACGAGAAATCAATCTTGTAGAGATCTCTTATCGAGGACCACTTAGGGCTACGGTATCGAATTAGGATTTGTCATTGGCATCCCCTTTAGGATGATTTAAGTTTTGATATTGGGTTCAGAAGGAGACTTTTACCAAGTAATCTAGCCTTCATGCAATACATATAAAGGTTAAGATTAAAAAAGTCGGGCTTGGCTCTTAAGATATGATATGGCTGTTGAGGCTGGTATGCTTCTATCAGTATGTCGGGCGAGCCGACCCCTGATAAGAATGCTTGGAAGGAATACCAAGCCTCAATTTAGCTTCAAGCTGTAAGAACTGAATGCTCGCAACTGCCTTAATAGTAATACCGTAATATAGATATCCCAGTATTTTACATGGTCCATGGTCCTAGCTTATTATTGGGGTCGATTTCTTCAGTCCTCCCATATTTTCTCCCTTTATACTGGTCTAAAACACAACCAGGTATAGAATGTCGATTGATATAATCTATCCCGAAAAGGGGCCGTTTTCTACTTCCAAGAATGCAAGCAGTGATTCCTCCTCACCCCCTAGCGATGGTGATGCAGCGGCCTTGGGATCTGTCTCCAACATCACGGCTGGCTCGCAAGCACTGCATCGGAAGCTGAGGGGAAGAGAGGTTCAGCTTTTTGCCATCGGTGGAGCAATCGGCACTTGTAAGTCAATATTCTCCTAATGAAGTTCATCGAACGAAGAAAGCTAATTCTCGCACGATGTTCAGCGCTCTATGTACAAATGGCCAACGCCCTCCCCAAAGGTGGACCAGCCGGTCTCTTCATCGCCTTTCTGATCTGGGGCCTCATCATGTGGGCTGTAAACGAGTGTTTCGCTGAGATGGTGACATACCTGCCTGTACCATCCCCATTCATCCGTTTCGGCAGAGAATGGGTTGACGATGCATTGGGGTTCGCCATGGCATGGAACTTCTTTCTCAACATGGCGTTTCTAGTACCCTTTGAAATCGTCGCGATGAATATCATGATAACATTCTGGACGGATAAAGTACCTGTTGAGGCGATTATCGTGGCTATGATAGTCGTTTATGCTGTTTTGAATGTTGTCAGTGTACGGTATTTTGGTGTTTCGGAGTTTTATCTGTCTATTTTCAAGGTTGTTTTGATGCTGGGATTGTTCTGCTTCACTTTCATCAGTATGCTAGGTGGGAACCCGATTCATGATCGGTACGGATTCCGATATTGGGATAAGCCCGGTGCGTTTGCGGAGCATCTTGCTTCAGGGGGTACCGGCAGGTTTCTGGGGATATTGTCATGCTTGTATCAAGCCAGTTTTTCGTGCGTACTTCCTTCTGACCCATTTCTATTCGAGACTAACAGAGGCAAAATTCAGGATCACCGGCCCCGAGTACATTTCAATGGTCGCTGCAGAAACAGAGAATCCCCGAAAGATCCTACCTCCAGCCTACCGATCTTTTGTCTGGCGTATCCTTGTCTTCTTCGTTGGATCTTCACTTTGCATGGGCATTGTCATCCCTTACAATGATTCAACACTCCTGGCCATTATATCAGGGACCACTTCTGGCTCCGGCACCGGTGCAGCATCGTAAGTCATGTCTTCAACCTTTGTATGATTGAATATGTAGTCTAACGGGTTCAGTCCATATGTCATCGCCATGGAACGACTCAAAATCCACGTTTTGCCTCATATCGTAAACGCGCTTATCATGACATCCATCTTCAGCGCCGGCAACGGTCTCCTATTCACAGCAACCCGGACCCTACACGGAATGTCAATCACAGGACACGCACCACGCGTTCTATCATACTGCACAAAACGGGGCGTGCCCATCTGGGCCCTCGCTGTCTCTCTATCATTTTGCCTCCTTGCCTTCTTACAGGTCAGCAAATCCTCTGCAGATGTGATGGGCTACCTTGTTGATCTTGTTACGTGTTGCCAATTGATCAACTACGGTTTCACGGCTGTGATATATCGACATTTCTATTCCTCTCTTAAACAACAGGGCATCTCTCGGGATAGTCTTCCTTACAAGGGACGCTTTCAACCGTATACCTCCTATCTAGCCATGGGAGGAACATTATTCATGCTTCTCGCCGGAGGATACGATCTCTTCCTGAAGGGCGGATGGGATGTGATGTGGTTCTTCCTCGATTACGGCATGATTGGATTCTTTATTGTGTTGTTCGTGGTTTGGAAGTTGATTTTCAGGACCAAATATGTTTGGCCGGGGACTGCCGATTTGAGTCTTGGAGGCTTGAAGGAGGAGATTGACGACTATGAGGTTTTGTATGAGATTGATCGGGAAGGGAAGAAGACCAGTTTTGTGGATAAGTTGTTTGCTTAGATGATGGTAATTTAACTTATATCGGGGTCGATTGAAGACGAGTCTCTATCTAGATGAAATTAGACATGACCATGAAGTGCAATTCCCTCTGGGAGCTTTTCCCTACCACGGTACCACCATGCAGGGATTAGTGCACTCATCTCCCCGCAGAATCATAACGCGTACAACCCCCATAAATCATCTCATTCCGAACATTTATGTTGGCGTGATTCCTATCCCCATAACCATAACTCTCCAACTCATACACCCGTAACTCCAGATCCTGAAGCCAATCTTCCTGGCGTGTAACATTGAAGTTGTCAACTTCAGTGGTTTCCCAACCCGTTATGGAACGATATTGACTTGGAAGATGGTGAGTATTCCTCGGCTCAGACACACAGCAACAACGTAAGATGGGCTTTAGGGCATGCGTTTCATCGAAACTCAATTGGTGTATGCCGAATACTCTTTACCGATCCGATACGCCGATTTGATGCACGGCTCTAGCGAGTGGAGAGCGGTGGGACCGTGCTAGCCAATGATAATCCAGACTAAGATGAAAATGACATCATTTAAATTAATTTCCAGATGCGGTCTTTCTGCCAAGAACAAGTTTTTGCCCCTCGTTGATTTCTCGGTGTATACAACTTCCACACCGGAAATAGTGATAGTTGACCAAATAGTTGAGCGTTCTCTAGTGGGAGAAACTGCCAATTGAATGTTTTGCCTCTACACCCGTATAATGACACAGCATTGGAACTCCTGCCTGGTTACTCTTTACGGAAGGCGGTTGGGGAAGGGCTGAAGGTGTCAAACCAGTGGCTTGAAGCCACCCGCTTGCGGCTTGGCGTCTCCATACGATCCACCATAAAATGTAGTATGATTGGATGGCTGAATCCATTATGTAAACAACAGACTGTGTAATTTACAGAGTCGTATTGAGTGTTACACGCGATATCTCGTTGCTTCTTTGCCTGATATGTTTGCTCTGTATTGTCATGCTGTGCAGTGTAACCCAGGCGAGCCCTGCAAGAACTCGAAAATGCAAGCTCTTCATGCGCCGATTTAGACTGTGTATGTCGGGTATTGCGCTGGGTGGGATGAAAATTACGAGATCGGGGTAAAATTATAAAATACATATCAATTTCCAAAACCACCGCCGATTGGTCGAATTGTTCGGTAATACGGTATACCCCATAGCCCATCCAATCTTTTTGTCGACTGATTGATTGGGGTAAAAGAATGGACTCATACAGTCACTGCATGCATTGGTAGTCAGTCCGTGATCGCGTGGGTTTGATGAGGGAAAAGTTTTTCACTGGTTGTGTTGGCTGTTGTATATTAAGGCAGGTATTCCTCGAATTCCTGTCACTTCTTCTTTCCTTTCTTCGACAACTTCATCTTCTTTTGTTCTCACCACTTTGTCCTCTACATATTCGAATACACGACGTCTGTGTAGAAGACTCTACTGTGGTCACTGTCCCTCCCTTGGAAGACACCTGTCTACTCCGTCTATTTGCATTAGCAGTTAGAGCATTGGGTAGCATCAACAGATCGAAACCTACATCTGCATAAGCTGTGCTGTGCTTCTAGTATCGATTGTATACTCGACTTACCTTTGCCCTTGCGACTTGCGATTCTCATCACACCCACTGCGCCAATCCTTCTACCTATCTACAGGAAAATCAAAATGAACTCCTTCGTCAACCCATTTACGCGCCATGACCGGCGGGAATTCCTCGGCGTTGTGATTCCTCTATCACAAGCGACTCGCTTCCAGCACCTAAATACCGTCACCACCGACTCGGAAACCCTCGCCAATAAACCAGACGATAAAGAAGATAAAGACAAGCTTGATCGCATCGGATCCGAGGAAAATGGCGCTGCCTCCAACCCGGAGTATAGCCATCAGACCATTGAAGCCATTCGCGCCGAGGTCGAGGCTGAAGTATCCACTTCCGGACACGATACCACTTATGACCGTAGGTTTCTATTTCTCCTGTTGTAGCTTTTTTTTACCACCTGCGAGCCGGATACGACATGCCCTATGCGCTTGATTTCGCCGGTGAAAATATCTCGTAGATTCGAGGTCCCCGTGCCGTTTATGAGGAAACCGAAAATCAGATCTAATGCTTTCATATAGGAAAGGCTAAAGTGATCAACTTGGCCATACAAGACATTGGAATGGGTCGCTATCAGTGGCAGCTATTTATTCTCTGTGGATTTGGTTGGTTTGCAGACAAGTACGTTTTTCTAGATTCTGTTTGATGGTTTGATGCTAACAGGACTACTTCTAGTCTCTGGCTTCAGGTATACTCTTCAACAACTTTGTTCGGGTTTAAATTGTGCATACTAACGATATCAGGGTATCGCAATGACCCTCAACCCAGTCGCTCAAGAGTTCGGTATCTCCTCGACTCATGTACGCTTCACGACAGCTGCTTTGTTTATTGGTCTATGTATCGGCGCATCCTTTTGGGGAATCGCTTCTGACGTTGTCGGACGTCGTCTTGCCTTCAACATGACTCTTTTGATTTGCGGTATCTTCGGAATTTGCATTGCAGCAAGCCCTACTTGGATTGGTGTCTGTGGCATAACTGCCGCTATGGGTCTTGGTGTGGGCGGAAACCTGCCTGTTGACGGTGCACTGTTCCTCGAGTTTCTACCTTTTGCGTCAGGTAATCTGCTCACCTTGCTGAGTGTTTGGTGGCCTGTTGGACAGTTAGTGGGAAGGTATGTATGAGATCGTCTTGTCAGGAATAAAATGCTTTGCTAAGAAAAAAACTCGCAGTCTCATTGCTTGGGGCTTCATCCCTAATTACAGCTGCGCTAGTGAGTTGCCAGCCTGTTCGGCTGTGGCTGCTGGAGAAGCCTGCTGCCGTAAACAAGACAACATGGGCTGGCGATACTTGTGCATTACCTTGGGAGCCATCACATTGGCTATGTTTGCTTGCCGCTTCTTCTTGTTCCATCTTTACGAATCTCCAAAGTTCCTGCTTTCTCGTGGCCGCCAGGAGGAGGCCGTAAGGACTGTTCACGCTATCGCGTACAAGAACAAGGCCAAGACATGGCTCACAGTCGACATTCTGAACGAAATTGGAGGTCACCCCAGCGCGGGTGAAGACGCAAAACTCACTCGTATCGAAATCATCAAACGGTCTCTCTCAAAATTCTCCGGCGAGCGTCTAGGTCCTCTCTTCCACACCAAGAGACTAGGCTTTACTACCGCAATCCTCTGGTTCTGCTGGGCTACCATTGGAATGGGATACCCTCTCTTCAACGCCTTCTTGCCACAATACCTCGCTCACGCAGGATCCGACACTGTCACACCAGTCAACATCACATACCGCAACTACGCCATTACCTCCATTGTTGGTGTTCCCGGCTCGATCCTCGGCTGCTACACGGTCAACATCAAATACATCGGTCGCAAGGGCACCATGGCAATCGCAACTCTGATCACGGCTATCATTCTCTTCTGTTTCACAGTCTCCAACGACTCCAATATCCAACTGGTATGCAGCTCCCTAGAATCCTTCTTCCAAAACATCATGTACGGCGTCCTGTACGCATACACACCGGAGGTCTTCCCGGCACCGAATCGTGGATCCGGAACGGGTATTGCCAGCTTCTTTAACAGGTTGTGCGGAGTCATGGCTCCGATTGTGGCGATTTACGGTGCAAAGAATAATGCGAGTGCGCCTGTTTATGCTTCAGGTGGTCTGATTTTGGCGGCTTTTTGTGCGATGGTGTTTTTGCCGATTGAGACGAGGGGGAAGCAGACTTTGTAATTACAGCTCAGCTCCATTAGATGAGTGGTTGTATATATCAATGCCTAGGTAGGAATCTAGGTGAAAGACATGCACATTGAGATGACTAGTATATTGTTACATTATCCTCATGATAGCAACATGCCCTAGTAACTCGATAGCCTTGAAACTTGTGTAGAGAGCTGTCAATCTACTCATGACATGCCAAACAAATCACGGCTTATCCCTCGCAATCCCCTCCTTATACCTCTTCAAGGCCCTATCTCTACTCTGCGCATGGTCAACCACCGGCCTCGGATAACCCGCCTTTTGCGCAATCGGGCCCGCTCCTCTACCGTACGGATCATGAATCGCCTTCCTATCCCTAATAGCGCTCAACTCCGGCAGCCACTTCCTAATAAAATCCCCATTTGGATCAAACTTTTCACTTTGAAGCACCGGGTTGAAAATCCGGAAATACGGCTGCGGATCTACGCCCGTACTCGAACCGAAGCCCCATCCGCCGTGGTTGGAGGCGAAATCGCCGTCGATTAAGGTTTCCATGAAATACCGTTCGCCGCGGCGCCAGTCGATCATCAGATCCTTGGAGAGGAAAGAGGAGACGATCATGCGGTTGCGGTTGTGCATCCAGGCGTCGTGTCGGAGTTGGCGCATTGCGGCGTCGACGATGGGGTAGCCTGTGCGACCTTCTGTCCAGCGCGTGAAGAGGTCTGTGTCGTATTCCCAGGTGACGTTTGTGAATTCGGGTTTGAAGCATTTATTCATACTTATCTCTCAGTCAGACAAAAGAGCCTATGAAGGAGCAGGAAGAGGGGCTCACCAGATAAATGGCCAGTGGACAAGGACGTGTTTGTAGAAATCACGCCAGGCAACTTCGCTGATCCACGAGGCGAGTCCGGCATTCTTCCCATCCAGGTATCCGCCGTTAGCATCTTTGGCCTTGGAAACGGCTGTCCTCGCACTTAGCACTCCAGCAGCAAGATACGGACTGAGAAGAGCCGTGTATTGACCATCCACCATGCTGCGCATCTTGTTGTATTCTTTTGCTCTTGTGGTGATGAATTGATCCAATCGTCGCATCGCCTCTTGTTCACCTTCTGGATACAACTTCTCAAACCGCTGCTTCTCTTCGTCTGAGAGACGCTTGTTCTCCGGTGCGTCTGGAGTCTGACTATCGAACAAATCCCCGAAATGTGATCGTGCGCTCTCATGGTTCTTGCATGGAGGGTCTAGAACATGTAAGTTCTGATCATGCTGATGGAGATACCCCATCCATGAACGATACCACGGCGAGTACACCGCATACTGTTTACCCTGCTGGCTCTGCAAAGCACCAGGTGTAACAACGCAGGAATCATGTGCAGTCTCAAATGCAATGCCCTTATCAGCCAACAATTGCACAAGTTTCGCCTCTCTTCGCAATTCATCCACTTCATACTCAATATTAGCGTATAGATGACTAGCCCCCCACTGCTCACACAACTCCACAATTCGTCCGGGGATATTCCGTCGTCTATCTTGCGTCTCCATGTACAACGGAATATCGAGTTTATCCAACTCCTTCTGCAACACCCTCAAATTGCGAAGTGTGAAATCCACACGCGCCGGACTCGAGTAATGAGCCGTCAGATCCTGCGGCGACATGATATACATGCATATCAACGGAATTTCATTCCTTGCAGCCAACTCCGACGCCATCTTCAGCGCTCGATTATCTTTCAACCGCAAATCACCCTTGAGCCAATACACGACTGCATTTCGCGGCTTGATGGATTTCCGGGCCTCGTCGGTTTCTGCGTAAACTCTGTTGAGTGTGTCGATAGGTCGTTCTAGTGTACCGTTATTGTACGCCTCGCAGCGCGCATTGCTCATCTCAGGAGGGTAGAATTCGCGAAGGACAATGCCGAAGTCTTCGGCTTGGGGGGCTCCTGGGTGAGGAGCGTTGATGTCGTTGTTCTGTCTTTGTCCGTTGGTTTGAGACGTGTTGCTTCTTTTTGCTGAAGATGCTTCTGCGCCATTGGGTGCTTTTCGTTTTTGTGGTGCCATCTTCCGTGTTGCTTGTAAGATCAAGTGGTAGTGATACCTCCTTAGACGGAGAGTTGATCGAAGTCCTGGCAAGACGCAAATCGGTCGCAAGCCAGGAGATATTACCATTCCAGAAATCCACTGATCTTAATCACTCGAAAAGTTATTAATGAATCAGCGAAAACAAAAAATAATAATAATAATAATAATAATAATAATGATAAAGCCGTCGCGGCAACGCGCTGATGTCATTGAGTATTCCCGAACCGATCTCCGCGACCTTTTCCATCCCGACTTTTGGTTCTGCGATCGATCGATCTAGAACTCATCCTATTGAAGCAACTTGAAGAGTGAAGAGTGAAGATCGATCATCTAATAGATCACCTTCTTCTCCTCCCTCTTCCACTAACAGTCATCCGATCTCTAATCGCCATACTGCCATAGTCAGTCTGTGCCGCTCTTCTGCGTACTTCTCGTTCCGTATTCAATCCCGCTGTAAGGGCTCTTTCCTCGTCTCTTTCTGATGCTTCTTCCATTCGCTTCCTATGGCGCCTTGCTTCCATGATTCTCTGAGCGAATTCCGGCTCCAAAAATGGCTGAGGAGCTTGCGAAGAATCGAATTCGACGCGGATTACTTTGTTAGTATCTTCATCGTCGTCATCGTCATCAAGGGTGGTAGTATATCGCTTTCTTTTGCATTCTTCGTTTTCTTTTTCCTTTTCCTTTTCTGTCGTTCCTTTCAAAGACGAGAAGACCGGTCTTTGAAGTTGTATGATCGCTGGAACAGCACTTGGATTTATTGTTTTGTGAACCTTTGTTGTACTCGGTGACGTCGAAGTTGAGGTTGATACAGGTAAAAGGCCACGTTTGTGCGGAATGACCAGTTCTCTCTTCGATTTTATGTTGCTGCTAGCCAGTGCATTAGACATCTCCATGACTAAGTCGGCTCTCGATGTAATCAGTCGGTACTCAGAGAAGTGTCAAGAGGTCCAAGATCAACGAGAGAAAGCGGGCTGATGCTTCTCCACATGGGCCTTTCCCAATTGGGCAGTAAGTCAGAGCCTCGACAATTCACGTTGGACAATACCTAGGCAATCCATGGAGATATAGGAATTGAGCATGCTCGATACAGTCATACTAAAACCGTGTTGTACGATAGATATGTATTTGGTATCTGACAAACAATTGCACGCCAACGTAAACTAACTATACATAAGAGACAATGTATTGACAGAAAAAGTAAACCGGAGAAATCTACAGTAGCATAACTACATAACGTCGTAAGAACGGGCAAACATCAAGTTTATACCGTCGCTTCGGAGAAAGAAAAATGTTCCGCCCAGCAGTGAATATGATCAGAATCAAACTTCCGAAGCCACAAAATGTGCGATATGTCAGAATAGGCAAACACCTCACTGATCTCAAGTCAAACCCTGCGATTCCATGCCTTGCATTGGCATCGTATATGGGAAATCGACCAGTCCATCGAGAAGCCAATTCAAAGGATCAAAGACCTCGTAGTTAGGTTCCATGAATCCACTCACGGCAGAACTAGGCAGGTTGTTGACACCAGTGGAAGACGAGGATAGAGATAAAGCATGCGGCAGTGGTGGAGCAGGTGCTAGGCTAGGATCGCCGGTTATCCCTGGAGTGGCCGATGAGGCGCGGCCCTGGCCGGTTGTCTCGCCGTTGGAATCGGGGTCGGTGGGGTTTTTGAGGGAGGCTATTTGGCATTTTGTTAGAATCGCGGATATCGCTCCAAAAAGTGAAGAATGGTATACCTTCTATATTTCGGCCCTTGGCCAAGGCGTCTTCTCGCCAACGCCAGATGGAGTCATAGACAAGCGACATACTCATACGACACCGAACCTTGAGCTGCAATGAATCGTCGATCTCCGATGATGATGAAGCTGGTCGCGGCGTGGGAGCACCTCCTTGTTTCCACATCTGAGTCAGGACTTCGGTTAGTCGTTGAGGTAAATCGTTGCTGGAGACCGAAATTGCTCGGATGGACCAAATCGTTCGATTGAACAGCCTCTTCGTGTATTCGAGATCTATATGAGCCGAGAAGAAACTCTTGCAGAGCTTCATCAGAGTGAATCCCGCCGCGAGCATCATCTGGTAAATGTAATACGGCGTGTAGGGAAGCACAGGGCCCACGTTTGTCTCGAGATTCAAAGCCGACTCTAGGAAATTACACGTCGCAGAGTGCAATGAAAGCAGGCGCTCTCGATATCCCTGCGACGAATGATCATCAAAGAAAGAACATAGTTGTAGATGTAGATCGGCCGCTCTCAGATAAAGATCCGTGATGACTAGACAAGACGTTAATACTCTGTTATTCATACATCATAGAGTACAGACTTACCATCGTTCTCAGGCTTCAATTGATCCTCCAACTCCTCAAAGTCCCGAGTCAAAAATGACATAAGGGATGCTCGTTCGTTGTCCTCAGCTAAACCCACTGGATTCCTCCGGTTATTATATAATGCCTTTGTGACTTTGTCAACAAACACTTCGATCTGTAATCGAGCTTTAATCTCCCGAGGTAACTGAAAATTGACGTCAAGGAGCTCGCTGGCACCCAGCGTCCAGTCATACAACGTAGAAGGAGGTTGTCCGTAACCAGTAGCGACCCTGATCAGTTAGTAATCACCCAGCAGCCAGAGGAGAAGAGCAATTACCTTTGTGCGACTACATTACAGATAGCCCACGTTCGGACTTTGTCCCGGAGTTCCGACTCGATAAGCTCGACTCGAAATTTGGAGAAATCTTGTGTATGAGAAGGTCGGTGCAATCCTAACTGCATCGAGACGTGTATCATCAGGCCGGACAACATAAATGTCGGATCAGTCGATGTACTACTTGTCGGGAACGGCCAAGTGCAAAGCAAGCAAAGTGCTTTGACTGCATGGAAGCTTTGAGGAATGTCGGCGATTGTACTCCAAACAAGACGTGTCACCGGACCGGCCAAGGAGTTCAACAACTGAATATCGGTCTGATATCGGCGTGCGCCCACACTGATGATCATCCAGAAGAGCAGTGGCGAAGCCGCATGATACTCTTCAGGCGTCACCTCGCGGTCGAGGAACGGGAGATAGGCATGATAAAATGTGAAGAATCTGCATTCAAATTAGCAAAATCGAATTTTGCTTCATGCAAACAAATCAACTTACAGATTGAATAATTCGTTGATCCGGTCTGTTGCCACCATAACATCTTCTATTCTCTTGAACTGATGGCTGCCAGATCGCATATAGTTCGCGCCGTCAAACCCCGACCTCAAATCCAGCAGAGATGCAACCGCTTCGTGTGAGCCCATGTACTGATCTGTCGACAGCGGAGTCGGGGTCTGATACATCGCTCCACTCAATGGAGTAGAGATGGCAGAAACATCCTGCTTGGGCGGTGCGACCTGAGACTTCAACGAAGCATTTGCCGCATTTGCATTTGCAATTTGTCTCCTCAGCTCGATTATCTCTCTTTCCATCTCGGCATTGCGGCTTCGTTTCCCGACTCGTTTGAAGTTGGATTCGATTTTGCATTCGAGTTTGAGGCGACGGCATCGCGAGCAGTCCATGAACGGGTCTTGAATCACATCGCAGCGGAGCTGTACAGAGAGTGGATTAGTTTAGCTGTTCGACAAAGTATATGGATACCATCATCGGATGATTGATTTGAACTCACCTTCTGCTGACGACACTCGTTACAGGCTCTCTTGACAGGTTGCCGCTTCCTCTCCTCGTGATCATCAATCTCGTCAACGCTCCCCGGTGAGCTATCCAATCCCGCACCGGCTCCATTACGCTTCCTTCCCACTAAGCCCGAGCCGCCAGAATGTATCTTCGCATGGATGCGACCGGGACTCGTCAATGGTGTCGCATTTTGAGATCCAGAAGATATCTGGCCAACCCCTATGGGCCCTCCCCCTCCGATGCCGCTCGTCACCCCGTGCGCCGCCACTCTGGCGTGGCCCGCGGCTATGCGCAGGGCTTGTTTTTCAGAAACAGGAATGAGTAGCGCGGTTCAATGGAGATCTAATGTATGCTGCCGATAGGTTGTTGTTGTTTCTCCAAGATCAGCGCGCGCAGCTACGTCCGATGTCGCAAGAGGAAGGTTGGGTGTGCTTGAATTGAGCCTGGAGAAAATTGTTTTAGGCCGTCATACGATCGTCCCTCGGCCTTAAGGCTTAGCGTTGAACCCTAACACCCCACTAATTGCTAGACTCGCTTTCCCTGTTTGATGTGCAAGCGCTCGTGGCCTTCTTTTTCCCCTTTTCTTTTTCTGTTTTTCTGTGTTAGAATTTGAGTCAAAAAGGAGCGTCGGCAAGTGGGGGTTGCCGGTTTCGGGGACGTGTCATGTGATGCGATGGCAAAGGCGGAGATGACACCTGAGGCAGGAACAGCCTATGCATACGATTGGCTGAAGATGAATCATGGAACAATAAGAGGCTTAGATTAACACAATTGTTCTGTCTGGCCAATCACAGCGCCGATATATCATTCGACAGATGTAATCGTGCAGCGCCGCATTCTGGAAGCCTTCCAAGTTGGACGCCTAACATGCCTGAGGGTGCCTCAGCTGGAAGGTCTCCTTCTGATTGGCCACTGAATGTCTCCATACTGAAATGCTTGTATCCAAGAAGGTATGTATTGTAGCGCCAGTCATCTATTTCTAGTCTAACTACGCACCTGACTCAAGAAGTTATATTAACTCACCAGTTAAACGACATTTCAAGCGAACCGCCCGGCCCTAAACCAACGTATCCCCCGCAGTATGCACGTACGAGGAGGCTTAGCGTTATCTCTCATACCATCCCGAGGTCATATCGCCTCCAATCCGGGCAGTGTTATCTGCGAGTCCTTACGAATACGAAACATTCTTTCTTGCGAAGATCAGCTGCCAGAAGCCGCAGTTATTAGAAAGTCGTCGCGTATTTATACCGGACGGTAAACCTCTGAATCCAGGGATTTATTCCAAGCTTACCAGACTTGGGCAACGACACAAAGGATGACATCTTCATAACCTCTGTGCATGCCTAACTGATGTCTCTTGAATCGTCATCAAAATGACAGTCGAAATTCCCTCCACAACGCTTTCTAAAGAAAGCGAGAAAGAAAAGGATATTGAGGCTGTCTCTCCGCCAACCGGAGAAGCACCGCCATCATACGAAGAGCAGCAGCGACAACAACTAGAAGATGAACAATTCGTCGTTGAGATCCCGCTCCTCAATTTTCCCGAACCAGGTCTCGCACAGAAAACAACTGTCGAGAAGGACCGATGTATCCTACATCTCAAGCTACTTGCAGCATTAGCCGACTTGCGCGAGACCATCTCTACTATCGATGGGCTATTCGGGATTCATGACTCTCAGGCCGACAAGTTTGAAGGCGAAACGATAAAGACTAAGGGTCTTATCCGTATCAGAGAGAAGCGCTGGGCAGTCTATACTGCCAGAGCGGTAGACCGTTATGCGGACTGGTGGACGCACTGTGTACCGATATCCGAGGAGTCTCCTACTATTTTTACTATTCAGAAAGAGCAGTATGCCGCCCTTACGAATTCGACACCGTCGGCTTGGACGGCAAAGAATCTGCCACCTCTTGGTAAGTCGCCTTCCAAATATGTGAAATTGATACATACTAATGAGGGATTTACAGATATACTCATGGTCTGGCACTCTCACATGTTAAATCCTCGGACCTATCTAGAGGACTGTCTCCGAGGAGGTAAAATGAGTTTCTGGGCTACTGATTTCCCCTGGGCCTTAGTCGATGCGGCTATTGATAATAAAACTCTGGACTACAATCCCGGCGACGAAGCAGTAGAGCACTTCACGAAAAATACCGGACGTCTCTGGGAGAATCTGGATGAGTCTGATGAGAAGGAACTTAAATGCCTTCTTTGTTCACGTCCGTTCAAAGTTCCCTGGACAACAGGGCAGCTTGGGCTCACGCCAGATTCTCCATTCTCTACTTGTACTGGGTACGCCGACAGTGGGTTTTTGGCGTATTGCGAGTCCCCGCTTTGCAGGTTCAAGCATAACCATCAGGCTCTGAGAGTCGCTCATTTCCATAAAGATGTTGGGGACCTGGTGGAGAACTACCGTCCCCTACCGGGAACCTATCTGAATCTCCAGGGTATGCCGGAATATGCCGACTACCAGATGTTCCCTAACAATCTGATTGAAAGCGGCAAGCGCATGGTCTACGAAACTACTCAGCCCACTGGGATTGTGAACGACATGCTCAATGTGCGGAAAGTGATCGAAACCCTAATGGGCAACCACAAACTGGTAGCAAGTATCAATGGCCGTCGCGGCATCAGTCTGAAACGGGAGCAAAGAGTATCTATTCGACGCATGATGTCTCACTATTGGGAAAACAGCTCTATATTCGGCCTGGATCTGGTCGGGGCAGTTATCCGTCAGGGCACGTTCATTCAAAAGATGGACAATCTCGACTGGATCCATTCACCCGCTGTATCAGCAACTATGGATCGATTGATTCGCAAATACGGCATATTCTTCGATATCATGAGTTCTAATCCCAATCAAATGGCCGTGCCCACTTTGGACGTCGATCTGGCATGGCATACGCATCAAATGTCTCCAAGTCGATACTTCGCTTACTCCCAAACTCGAACATCAGCAGTCCGACCCGCGCTCGCTTCCTTCATCGACCATGACGACAAGGTCGACGAAGGCAAACTCTCGGATGCATTTCAATGGACGTCGAAAAAGTACAAGGAAGTCACCAACGGCGAGCTGTATAGTGAATGTACATGCTGGTACTGCGAAGCCACGCGGGAATCCTTCCTTTACCGTGGTCTATCGATCCCCTCATCATCGACCAGACGTGCGCGCACCCTTGCCGAAAACCTTCACGATGATCCACGCATTTCCTCCGAACCAGATAAAAATCCACACATTTCTGCGCATAATGCCGTGCGCGTTACCAATGCGCTTGGCGATTCTACTACTACAGCAGCCGAGGCAAATTACAAAACCCTACGCCTCCGACAAATGTGGGATAAATCTCGTCGTCGAGCCCTGAAACGGCAGCAGAAGCAAGAAGCCAGAGACGGCAACACCACCAACAACAACAGCAGCAGCAATAAACGAAGATCATACAATGAATCTGTTGATCCGTATTATCCAATGGTATACGGTTATCCGTTTTACATGCCGTTTTATGCGCCGTATACGGCGGATCCGTGTATTGATGGTGCTGCGTATCCGTGCAACCCGGCTTGTATGAATGCTTCTGTCGGGGCGTACGGGAATTGTGCGGCGGGGACGTGTGGTAGCAGTGTTGCGGCTGGGTCATGTGCTGGAGCTGGGGGAGGTGGTTGTGGTGGTGGTGCCTGTGGAGGAGGTGGTGGTGGTGGAGGAGGTGGATGCGGAGGAGGAGGAGGTGGTGGTGGTGGTGGTGGCTGCGGTGGTGGAGGAGGTGGTTAAACAGATTGATATCAGGGTTTGGGATTAGTTTATGACTGATGTATTTCATATATACTATCTTTCTATTTGCTGCTTGCTTATCACGTCGTTTGATCCTGTGTTTTTTATCGCGAGTCTTGAATGAGATTATCTCCCTACTATCATAATAACAGCCCGACTACACGTACCTAGGTATTCTCTTCTATCTTTGCTCGTCTAGCGCCAAAAACTTTCCAAAGACTGAACTTGAGATCGTATTCAGGCATCTTTCCCCATATCACGGTTATTTCTCCAATACTTGTCTAGGATTCCGTTGGCTTTGACACTGATTGAACTAGAACATGTATGATGATTTCCAGAATCCTTTCTCTACAAGCATGACTTCAGCATCGCAAAACAGCGATTGTGCATTCACCGTAAGAGGGAATGTATACGAAACTAGAAACCGCATAGAAAGATCGGACCTTTCCCTATGCTAGTCACCGCTTATAACCCGTCCTCAAACTCCATGGACACTTTCATGAGCCTGAAGAAATTCCCGATCAATGCAACAGCTGAGGCGAAAGAGCCTAAGGTTGGTGAGTCGAGGTCATAGGAGTAATGTCTATCGTGCACATTACTGGACCAGAACCAGCTCCTTCGTGAGGTCACATGCGACTAAACTTGCTGTACGTGTTGCAACTCCAAAGGACACAGCCCCAAGACTCTATGCACTTGCAGACCAAAATGGCGAGACCGGCGTGTGCCATGCATTGGCAGTAGGCCAGAAGAAAGTATATTACTTCTCGGAATACCGAACCGATGCAACCTCCCGCAACGGGAGGAAAAATGAATGGAATGAGAAAGTCTCTGAAAACATTCGACGTAATTCCGTACCTGCTCCCGGTGTATCGATGGTATTAAGGGTTTGTTTGATGAAATTGAGGGGCTATGGCTTTTTCGTGCGGTATGAGAGTTATGAAAGGATGAAGTTGTTTCCTGTCGAGAGGAAGATTTCTTGATGGGGCAGGAATTTCCTATTTAGGAAGGTACGCTCCTGCCTGGACAGTGGCCTTGTTGCCTGCGAGGTCTTGATGTCTTAGGAATTCCCGCACTTGTGAAATATTAGCGACAGCCCTTCTGACCCCATTAGCTTCGCACAACGCAGGCAGGCATCTCGATTATACACAGGATCTCGAGGATCATAAACCGGACGCTTCAAGACGGGCACAGGGGTCGAGGTACAGAGGCTCTTTTCATGACGATCTAGACGTACGACACAACGCTTCGTCAAAGAACGAATGGCCTTAGCACGTTCAAGGTCCTCTTCGGCAGCCGCTGAGTCGGCGCCGGCTCTTGTGGTAACAAAGACAGTAGATCTTCCCAGGAGACTTTAGGAATTGGACCGCCTCGTTCTAGCACCGTCCTGGCCAGGTCACGAGTGCGTTCAGCATCTGTAACCCCGGGGTGGAGATCGAAGTGTTGTCCAGTGGTGAGATTTAACTGTCATTTCAATAATACATGATTGATATAATGTCTCGCCTCATCCCACTGTGGATATACGAGACTGAGACAATTAAGAGCGACTGTGAAAAGATAGCTGCATACTTCTTCTCCCCATGCGCGCCTGAGTTTATCCCATCGATTTTCGGTTTTTTTCAATGCGTTTTTGTTTCTGTCTTTCCCGGAGCTCAAGAATTCTTTTCATGAAAAGTTGGCATTGCGGGTTCTCCAGACATAATAACGTCCCTTTCCTGCAAAAAGAAAAACGAAAAGGAACAAATCCATGTTAGCGCCATGCAAGCAGCCAGGATAGGAGGACCACACGTAGCTGATTTTGCAACGCTCCGTCGCTTCGTTGCACCGTTTTCACAAGATGTATTGTCAGCTAGCCACAGAAGCAGACCCTCGGAAACTTGATAAACTACCTAACCTCCTAGCACATATTGCTTAGGTAGGTACTTTTTTCCGAGCGAGATGGCCACTCTAGGGATTGAAGCGAAGACATAAATAGAGCCATAAAGAACTCGCATTTTCTCAGACTCTCTTACTGCTTCACAACTTGCAACTCAATCTCAAATACCAATTGCATCTCAACTACAATCTTTCTCACAATCCGAGTCTTCAATCGTTTCAATGTCTTTGGGTTCCCATGGCCGTGTTCACGAAAAAGATATCGATGATTGGGGCGATCTTACTCTCAAAACAGGAGACATTATGAATAATCCAATTAAACTTTTGAAACGTGATGATATCTTGAAAGGTCCCTGGGACTTGGACGCGGTCATATACGACACCGATCCAGGCAAGGTCGCCCAGACGACTCCTGAGGAGCTTGTGAGTCACACAGTCACAAACAACACCGACGTTGCCGAAAAACCGCACATCGATCTATCCAAATCTGTCTCCGAGACGAGTTCCTTTTCCTTCACGGGTGGAATTGCCATCGAGGCGGGGGTGGCTTTTCAGGCTGGTATACCGTTTGTAGCCGATGGAAAGATTGAAACAAAAGCCACCGCCAAATATGAATTTACCTGGGGCTCATCGAAAACTTTTACTACGACCGTTGGTCACCACGTTCCTGTTGATACCCCCCCGCACACTAAAGTCCGGGCGACCTCCTATATCAAAAGCTCGAAGATTGACGTCCCATGTAAGATGAAATGGAGATCCCGGCTTGACCCGACGGTTATTGCTCATTCCAGCTTGGTGTACCATGGCGTCAGCTACTGGGACTTTTCGGTTGAATTTGATCAAGAGAAATTGAAATGAGACTTTTGGGTTGACTATGAGGAGTTGCGATCTCGGATGATATGTACTCGTTTGTGGAATGCTTAGTTTTCATAGATGGAAAATCATATATATGTACCTAGAGAACTCAGGACTTCTCCCAATCTAGTTTGTGCGGCATAGATTATCTAGTATGGTAGTAAATTGTGGGAGGTTGTGTATATTTTCGTAAGACTGTTGGGAAGTTTGAAAGTAAGCCCTGAAGTGCCTCAGAAGTGACTATTGATCTGAACTGGCCAGTCCGAAGAATGTCAAGTATAACAGTTGAATAAGAGAATACATACTGTTAGGAAACACGCTTCCGGAACATCGTCTTGAAGGAACATCTTGATAACCTCTAGATGAACTCTCGGATATCCAACGTACTCCTAGCAGAGGGTTTGAGTAGGATTATAAGCGTCCAACTTTGGACCGGATGGTGATTCCTTGAAGAAGGCTAGGTCAACGTTGTTGGCTTGAGCGTAGGCCTTTAGGTCGTCCATGAACTTGTCATAATCGTCGTCCTCGAGGTAGAAGGTCATTTCTTCCCAAGTAACTCTGTTGTCGATGACGAGAGTCACCCATTCGCGCTTAGAAGCCTTGTTGAAGATGTCTTCAACAAGTTGTTGTCGCTCATCCATTTCTTCGTCCACGGTTGGTGTACTTCAAGAGCAGCAGTTGGCTATTTACGGCGGCCAGAAAGTAGAAAAAGGCCATCTGGTTGTTTTCGACTAGAATTGAATTAGCAGACAATATCATACTAGTAGAGATTTAGGATAATATCTTACCTTCGTTGAAATGTGCCAGAGCAAATTTCAAGTGGCGTGCTCTTGACTGGTCATGCCAGTTATATGTGCCACGGCGAGGAGCCTGCACCGCTGGTGTACGGCGGCCTACCTAAATCCCGGTTTCACCACTTAATTCAAAAATACCCAATCGCACAAACGCATACACGCCCGTCATTATTCTTCTCAATCTATCGACCAATTCCATATCCTTTGCCTCGCGTGGATCGCGGCGAGGTTGGTCACTAATATATATATAATTAGTACCGATATACAACGTCATGACAAAAAGACTTACTCTCGAATTCCTTCACCAGAAACGCCTCTGTGGCTTCTTGAAGAGCCAGTATGGCAGAAGACTGCCACTTCATTTGTGCGGAAAACGAAAGATCTTGTGCGATTTCTCGCACAAGTCTCTGAAATGGTAAGCTGCATGCCGGGCGCGGGCAATCTGTGAAGCAGATATCGCCTATGTCGTCGACATTGATAGGACCCAAGTCCATTTTCATTTTATATTGTTCAAGCGACATCTAGTCTCGTAGATCTTTTTCTGCTTTCTGCCTATGAAGGCTTTCATCTTCCCCTTCAGCTCCTTCATCTCCTCCACTTCCTTCTCCTTCTTCTCCAGATCATCGCAATGCTTTTGGTATTTTTCGCGATACTTTTTAATCGCAGCTATCTGCTTATCCAGATCCTCGTGAACACTTGCCTTGTAAGCCGCAGCCACGGGGGGTAAGTCCGGGCTTTGGCGCCGCTGTCTCTTGATGGAGAGATGATTGGGGAGCTCAAGCCCTATATCTTGAGCATCTTTCATGGCCTCTTCGAGACGACGGCAACCTTTCTTACGCGCATGCCGGAGATGCTCGCCACCTCGCCGTTTCTCGCACAGTATGTCAGCAAGCGCTTTGATTGGTCCCTCGCCAAGACAGGCTATCTCATTACCATTCGCGGCATCATCCACATGGTGGTCCTATTCATAGTGCTCCCTCTTCTTTCAAAGGTGCTCTTACGATCAGCCGGGCGCCACGTTCCGTAGACATAGGATTATCGGTGGGCGCTGTTCGTCGTCGTTAGGAATGTCGGACGCCTCAGTTGAATCATCTCCCATTTCGACATCTTCAGGCGGATCGTTCATAGTGACATCGTCACGAATCTCCCTCATGTAAACAAGGAGTTCATCCTCGGTGAAGTGATTGAAGAAACGATCGAAATCCGCATCGGCACGTTCTTCTGCCAAGACGAGTTCCCTATCGGTCGGCTCAACGCCGCGTTGCACCTCTAATGTTGACGATGGATGTATAAGGACTCGTGCAGTCGTTCTTGGACAAGGCTTGCTCCTTGAAGACCAAGTAGGGTCTCTCTTCGTCAACATATATTCGTCTTCGTGGCAGTTCACCTTGTCGACTCCCCAGAGGGCTGAAAAAGGCAAAAGAATCGCTTTCCAACGCAATTTGGCTGATCGTATATAGGAAAGCAGAACACAAGTCTGGTTGAATCCATGATGAAGAAGGAGGAAACTCAGAGTGAAAATTTAGGGGAGTCCAGAAAGATATAAATACCTGCAGGTGGGGGCTTAGCCATCAACAATGATAGCGAATGAGTGAACTATGTGAAAGATTTCGTCAGTACGTTTGTTTGCCCGGTGTAACATTGAAACAATGACTTTGCCCAGGCCCTGTGCAAGACATCCAATCAAAAAGATTCCTCATGGACTATCCCGGATCAAAGACCGACTAAGAAACACTTCCTGACGGCGGTGAATACCTTGAGTGTTGCATCTCTTCCAGCTTTTGTACGCAGAAAAAAGTTTCGTCAAATCGCAAGAATGTCCATCAAGTCGTAATTCATGAGGTGCAAGCTCGAAAAGTAACCATAATCATGTATATGCATATATATATAAACTCAGATGAGCATATTCACATCGCTTCCAAAAGACCGCTTATATGCCGGTTCGTATAATAGAAAGAATCGTCACATCATCAATTGCAACACGTACGCGCTTACTCAGTCAAGCGGATGCGCCCCTCATGTCCCCTCGAATGCAGATACTCAGGTATCTGAAAACTCCAATGACACAGCATCCCCGCAATGAAACCCACAGCATCGTTCTTGAAACCCACCAAGAATCCGATTGTGACCATCATAACCGTATACCTCTTCTTTCGTTCGTCGTCAGTCAACACTGGCCCAATTTCTCGTTCATGATCACCTAATATTCCACCTGGTGAATCTTTTCTCAGGTCTCGAGCGCCCGTTGTATTGAGACTTTCGCCTACGCTGGCGAGTTCAAGACCTGCGGCGATGACCATAACACCGAGCAGGGCGTAGGGGAATGATTTGAGCAGTCCCACCAAAGTGTTTCCACAGAACAATCCAATCAAGAGCTTCAAAACTCCCAGGAATACAATGCTAGACCCTGATCGGGCGCCGAATCGGTACTGAGCTGCCAGACCCCCTGATCCGTGACAAACGGGCATTGCCCCAAACCAACAGCCCATGAAGTTCATGAGCGAGACACTTAGACCCACGGATGTGATAGAAGGCGTTGTCACGTCTGGTAACAAGTCACCAGCCAAATGAACAACGGCAACGACGGAGTTTAACGTCGTAAGTGGTAACTGTCCAATACCAGCTTGGACAATACCAACACGCCAATCGCCATCACTAGGAACGGTCAGAACGGGTATCCAGGGCCTGAAATTGGGCAAATCCATCATCTGCGCCACGCGGATAATAGCAAACACTAGGCCAACCACAAGCGCCACTAAAGCATACGGTATTTGTCGATAATAGTTTGTTAACAACAAAAACAAGAAAGCCGCAATGGCCCAGATGCGGTTATCGGCCCATGATGGAGTAATCCATCCCAGTCCAGAAAGACTGCCACCAGCGGCAATAATCAAAGACAATCCAGCGCCGACTTGAATTCCCTTGACCACAGGGATGGGGATCACATCAGCAAACCAGCGCAACAAACCGGTCACACTGAAGACAAAGATACATGCAGCTACGAATATTCCCGCAGCAGCAATTTCACCATTGGTAAAAGAATTCGCGATGGCGACGGCAGCGATTGCCTTCATAGGCTGAACAGGTAGAGGAATTCCAAAGAATAGACCGGTCAGGATATTGGCTATTCCCGAGAAGACAAGAGTGCTAGACAGAGAGATTGTGCCATTGACAGATAACGCGATGGCGATGGGCAGGAATGTGCCCAGGTCACCCAGCGAGCCTGATATCTCAGCTACGGGTTGAGATTTGAAGATGTGGAGGTTTCGCGCGGAGATGTCGCGGAAGGTGTTGATGAATGCCATGGCCGTTATTCATGAATGAAATAAAAAAGACGGTATATGTGCAAGGTGGTAGTATGTACAGAAGAAGAAATACGAGGGAATTGCGTATCTGCAGTAAAAGGGAAAGAACAAGTTTTGGCCGCACGTATCACGAGATCCCATACTTGGCTGCCTGAGGTATCCAACAGGAACAGGCAGTCGGATCTCCGCGGCAGATGACTCGGTGGCTTGATAAAGTTCCAGGTTACTGACTGTCATATGAGTCTTAGTCGGATTTTTTTTTCTATCCATATAGTTACTAGTATCATTCTTTGATTTCACGAACGATTTTGCAGTGCAGAATCCATAGAGTCGGCTCGCCATAGCCGACAGAGACGACGCAATAGTTGCATTTCCACAAGCAAGAAGGATATGATTGGATCGGGGATCACAATGGGATGGAATCAGGAGTCAGGCGTTCCACGTGTTCGGCGACCATGATCGACTGGCGGAATGTCTGTATATGGCAGCACAATATCTCCGAAAATGAAGGATAATGCTTCGGTTTTTTCGTCCTCTCGATGATGATTGCGGCACTCTGCATACGGTATTACAAACATGATCTTTGCCTCATGCCGGTAAAAGCAACTCAACAACCATATCAAATTACACTCATACCTGCATTATTGAGTTCCAAATACAAATTATTCATCCAATCAAATGGCAAATTGCCAAAAACCATCGTATTAATTACCGTATGACCATACCGTCATAGCCCTCTCGGGCTCCATCTCCTGGAGGTCCCCTTATGGCTTTGTCTTTTGTCTTCATTCTAACCTTGGAACGACCTACCCCCTCGAATCAATATCTACACACCATGTCCTTCATGCTCGAGTCACTCAATCCTCGCTGTCTGTGTGACACGGACATTTCAATGAGGGCTAGCTGAAATTATTACATATACGACTATGCTCGTACGAGCTTGAAACTCATCTACTACATTGCACACACTGAATCGCCGCTCGTTCCCAAAGCTGTTAAAAAAGGCGGGAATACGACAGGGTACAAGCATGTTCACCCCTGTCCATACAACCCTAGGAGCTTTACTGCTCTTCAGCGGCTCCTTTGGGCTATTGCTTCACAACGGCCGCGTTTTTGGCATTTCGTCGATTCTACGGACTTGCCTACAAAATCCTGGTTTATTGCTGCGTCGCAAGAAACAGAAACAGAAACAGCCCAACAGACCAGCAGAAGTGAACGAGGATGAGAATTTTCCCACGTTGGCGGGATTGGTAACGAGTCCCCTTTTGCTTAAATTGGTGGTGCCTTCTTTACTTCCGTCGTATGCTGAGCCGGGGTCTACGACGACGTTAGCGACGCTGGGATCAGGGTTTTTGACGGGCTGGGGTACGAAAGTAAGTACTCAGATAAGTGTGCCTTGATTCCTACCAATCAATCGTTAACATAGTTTTGTAGAATGATCAAGGCTGTACATCCGGACATATGCTATGCGGCTTATCACGTCTCTCAGCACGTTCCCTCATCGCTACCGCCATCTTCTTCACAACGGCTCTTGTCACGGCCAATTTCTTCTCTCTTTTGACAGGTATCGACTTGATCCCAGCTTGCAACAACGGTGCCAATCCCTGCTACCACCCTGTTTATCCATCCGGTTTTGAATTAGCTATCATGATGACGAGTTGCATCTCGGCATTGTTCACTACATTCGTCCTTGGTCCGAAAGTTTTGACACGTTCGTCAAAGTCAAGACGGGTATTTGCATATCTCGCGGGACTGCAGTTCGGGCTCGGGCTGTTGTTCTCCGGTATGACGGACCCGAAGAAAGTGATTCGATTTTTTGCCTTATTTGGCGGCGATATTGACAAATTCGATCCGTCGCTGGCGCTTATTATTCTCTTCGGAGTTGGTCCATCGCTCTATGGGTACTTGACCATTGAACCGGGCAAAGCAGAGAAATCACCGACGTTCGCAGACAAGTGGTCGCTGCCAAAACTTACAGTTGCCGATATAGATTGGCGTTTTATTGTTGGAGCAGTGACTTTCGGTGTGGCTTGGGGCTCCAGTGGAATATGTCCTGGACCGGCAATTCTGAGGTCTGTTCTGCAACCAGTCTGGGGTGCTCTGTGGATGAGTGGGTATTTCTTGGGCGGCATTGTAGGATAATCCTGTCTGTTGTGCGTTCTAGACCTGATCTTCGCCCAAATTATTCATAGACACTGGTGCGGATTTTGTATTTTCAATTCAAAGTGCATGGTCTATTCATTCAAAGCTGCTACAGACTATTAGCCCCTTTCTATAAGTAGGTATATTTACAGACACTCAAATACATAGATCTGAAAGGAGTCAGGAGAATGTCTTACAATTCAGTTTTTCGAATGTACATCTTCTCGGCGGAATCCTGTACATCAAAGTATCCCTCTAACTCCATCCACTCTGCCGCAAATCCCGTGATAAGCATACTCCAGTCTTCAACAGTCGGAAGATCGAGATGTTCGCCGTCATCGTGGATTGTATGCCAGACACTCGGAAAGCCCGCCCTGCGAGGTGTATCAATGATATGGAGAACGTCTACTCCTCGGTGCATAAATGGGATGTGATCGTCCTGAATGGTGGTCCAGCTCTTGAGAAGATGCTCGCTTTTCTCGGCGTCGACCAGCCATTGTGGTTCGTCGACTGCCTCTCCGGGTTTGATGTCGTAGTTGGGCGATGATTTGAACTGTTTCGACTTCCGAAGTCGTCCTTCCAAGTTTGCAAGGCTCTGATATGCCCAATGCGTAGTAGGAAAGTATGATTGTATTGTAGGATCTTTCGACCCTAACAAATCAAGTAACACAAACAGCGATATAGAAGACAGTGGCGTCCTAAATATCGACATTGCCGAGTGGGATGTCTCCCCCCACGTTTCTGCAAGTGATCGTGACCCATATAACGAATCCGAGTCCGACCAGGTCTTAAAAGCCTCTTCTCCATCGAGAAAGAGGACTTGAATTCCTGTATGTGCATCAAGCCCTGAATCCAGCGCATCGCCTCTTGCCTGCATATCATTCCATTTCCGAGTCAGAGCCGCATCGATACTTCGCATGGCATGCATGATCATGGCGCAAGGTGCTGCGCTATCAATCGCACCGATGAATCCTTTCGGTTCGTATTTACTGTCGTAATGCGCGACGAGTGTCAATCTTGCCACGTCCCCTTGTGATGCCCACGGTGGGTCCCGCGAGGCTATGAAATTCACAAACGGCACTTCCTTATTACCACTAATGGGAGTTTTGGCAGTCGAATTCTGAAATTCAATTGTCCAGTCTGGTAAGGTCGACTTGAAAAAGTCATTGAAATGGTTCAAGACGGCGGTCGAGCCGGGAGTTCCTGGTATGCGGGTTCGGAGTATAGGAGCCAGGAGTTTCCCTTCATGGATATCAAAGTCGTTTCCTGGTCGTGGGAGCTTCTTGAGCGTTTCCTCCGAGAGTTGCTGATATGCCAGGGCGAATTGTATCAGACACAAGAATGAGACGAAACACTGCCATATTGAATGGCTCGGCACGATTGCCATACTGGGTAGAATGTGTTACTTGATGGTAGATGAAAACACAACTAGCACATCGTGAAAATACAGTGCCTATAGCCTGGCCTTGACACAGAGATGTGAAGTCGAGAGTTGTTGTTGCTCAGGTGGCATCTGCAACAAGGGACTAAGCGCCAAGACTGATTGTCCTCCGACTCCGATTCGCTGCCGCCGCCAACCTTACCCAAGCTTTTATTTCAACGACATCAAACTTCATAAATCGATTGCTCGTCAATTGCATCCCAGCCCAGCATGAGGACCTCTCAATCGCTCGTCTCGCAGCTCCGCTGTATCGTACTTTCACCTCCAGTCCCGCGATGCGGCGCCCAGAGGCATATCTGCAAGAGATTCGGTATACGCAACTACTCCACGACCAGGAAACCACTTCCTTCTAAAGCGTCTACTCCTAAACCTGCTTCCAAAGTCAATGTCCTCCCAAAGAAACCCGTCAATGCCATGGCTGCCAAACCAACTGTCAAATATACACCGTCCCAGACTTGGAAGCCAACCGCTCAACGAGGTGCGTGCGATATATGTTCCAGCCAGAACTATAAAAGCTGACTTGAGTCGAATAGCTGCGCCGGAAAGTGTCCTCGTATATCATGCCGGAACAGGGAAGATAGTCTTTCTCGGCATGCTACGTACAGCAACGATATTCGTTGCCGGTGTTTCGGCTTTAATTATTGCGCCGGCCTTTTTCGCCGATGAGTTTCCTTCATATCTTGCACCGCTGAGTATGTCTACGCCTTGGTATCTATTTAATTGATATTGGTTTTAACTGACCTCTCAGTTGTCATCGGTGGCGCGCTTCCCCTAATATTCGTCGCATATACAACAGCTCCCTTCGTGAACAATATCTACCTCCACCTCCCAGTCTTTGCACGAAAATCGCGAGAGGCAGCATTGGAATACGTTAAGAATCTCCCGTCAACCGCTACACTATCAATCAGAACCATGAAAATTACCACAATCCCACGCACGACAGAGGTGCGTGTATCAGATCTTGTGCCTGATAAAGCGGTTTTACGGCCTGTCTCGTTCAGGAATACGTATTCGCTAGGCTATGGCATATTGAAACAATTCTATGCGTCTCCTACGAGCAAAAATGCTCGCTCAACTGCCAAATTTTATCCGGAGTTGTGGGATCATATCTTTACCCGGATCCAGAGTCAACGGGCTAAGTGATGTGTTTAAACTCTACATGATGTACTTTATATGTGTATATTAATTGATACCTCTCCAGAAAATGGAACAATCTTTCTCTTCCATAGATGCAGACTGGTTTCTAGATGAAAGTTGCAAGAGGGGGCAACAGGACTGATTACTAGACCTCGTTCGTCGCTGCTTCTCACAAGCAAACATGTTCAGAAGGTCAATTCTTTTGTGACAAAAGCCATTGTATGAAACTTCACGACAGTACTGAAAAGTACATTCTACTAGGCTTGAATACTCGATGGTCCTGGGCTAGTGCCAACCTTCTTATCAAGATCTCAAGTGAAACCACTTCGACATCCCAGAGCCCAACAAAACCATGCCAACCACCTGAGGTTCCAGTCAATCCACATGCAATGATCGAGGCCTCGAAGTGAGCTACAGCAAACAACCAACAGCCCACTCTTTCCTCTCTCTCTCTCTCTATCTTACCAAGTAACCCTGTTTGTCCCGTTTGTTTTTTCTCGTGTCAAACACCTCTTTGTCTCACCTTGCTCCCACCCAGCATTCCCCTAATTTCTTGACGGTACTTTCCAAGGGAAATTTTTTTTTCTCCTACTCAGGATTTTTACGGAAGTGATATCTACCTGAAGTAATGTAAGTTCCCCTCTCTCCTCCTCCTCTTCTTCCTCTTTTATTTTTTTTCATTCATTGCTATCTCAATCTATCTTCTCTCGGTTTTTCTCTACAAGAGGCGGCCCCTTTTGACTCTGTCTTACAGTCTTTTAGAATCTCTTCAGATCCTCGAACTATCCTCTCTTCCCATTCCTCCCATTTCTCACAAAATTCCATCTTCATTTCAAACGTCAAAATTTTCTCAACGTAAGTTTCTTTCTTCTCAACCGGTTCCCCGATTCTACAAACCACAGCTTTCTCCTTCAAACTTCTATCAATTGCCTCGAAACTAATTTGCAATTTTCCTGCCACCAGAAAACCATTTCTTTCCTCGACCACGCAAAAATGTCTGGCAAGGACAAGGGTGAAGTCACCATTAATCTGACCCAGTCAGAACTGAAGCTCATCGCCTTGGGCACTCGCTTCACTACTGATAATGGAAAGGTATTTCATCCTGATTTTATTTTTTTGGAGGCATGCTCACAGTCTATGGATTACAGGTTGATTACGAGCAACTGGCCAAGTATGGAGGCTACACTAAGGGTAGTGCACAAGTGATGTATCGCAAAGCTCTGCGTAAACTCACAGAAGCATTTCCCATCGACACAGACGCCATTGCTGGTGGTAGCTCTGCTGCACCTGAAACCACCACTGCCAACGAGCCCGTGACTCCAGCCGCGAAAGCCAAAACCCCCAAAACACCAAAGAGCCGAGCCAGCAGCGCTAAGAAGCGTAAGGACGCCGGCGGCGCTGACGAGCAGGATTTGACTCCCGCTGCCGAACAGCTGACCCCTTTGGCTCCGGGTAATGACTTTATCATGGAAGCTGCTGATTACGAAATGGCAACGCCTACAAAGAAACCCAAGAAGAACTCTGCAAAGCAAGCTACTTCGTAAGTTTGTCGCCCTCAACATATCTTACAAAAAAAGGCTCCTTCCGAACGAAAAACAATGGCTGACAAATGCAATAGTGCTCACTTCACCAGTGTCAACGAGGCAGACAACGACAACGGATTTCTGAAAGCTGAGCCATTATTCGAGTCTACTATCAAGACTGAGTGAAGCCCTCTTCTGGGGCACTGGACATATCAGGCAAATGATGAATAATCTCTCCACTCCGGAATGGCTACGGCGTTGTTTTTCAATCCGTACTCGTTTTGAACGATAGTAGTGAACTTTTGGAATCTATCAAGATATGTAAGTCTCACAGGGCCTCCTTTTCTGTACCTCAAAACCTTCAAATTACTAATTTTCCATTGGATATTTAGGGCTTTCGTCTACCGCCGATATACATCGCCCCCTTTATCAATTTCTCAGCATCCCCGATATTTTTTTCCCCCATCATTTTCGAATTTGTTGTCGGGGAGCTCAATTTCTTTCTTGTTCATTGATTCGTTTCGCTAGGTAGCCTAGGTAGCTTTAATCAGATTGGCTGATAGGATTTTTCTTAAATTAAACTCAGTGAAGAACAGACTGTGAGAACAGATGGTGTATATGTAGCTGTCTAAGACTAGACTATGTTGTCTGTTGTAGCAGGAAACAGGCTTTGTAAAGATAAATTCTAATTCTACTTATTATATATATACATGCATCGAATGTCAAAAGGGACAAGACAGATATATCTGAATAAAACACCGAAAATAACCGTGGACAGATTCACCCATATAATCGACCGATCAATCCCATAAAAACTTCAGATATCAAGAAAGAAAAAGAAGAGATAAAGACAGTTACAACTTCTCAATAGCTTTGCGAAGGATCTCCAGTCCTCGATCGGATACATCGACGTTATCACCCTCGCGGAGTATCCAGGCTACATCACTCCACCATCCGAGCCCAACAAGGCCGCCTCCTTTACGACGCTCTAGAGACTCCGTCAATCGGCTCGTATGCTCCCATTGCTTTGCAGCGTGCTCTGCATTCTCAATCACTTTGTTGGGGATACCGCACATGGAAGCACAGTGCATACCGAAACTACCTTCAGCGACACCATCTTCAAGTTTATATAGGAATGTGACTCGTCGCTCTTCGTCATCGACGTGAATACGCATTCGCTTCGGGGAGATTTCAGGGTGGTTTTCGAATTCGGCGGCAAGTGAATGGTAATGTGTTGCGAAGAAGCCGAGTGCTCCAACGTATGTTGCGATGTGATGCAACACGGCTTGTGCGACGGCTACACCATCGTAAGAGCTGGTGCCACGACCGAGCTCGTCGAGAATCACTAGTGACTTAGGTGTTGCTTCTGATAGAATCTTCTTTGTTTCTGATAGCTCGACGAAGAAAGTTGATTGGGCGGCAAAGATGTTGTCGTTTGCGCCGAGTCGAGACATGATTCGGTCGACAGGGGTGAGTCGAGCGTTTTGGCATGGTATGTAGCATCCAACCTGAGCCATAATGACCGCAACACAGGTCTATCACTCATTAGCAAGCTTCAAAAACATGATTTAAGATACGTACCATGCGAAGAATTGTCGATTTACCAGCTGCGTTCGCACCAGTCAACAGATTGATACTGGCGCGGTCACCTCCAAGCTGCACATCATTAGGAATAAAATCCGTCACATTCTGCATACACGGATGCCGGAGCTCCTCGAATTCAAGTACACTTCGATCATTGTCAACAAAAACCGGTCTGCAGCTTGGTTGTCCAAGAGACGACGATGCCTTGGCCAGACTAATCAGACAGTCCAGCTGTGCAACAATTCTAATCGATTTCAACCAAGTTTCATAGTTCTCATCAAATCGTGCATAGAATCGACCTGCGACTTCCTTCACAATTTGACTGTGGGTCTCTTGGGCCTCCTGAAGCTTACGGATCAGTGCTCGCAATTCAGGGAAGTAGTAAC
Organism: Talaromyces sp. PYS2103; assembly: GCA_023625975.1. Taxonomy (NCBI): domain Eukaryota; kingdom Fungi; phylum Ascomycota; class Eurotiomycetes; order Eurotiales; family Trichocomaceae; genus Talaromyces; species Talaromyces sp. PYS2103. Next base: position 146,959 of record JAMAGB010000018.1, on the reverse strand, counting down.
GTTTTACTTGTTTCGTTGCCGACATCTGATCCCATGACTTGGGGACATTCTTGACCTTGATCGGAACTTCAAGTTGATAGATTTCTTTGCCATTATCTCTGTAACAGATAGCAGTCGATCCAAGGTCACGGCGAGCTTTCTTCAGAATATTCTCCAGATCACGATGTATCTGTTCAATAGTCGCTTGAGAGGCATCAAAGTCTTCCTCAATCCCTTGTTCAGGAACAAGTATGCCATTCTCCTTGGCTTTGAGTCGATCAAATGCGGTCTTCCAGTATTCGAGCGGTGAGACCAAATCTGGCATAGATGAGACAAGTTTACCAATAAGACCTTCACCAGATCCAAGGTCTCGGAGCAAGCTCATAGTGTATTCGATCTGCTCAAATCCTTCAAGAACACGTAGGAAATCTTGCGCCTTACAAGCCCCAGCGTGAATACGAGATATGAGCCGCTCTAAATCCGGCATTTTGGTCAATTGCGAGGAAAATTGGTCACGAATAGTCGAATCAGCGTTCAAGGCATCCACAGCATCAAAGCGAGCGTTGATTTTGTCGATATCCATCAACGGATGACAAACCCATTGCTTGAACATTCGTTTACCAAAGGGGGTGATGCAGCGATTTAGAAGTTGGAACAAGGTTCCCTCAGAACCGCCATCAAATGAATTGGCAAAAATCTCCAGATTGATCAAAGTTTGACCATCCAGAACCAGGCTCGAAGCTTTGCGGATCGGGTCATACCAAGTGAAGTTACCGATAGAAATCAGATCACGATCTAGTTTGAGCACTCTGAGATACTGAACCAAGGCACCAAATGCCGACATGGCATTTTCTTTCTCACGAGCCTCGCGCAAAACTTGAGGCCAAGCATTGATATTGTCACTATCCTGAGAGACAAAGTAGTCCGAAGCATCCAGCTCTCGCACGGCAATATCGGCTTCCCAGAATTCCTTGCCTGGTTTTAGATGATTCCAAAGAGTCGTTGGGCCCGTGTTATTCTTGAGAATACGCAGTGCTTTCTGGCTGACGGCAGATTTTTCCAACAACAACTCCTGAGGCCTTGTCTGGGCGACAAATGTTTCAAACTTGGTCATGTCGGCATCGTCTTTGAATTCAGACAAGTAGAACTGACCAGTGGCAGTGTCAACAAATGCGATTCCAAAAGCCGGTAGTCCATCCAGAATTATCTCTTTGATGGCCACACAGTATGTCGACATATCATCTTGAAGCATAGAGCCTTCAACCAGTGTTCCAGCGGTAAGAACACACGATAGTTCTCGCTTGATGATCTTGTCTTCCTTTCCACCTTTGGCGGCTTTTTTATCGTCACGCTCACGCATCTCCTTGCCAAGTGCAGATTCTGATTGATCAACCCGCGCGATCTTGTAACCTTTGGCAACGAATTGGTTTGCCCAATGGTCTAGACTCATCTCAGGCACGCCGACCATACGCATATTCACTCGATCGGTAAGCTTCAAATCGAATAGCTGGTGTCCGATTGTTGCGTCATTTTCATAGAGCTCATAAAACTTGCCCTTCTTGAAGAAGACGATGGTGTCCCAGAACTTCTGTTTGATCTCCCAGTACTGCTTCTCAAATGGTGAGAACTTGGACCACGCTAGAGGTGGGATGTAGATGTTTCGAGGGTCGTAGTCAGGATGGCCAGGCGGGTTCCTGTCCATATCCATGATATTGGCCAACCACGGATATCTCTTCTCCGGTTCGGTCTCATGTGCCTTTTCTTTGCGCTTCGTCTTTTCACCCGAGGGAGGTTCTCGTTGTTGTCGCTCTTGTCGGGGTTCTGTGCTTTCTGGATCATATGTCCATTTCTGTGCGGTACCTCCTGCCGTCGCTTCTGGAATGTCCAAGTCAAGGTCTTCATCTGCTGGACGTTTGATCTCATCGATCGATGACTTATTGCGCTGCACAGATTTTGCAGAGGCTTTCTTTCTCTTTTTATTCGGTCGACTATCTTCTTCGGAGTCATCGGCCACAACGAAGTCATCCATTTCTACAATAGTCAGCTCCGATACCCCAAGAAGACCCAGGTAACGTACCATCATCGGAGGCATGGGCATCTTTTCCGTCGTCCTGAAATTCATCCTCACTTTCAATAGCAGGTCTTCGTCTCTTCCGAGACGGCTGGGGCCGGAAAATCTCCTCGTCATCATCCACTCCTTCACTATCAGATTCCACATAGTTTATCTTCTTTTTCGCCTATTCATCTTGTCAGAATTTGCCGTCGGAAGGAAGTCAGACAACGCATACCCTTCTCGTCGGGGTTAGAGACTGATCGTCTCGTGCATTTTTACCGATCTGTGTATTCCACATCACTCGTCAATATAGATCGATACACACATTCTCGCCATTGCAAAATGTACCTTCGGAGTAGCAGAGTCCTCTTCATCCGGCTCAATAACATCACTACTAGGCGCCGGAGTCACATTCTGCGCCGGTTTTCTCTTGATGGATGATTTGGTATCGGCGGCGCGTTGCGCTGGGGATGACGCGGGTTCTGCTGAGGGTGGTGCTTTCCTGTGCGCGGTCGAAGGAGTGGCTGGAGAAGACTTTTGGAAAAATCCCAAGATCGACCGCTGATTCTTCATGTTCTGCGTGCTGAAAGTCGAACGTTTCAAAGCAGGTGTTGATGCAGTGGGAGGTGAAGATGCGGCACCGCTTCCTTTGGCCATTGTCGAGTGTTGAAGACCGGATCAGTCAAAGATGACTGTATCGACGTCTAGTACAAGAAAAGAAAATGATAATTTAGAGATGTGGCATTGCATACAATGCCCTTAATGATGGGATTGTGAATCTCGGCGTGTGGAGTGACAGGACACGGAGTTCAGGGAAGGAAGCTCTCAAGTAACTAATCAACGCGTTCGACGCGTTGAGTGGTTTTTGCTAGGGCGCGGTTCCGCCCCTCTTAGGGTTATCCTTCTGCAGGGCTTTGGTTCCCCTGAGTTTGGCTTACAATATCTCTACCTTCATAATTAACTACTGGATAGGTGAAGATTTTAAAAAGAGGTGAAGAGCGGGTACTGCTTTTGATATGTACACTAACCACCTATATCGTACAATTCCAGTGACATCAACATCCGTCTAATGTTACAATATCTATCTTATACACAGGACGCGGCGGATTTGATCCTTATTCCGAGCGTTTATTATTATGGTACTTCCTGAGTTTGAAAGGGGTCTCCGGCATCTCCTCGACCTGGCTTGCAATATCGGTTTCGCCGGCAGCTTTCTTCTCCTTGAACTCCGCCCACCCTGGGACGTCCAAGCCCCGTTTCTCAAACTCCTCGTCATCGATAAGCTCAATCAGTTTGAGTTTCCACTTGCCGATCTTGATGATCAAAAGGCTTTGATCAATTAAGAAGTCAGGTGTTTTTGCTGGAACCCATGTTCTGATGGGAGTGAACTCCAATGCATCCGACATTGGACCAGAGTCTCCGGGTCGGCTACCAATGGACACTCCTTTGCCCACGATCAGACGGTGACCCTCACTATTAGACACGACCAGGCCAGCGTTGTAGAGAACTTTCGCCAAAGGCTGTTCGAGCACAAGGGATCGAGGAAGCGTAACGCGGTTGCTTTCCATATTTTTGTAGTTAGTAGGCTTGGCATACTTGTTTCCTGCTGCCCTGTTCATATAGCCATATTTCGGGTCATCAGCCAAATGTGCAGGTACATTGGAAGGCTGTGTTGGTGGTGGCGTTGGCTCCGAGGTGGATAAACGAGGCCGGAAGAGCTGTCGATGCTGCGTCGCTGCAGCTTCAGCCTCTGTCGGACCGTGGACAATGTCAACAAACTCCCGGGCGAGTGCATGCTGTGCAACTCTCTTCGAAGGATCTTGCCTCGTCACTTCCATGAGTTGGGCAATTTTATCCAGAGGGAAGAAAGTAAACATCTTCAAATACCGCTCAACTTGATCGTCTGGCGTTCGTACAAAGTACTGTTACGTGTCAGTTGAATATAAAGGTCACAGCAATAGGGAAATAATGTACCTGGTAGAGCTCAAAAGTTGAGGTCATATCTTTGTCAAGCCACACTGCATTGCCAGCGGATTTGCCCAGCTTCTCGCCCGAAGCAGTAGTCAAGAGTGGAGTGGTGAGTCCAACGGGCTTGTCGGCATCTTCTTCAGCTGGCCTTCGATCAATCTCGATGGCGGTATTCTTGGCCACCTGCTTCACGGCTTCCATACCGAAAAGAATATTGCCAAATTGATCGGCACCTCCAACCTGGACTTGAACACCTTTCTTGAATAACTCCCACCAATCCCATGCCTGCATAAGAGGGTAGGAAAATTCTGCGAAAGACATGCCGGCACCTTCTAAGCGAGTTTTCACACTGTTGCCAAGATTAGTATCTCAAATCCAAGTATAAGGATTATCTCCTGCAGAGACATTATACGTACGTGTCTCGTCCCAACATAGGACCTAGTCTCATGTGCATGCCCAAGTCTCGCAATACTTCGACGAAAGGGGTTTTGTTCCACCAAACATTGTTGTTTGTAAGAGCACGTCTCCACGCCCATTCCTTCTCGTAGCCATTACGTCGACCGTAATCCTCGATACTGGCGCTAATTCTCTTCAGTTGCATGTGCATTGAGGCCATGTTCGCCGTTCGGACGCTTCGATGTTCAACTTGTCGAGGTCCATTTCTGCCTGTGGGGTCACCAAATTTTGCTGTTGCGCCTCCTAACTGTATGACTGAATCAGCCCCGGTCAATAATAGGACAGAAAGGTCTGGGAAAACGTACTATGAAGTGAACGGGGTAGCCCCAGTTGAAGGCCCACGCCAAAACCATAATTGGAAGCATATGACCAACATGTAGAGACGGCGCTGTCGGATCGATACCAGTGTATAATCCTGTTCTCTTATCCGTGAAGACTTTATCGAGGACCTCTCGTGGCCTGAACATTCGGAAAAAAGTTAGCTACCAATTGTTGTCACAGCTCGCCACGCACAGAGTATACAGAGATGTCATTTCACAAGACAGCTCATGCAGGAATACTGACCCGACAACCTGATTAACAAGTCCTCGCTCTTCCAGATGGTCGAGGAAGGCTTTCCGTTTTCCCGCCCTGATTTCTTCCGCGAACTGTTTCCATTGGGCCTCGGCCTCCTTGATGCGGCGTACATTTTGCTGAGTTATACATCTTGTTTGCGAAATGGCCGACTCAACATTTGAAGATGCATTGACTGTTGGTCTCTGTGACAAGGCGTGAAGTGATTGGTGTCCGGCGCATGCGCAACCCGAGCTAGAAAGTCGTGGGATTGCAACACCTTGGAGAAGGTGCACTCGGCGAGTTGTTGCTCGTCTCATGATGAAGGATTTATGGCCTTCCCAAGGCTCAGATCCCTCAGCGAAAGAATTCGAGCTGTCGGTAAGCTTGAATGCGCAATCCGTCAGTTACCCTGAGCGAACTGACTTGCGGAGAAACAAAAATAACTTCTGGACCTAGAACATATGCACGCTAATCCTAATACGGTTGGATCGAATACAATTTTCTCTGTCAGACTCACTCTCATATTTGCATTCTGTTCATCCTTTAGGGAATACAAGTAAGTGAACAACACAATTCTCGCTTTCAAAGTTATTCTACTGCTACAGTTCACCTCTCGGGCTGATAAAACGGTGATAAACTTGTTGGGAAACGTAAGAGTTTCATTCACATAAGACTAAACTATAATAGCAACCAATGCAAATAACAATATTCTTTCGTTGCTAGGCCGCGAATGTTTATTGATCTCTGACGAAGAATCAAAGCGAGCGTTTGGAGACAGAAAAGATAAACCCTGTTACTTGTGTTAGCGACACATATCACCAACGAAGTCTTTGCATATCATAAAAGAAACTTGAATCAATCGATCAGAAGGAAGGCAACGGAAAATATCCACACGGCTTTGCGCTTTCAGAACAGGTCTGTGATTTACATCCGAAATATTTCATCCTAAAATTCAAGAGGGGAAACGGTAAAAGACGACTTGAACGTACCCTGTAGTAGTTGCTGACGACAACCAAAACATATTCTGTTCCAGGTTAGTCGACACTATCGGTATAACTCGCTCAGTCAAAATGTTCTTCATCAAAACGCTTTCAAACTGAGCCTCCTCCGGTCAATGATCAATTGCCTATAAATCCTGACATGACACCACCAAGTAATGATTATTTGGATCAGAGATGCCTTCATCGCGTCCGTTGATTAACAAGGTTGGTTGTGCCGAACGCCTATTTCATCCTCCCATCCTCTCCCGGTCTGCGATCCTTGAGCTTCCAGAGGAAGAGAATCAAACAGCCCAGCGAAGAGGAAAGAATAATCAAATAGAACACACTAGGCTTTCATCATCTGATTGAAGAAGGAATGTTAGTTTATATGGAAGGGATTGTTAGGATTTGGAAAGGGTATGCTCACCTGTTCAAAACTTGGAAGGATGGAAGAAAAAGAGAAAAATTGAAAGAGAGTGGGAAACTTTTATAGTTAGCGCCGGAGACAATGCGCTAGTCCGGATTGAGGTCGGAGCTAAGAAATTACAGACATCGCAGCTGGCCTCTCCCACCTCAGAATTGAGCAGCCAATTGGCCAATTCGTCTTGTGAATATTGCATTGGGTGTATTTTTCTTTTCTTCCAAGTTCTCTGTTATACAAATCTAGCTTCCCCTATCATCGACTGTCCATCGTGTTTTCGGCAATGCTCGCAATTTCCGTTCGCCAAAGCTCCCGTGCTCTGCGAACCTCCTCTCGACTGAGCTACCTTGAGATTTGGAATTTTGCTCGTTCAAGAGGCCTCGGTCGCGTGCAGCCAGTTCCACCTCTGGTTGGCAAAAGGAATAATCACCATGAATCGGTGAAACCTTTACAGCAGACTCAAGATATCGAAAGCATTACACTTCCGCTTGAGCGATATAAGAATGCAGGTCAGAGAAACCATTGCGTCAAGAAGCAAACCGGAATGAATAATACTGACGATCTGGAGTTTGATAGTCGAGTTCCCGAATGCAACGCATACTTTCCCATCGTTATTGCAAGATGCCAGCCCCGGGGATACGGTTGTCCTCCATGGCTACCTGGGAAATAGAGCAGACATATCAAAAAAGCTGTCATTTGTTCGGCTTACCGATCCAATGATGAGACAAAATATTCAGATCATTTCCTCTTCGAGAAACGATGTTCATCAACAATTGAAGTCTATTCCTAGCAATAGCCCTGTTGCCATCCGTGGAACAGTTCAAGCGAAAAAGGGGAGTAGTGCGGGGGACCGCGAGAGTCAGGAGGTTGAAAAAATCGATAGTCTTGAGATCAGCCTGACAGATATTTGGCTCCTCAACGATTTCTCTAAGGATATCATCATGACATCCGAAACGGTGTTTCCCGCAGAACAAAGGCACCTGCAATTACGATCCGATCGAGGCCTCCGTGAGGCACTTCGATTTCGCTCAGAGGCGCGCAAAGTCTGCAGAGAGGAGCTCGAGAACAGTTCGCCCCCGTTCATAGAGATAGAGACGCCTTTGTTGTTCAAGTCTACCCCAGAAGGTGCACGAGAATTCATAGTTCCCACTCGGCGCAAAGGCCTGGCATATGCCCTACCTCAAAGTCCTCAGCAGTATAAACAGATTCTCATGGCAAGTGGGATACCTCGATATTATCAATTCGCCCGCTGTTTTAGGGACGAGGATCTAAGGGCTGATAGACAGCCAGAATTCACCCAAGTACGTTATATTATTATGAACTGATTGAAGACAAAAGCTGACGACGAGAAACAAAGCTCGACCTAGAGATGTCATTTGCTACTGGCGAAGATGTCATGAAGTCTATGGAAAAAGTAATTCGGAAGCTTTGGTCAAGTCTTCTCAGTATAGATCTCGGCACTGAACCATTTACAAGAATGCCCTACCAGGAAGCAATGAGTCGATTCGGCTCTGATAAACCCGACACCCGTCTGGGAATGGATATCGTTAGGCTTGACTATATGCTACCAGTGGATCTCGTTCAAAAGATATCGCCTCTTACAAACCCCATTGTGGAAGCTTTCAAGCTAGAGAGTGGAGACAATGACCCATCCAAAACATTAGAGCTCGTTACTCGCTTCCTCGACTCCCCTGCCGGCGCAGAGTTCAATAAGAATCCAGATGGAGGTCCCGGAATATTCGTGTACGACGCAAAGAAACCTCTGCGTGGTCTCATGCCGTTTGGTTTCGAGGCTGCAGAGCGAGTGGAGGAGCTTTTAGAACCGGATCACGGCGACCTCATTGTCTTGCAGGCGCGCAAAAATGTACCATTCTCCGGAGGATCGACTCCCCTGGGAGACCTTCGAAAGGCTCTTCATTCTGAAGCTGTTAAGGCAGGCATCAAGGAGGCACCGACCGGCTTTAGTTTCTTATGGATTGTGGATTTCCCACTTTTTTCCCCAATTGATGAAAACGAACCGGGCCAAGGAGGTACAGCGGGTCTTGCGTCGACACATCATCCTTTCACAGCACCCAAATCAGCGGCCGATGTTGATCTGATGGTGACCGATCCTGCTGCAGTAGTAGCTGATCATTATGATCTAGTTGTCAATGGTGTCGAATTGGGAGGTGGAAGCCGCCGTATCCACGATGCTCGTGTGCAGGAGATTGTCTTTAGGGATATACTTAAGATGCCAGCGTCACGCCTAACTGAGTTCTCACATCTACTCGAAGCACTAAAAGCTGGATGCCCACCTCATGCAGGCATCGCACTCGGATTCGACAGACTGATTGCCATCATGTTAGGCAAGGAATCTGTCCGTGATGTGATTGCATTCCCCAAGTCGGGCAAGGGAGAGGACGTCATGGTGGGCTCCCCGAGTGAGTTGTCCGAAGAAGTTTTGGACACATACCATCTCCGTCTGAGGAAGTAAACGTTCTTTGGGGCTTTTGAAAGCAGGGGAGCCACTTTCAGGGCAATGTATTATATGTACCATATGCTATATACGAAATACCCATTTCTTCATCATACCCTGACCGTAGGTCTTCCTTCACTTGAGACGAGTAGATTTGCTCAGAATGTCTCGATTTGGAACTTGGGTCTATCAGTTCAGTCTCACTAAGATCGAAGAGCACTGATTGTTGTATCACAAGGGTAGTGGTCAATGAACTTGTAGTGATTGGCCTAAAGTGGTAGACCCTAGGTATATATCACCCGGATCCCAACTTGACCATGGCCTTACAGTAAGCAGTAAGCAGTATAATGGGTGGGCCTGTAATAATGGCCGGAGAACTTACTACTACAGATATCGGTTTGCCTCGCAGTCCTGTCTCCTGAGATTGGCTTTATCTACAGCTATCACGACAGGGAGAAAAACCAGAACTTTTTTAAACGGCGGCGTTGGGAAGAGCCAAATTAGTTCGGAGCGGGTCATGGCTCTACTTTTTGCTATTCTTAAGATCATGCGCCTGAATTACTCTGGATGGAATAAGTACATAGCAACTGGAGGCAACCAATACAAGTGTAGCGTCGGTGCGAACATTTGGTGGCCGCATGAGAGTTACATTTAGTTACTGTTGGCAGTCGATAAAGCATCATCACAAGTCAATACATTTTGTGCTATTTGATTGTATTTACATGCCTCGTCAACTACTCCAAACTAGCCCATCAGGCCCTAAACAAAACCAATCCCTATATACAAACCTAAACAACCCTACAAGCCGTATCCGGACAATACCCGTGATTACAAGCAAAGCTGCACAACCCCAAATACGAATCGTCCTCATTCGCCAACGGCACACCCACCGTGCCCGTAACCGGTGGCGTTGGTACAGGAGCACCGGATTGAGTGCATGTACATGGTCCCGGCGGGCAATAGCCGTAATTGCAGCAGAAGTTGCAAAGACCGACGTAGTTTCCTGGTCCGGCGCCGGCGACGCAGACTTGTGTTGTTGAGGGTTGGGTTGTTGTTGTTGTTGTTGTTGATGTCTTTGATGTGGTTGTGGTGGAGGAAGTCGTTGTGGGTTTTGTAGTCGTGCTGGTGGTCTTGGTGCTACTTGTGGTTGTAGTGCTGGTAGTGGTGACTGGGACTGAGGTGGTGGAAGTCGTTGATATTGCTGGGGGTGCAGTCCCCAAACTAGGGGTGGCAGCGCAGGTTGCGACGTGTAGACCTTGTACAAGCGATGCTAGACCGTCTGGTTGTAGAGGGTCGCTGAATCCAGCTGGAAGAGTTCCAACTATACCCACCCAAAAGAGCAGTCAGTTTAATACTCATACTCTATAAGAGAAGACCAACGGAAGACGAACCGTAAGCATTGAAGTTATACAACCCACAAACGCACCCATTGATAATCTGCTTCAAACTGGTTCCCTGAAAGACAGTCTGGCCATTCCTCGTCACAGAAAAGGTCTGTTGGCCCACACCCATGGGAACCTGGAACGCATTCGCGCCAGCCGAAGCCTGGAAGGTCTGCGTATTCCCACCAGAAGAAACGGTGATCTCAGCATCAGCCGTGAACAACGAAACCACAAAGACAGAATCTTCCATGGTTTCGTATCCATTAGGGCGGCCAATGAAGTAGTTTCCGCTGGAGTTGCTAGCTGAAGGATCCATGCAAGTATCTGTAGCATCACAGTTGACGTCTTTAAGAGTAGGTCTGTACCAGTAAATGAGCTCGTCGCTGGTGATGTAGCTATCGACGGTTGTAGCACCGGCTTTGAAAGCTGCAATGAAGGGTTTTGCGAGATCTAGCCAACCATCGTGAGGCCTTGCTCGCAATTTATTAACATATTTCTTGTCTTCCAATGATGAAGAAAAGGACTTACATGTCATTGACCCATTTGGAAGCTCCGTCATCAGTGTGAGGAGAGTCAAGCGGTCCGATATAATGAGACTCGCCATAGTCGTTCCAGGTAACGATCTCGATGAACCGGGGGCCTAGTGTCAATAGATCTTGCCAGCGATTGTACCATAGGAGATCAGATGGGAAGACCCAGTTCTTGCTGTATGAGACTTCGGGGCCAAAGTGAGTTGAGAACCAGGGCGAGGCAGCTATTTATATTAGCATTGTCATTGACTACCTAGGTATGAAACGAAAAGAGACTTACGAGCAATATAAGCCTTTCCAGCAAGAGCCGAAACATATTGCTGATCACCTTCTTCCACTGTAACATTCGCACCAGAAGTAGGCGCCTTGTTATTCCCGTTATTCGGCCACGCCATCCAATTCAACAAGCCATCAACATTGGACAAATCCGTGCCGTACGAAGGATGAAAATTGGGCGCAAAAAACAGGTCAACACCAGCAGCTGAACGCATAGCTGCTATATCGACGCCATCTCCAGCAAAGGACGAGACGAAGACTTTGTTATCGACTTTGAGTTGAGCAGGCTTACTCGCATATTGTGCAATCTTTTGGCCGATGGCAGTGGCTTGGCTGGTACTCCACCAGTTGAAGTCGAATGAGATGAAGACTTTCATGCCATTGTTTGCTGCGGAATCGAATGCGTATCCCAGTTGCTGGTCGGTGTATGGGTCGACGCCGATGTTGAGCGCGAATGCATCGATGCCATATGACTTGGCTCGTTGCATGTCGGCGTCAAAGTCGGCTGCGCTGTGGCGGTCACTGACAATGCCAATCTGTCGAGCTGTGGTCAGCCTCTTCCAAACCTTTCCTGGGAGAGTCTCAAACTGATATGGAAGGAGGCACTGTCATGCATACCATGAAATGGGCAAAGACTAGTCTGTCGGTCGACTGCCTCTCGCTCAGGGAGCGTTCCTGGCCAGGATATCCCTGGACCAAGGTACTCATTGCGGACAATGCCGCGAGGAGAAAAGTCTTTACCATCATGCTTGGGATCAAAGAGCTCTCGTATCAGAAAGAATTGATCCCTGATACTGTTCGTGGCACATGAAGTAGAGACCTGGTGGCCGAATCGTCTCATATATAGGAGACACTTCTATCCCCAATCGGTCTCAAATAAACCGTTCATCTCGATCAGCCAACCCATGGCTTGCTGCCAATGTAACTGTAATATTCTCACGTTGACTTCGACAACCAACATCCCCGCAAACAGAGGATCATCAACTAGGCCAACACATGAACCCGATTGGTTTCTGGGGGCGACCACATACGGGCACGGACTAGATCCATCAGGCGCTTAAACATAAGCAGGGGTAGGTTGCAGACTCGAGGAAACAACGAAATGGCTGCGTAGGAACCAACGGTCTGATGATGGTTCTTGGCGATGCAGAATAAAGTTGAAGATGTAACATTTGGCCCCTCCAGTCACGCAGCTCCAGGCCTTGCGGCGGCAAGAATCTCGGATTAGGGTTAATACTTCAATGAGACTCACAGAACTTCCGAGATTGAAATTGCATCTCCTGACGCAGTGTGAAACCACTACAGTTTTCAAAGGAATTAGAATCGAAATCCTTCATCCCAGAGCTCATTTCCATATGTTCCATCGTCAAATTATTTGTTCAGTAAACACAAACCGGAAAGAGAAAGAAGCGTTTCGGGCTGCAAAGAGATGGCTGGAGTTAGGGCAAGCCATGGTTACATCCTGTCAATCACATGTACCATTTCTGCGACTTTTAGATGACAAGAATACACACGTACGTTATTAGAAATTGGGGCCATCATAGAGAAAGTAGATTGTCTGGAATTTTGAATGTCAGGTGCCGAATCATGAGGTGCATCCTGGACCTCGGGGGTGTATGCCTTGGTTTTGTCAACATAATGATAAATCCCTCCTTCCATGACCAAATGATATAAAACATTCGCTATCCATAAAATAAATGAACCGTGACACTCCTCGTAAATCGTGACCATCCACTTAATCAACCCATCTTCGCATTCGAAAAGTCCATTTCTAAAAACAAGTATGTCAGTAGCTCGATCCCGAGATATAATTCAAGATTCAATGGTACTAACCGGGATGTTCCTCCTGAAACTTCTTCAGCAAATCCATCTTTCTCTGCTCGTCACTCGTCGGCTTCCCTATCTCCTTTTGTCTCTGATCAAACATCATCTTCTCCACCATCGCCCTCGTCTCGCCATCCAAGTCACCTAGTGACGAGTTTTCCGGTGTGATCTTTGTGACGTCGATCTTGGGTGCGCTGGTTACGATGTGCGGCCACCATTCCATCTTGTTCACTTTATCGAGGTGGACGGTAACTTGTTTGCCTGTGGGGATGGTTTCGAGCATCCACGTAGAATCATCTGCGTGAATGGGGTGTGGGAAGTCGCCCTATTGACCTAAAATGAGCAAATGAAATGGTACTCCCCCTACGGGTCAGGTCACTGTGACAGCGCCATAAGAGCTCTCTTACCTCAATTATCGGCGCCTGTCCCTTCAACGCAACCTTGATTTTCGTCTTTGTAAGAACAACATCCAAATCTCTTCCCTTGATTGTACCAGGAACAGGGATTGAGACTTCTGCTTCCCCGATAGTTTGTGTCCATTTGTAGGGTAATTGTGACTGTTCGGCTTCCTCCTTTGCCTTGCGCTCTTTCTCCTCTTGTTCTCGCTTAGCTGTCTCTTCGCGACTGGGACCGGAGGGTTCTTCGATGTCGTCCATTTTTCTAATCTTATCGAATTCGAATATGGGAGAAGTAAATGTCGTGGGGGGAGCTATCGTCAATTATCAGCTACGTATTACCGTAAGCGGGGTACTAGCTATCGCTTTGCAAGTTCTGCCTCAGACCTTAGTCTGGAAGCTCCAGTGGACCGAAGAAGTGAGTACAACTGCGTGTCAGGTAATCGGGTATTTGGGAAAATATTCTTTTCAGAAAAATAATGATTGATTCTAAGAGCTTCTGGCGGAAGATGGAAGAACTGGCCCCGCAATCTCAATAGAGCTCATTCCCCACTCTAACCCTCATTAACCCTAGACCAGATTCAAATGATACAAGACACCTTCGATCTATTTCACTTCTATAGCTACCTATACGAGAACTGAATGGTAGTGGTTTAAGTAAGTAAGTAGTGATAGATAAGTTTGGAAAAGAGCCGGAATCAAAGAACTCGACATCTTCCCTGGAATGGAACATAAATAAATCTTTAAGAGTATTCATTTTATCGTCTGATTTCTCTCGTACAACAACAATTCGATAAACGTCCATGACGAGGCACGAAGGTTTCAGGACGCGCAATCTGACAAAAACGCCTTGTTTCATAGAAAGAATGGAAACAGACTCGTTCCTATTCTGTGTCTCTCCAAGCTCTCATTCCTCACGATTCCACATAACTCGTTGGGATGGACTTTTCGGGTCGCATTAAAAGAAAAGAAGAGGCAAAGGGTAAAGAAGATTTTTGGAGTCCCGTAAATCCCGACTGGTATCGCATTGTGAAAATTTTGGTTCTTTTAAAAAAAATTGTGTATCTTCTTTAATTACATGACAACACCGGAGTTGGAGGCAATACGCTGTAACCAGTGCGTTAGTTGAGACATTCGTGCTGGATAGATGTGATATGGACTTACAGGCCAGAGCTCAGCAGCTTCCTTTCCAACGGGACCAGTGATGGCAGAACCCTTCATTTCACCCTTGGCGTTCACAATCTAGGAATCGTTAGTCATGGGACTTCCGAACTTCTAAAAACCAGCATGGCGAAGAACGATCGACATCAAAGCCCAACGTCTCAAAACATATCCAGCAACGATGCGAACCAATTCTTGCCCTCAGGTTGAAAAATATCGACTTACCACACCAGCGTTGTCCTCGAAGTAGAGGAAAATACCATCGGGTCGTCGCCAAGGCTTGCTCTGACGGACAACAACGGCGGGCATAACCTTCTTCCTCAATTCGGGCTTTCCCTTCTTAACAGTGGCCATAACCATGTCGCCAACACCAGCAGCGGGGAGGCGGTTGAGACGGGCACCGGCACCGGTGACGGAGATGATGTACAAGTTGCGGGCTCCGGAGTTGTCGCAGCAGTTCATCACGGCGCCGCTGTATAGCATATGTTAGTTTGCAGGTATTATTTCATTTCGTCACATATTTCGAATTGTTTTGGAACGTTTGAAACGAAAGAAAGGATCGGGTTGAGCGGTTGTATTTCGAGGGTTCACGTACACAGGCAGACCGAGAGTCATCTTAAGCTTGTTGCCAGCGGCGGCACCACGACTATACACAAAATTTCGTTAGTTTCACGATCGAAAAAATCTTGCAAATCCAGGCTCCTGTTGCCAATCCCTCCGCACACGGATCTCGAACGAAAAACACGAATATCCCATCGGCAGCCGACTAGAGACAAAAATCGAATATCGTTCGTAGTCGTCCATCTCCAAAACCGTTTTGACGAGAAAAATTCGACTCCATTCCACCCTAGAACATCCCTCACAAATCCCAGAATGAGAAAAATTCAAGAACTCACCCTCTTTTCGACATTTTGGCGGTATGTCAAGTTAACTGTTGAAATTGACTGACGGGAAGAACACAGGTCGGGGAGGGAAGTGAAGGTGCGAGTCGAAGGCATTCACAAAACCAGAGCGGGTCAGAATTCGATCTCGCTTAGTGTGTGAGCGCCAGATTGGAAGACGAAATCTTGGCAGAGGCGCTGTGATTGGCGGGACGGCCGGGGGGAGGTTGTACCCTAAGACTAGTCCTGATTGGGACCTGACTCTCTTTTTGGATGTCATGCCCTAACGAGTTTACCATTCTCGAGATAAAATGTTCATGAGTTGTTGCGATCAATTAGCTATGGCATATATTCGATATTCTGTGCACAAATTGGTTCTAGCGCTGATTGTTTTAATGCTTGATGATACATGCGAACATAAATGGAAGATGACACCAGATTCCCAGAGAGCCGCAATTGTCAGATGACCAAGGCGACATCCAATAGTCGAAAACAAAACACCGTCAGATCCAAAAACACCATCCCTATTTTCATCCCTGACGCCAAGAAACCCAAGAGGTGATCCTCGCCTGTCTGATGTGCCGATTATGCTTCAGTTTTCTCGGGTTCTTTAACCTCAGAATCAGCTTGCTTTTCCGGCTCTTCCTCGGTCTTTGTAGGCACCTCCGTCGTAACCTTTTCTTCGGGTTTGGACTCATCGGCAGGTTTGTCCTCTTCCTGGTTTGTTTCGGATTCCTCGGGTTTGGCCGTAGTATCAGCAGCTGGAGGAGATGGCGCCACCGACTCGGTTTCCGCAGCAACAACAGCAGCCGGAGGGGAGGCTGGAGGACTTTTCTGTTGTCTAACGGTTTCGTCTGAGGGAGCAGTCTCTGCTTCAACCACTGCTGCAGTGGCATCTTCCATATCAACATCTGAGTGTGCCTCGCTCAGGGCTGACACCGGTGACTCGGCTCGTGTAGAAGGTTCTTGAGCTGTGTCTTGGGCTTCTGCGGCTAGCTTCTCTTCGATCTTTGAGCCTGTTTCCGCGTCAGATGGAGATAGGCCTGTTTGTTCTTCTGGCTCCGGGACAGCCAATGTCTGAGGTTTCTCGGTCACGCGATCAGCCGTCACATCCATCTCTTCGTCCTGGTCAGGGACTGCAGACGCTTCTCTGGGAGTTGCAATACCGCTCTCCAAACCGGAGTCCGTAACATCAAGATTACGATGACTGACGTGATTTTTCCGTCGGACTGCTCCCGGCTGCCGACGAACACCGTTAGCAGCAAGTTCTTCTTCGTCTTCACTGTCACTAAGCTCGCCAGTCTTTTCAATGTATTGGTCAAAGCGGCGTTTTGTGTATCGTTTGTCTTTGTTCTCATCTTCATCGAGGTCATCCATAATTGCATCTGCTTCGTCGTCCAAACCATCTATAAGCGGATCGCGAGGAACGTCGGTCATTTGCACGGACGGCGCGAAGCCGGTGCGTTTGAGGTTCTCGATGACCTGACTCCGGATTTTGTCAAGATATTCCTTGGTATTGGCATTATCCATATTCGATGGTCGCACGTCCAGTTCGTAATCCGGTGAGAAGTACTATCACATCATTAGTTTGAAGCTCCCAAAGATATTGGCAGCAAATAATCTCACCTCGTAGTAGTCGTTGTAGGGCAATTGCGGGTCGAGTTGTTCATTCAGAAGTATGCCCGTCTCAAAGGCCCAGGTACGGGCTACGTTGCGCATAGTATAACCACCACCTCCCACCACCAACGTTGGCAAACCGAAGCCCTTCACAAAGTTGACACAATTTGCATGACCTCTCATACTGAGATTGAAGCAACCAAGACGATCGCCAGACAAGCTGTCTCCGCCGCACTGAAGAACAACGGCCTCGGGTCGATACCATTCCATGACGTTGCTAATGACCGGCTCAAATATGCTCTTATATGAAACATCGTCGATTCCATCACGGAGAGGGAAATTGACCGCATAATGTTTGCCCGATCCGACGCCGATATCGCGAAGCTCACCCGTACCAGGGAAGTACTCGCCATATTTATGGAAAGAGACGGTCATGACGCGATCTGTAGTATAGAAAGCTTCCTCAACACCGTCACCATGATGGACATCGATATCAACGTATAAGACGCGCTGCTTAAATCGCAAAAGCTCGAGGATACCAAGGACGATATCTAAAGACTGTGAGTAAGAACGCTAGGTCGTTCCGATTGCGGTGACGATGTGGCTTACCATTCACATAGCAGAATCCGCTCGCCTCACTCTTCTTTGCATGGTGAAGTCCTCCTGCCCAGTTGACTGCGATATCGCACTTATTGCGGTTGAGACGGGCTGCGCCTTCCATACTGCCGCCGGCGCTGATTCCGCAAAATTCAAACAACCCATCGAACACTGGACAGTCGTCTCCGACATTGTATTTGCTCTGTTCCTTCGAGTATTGTTCCATATTATCCGGTGTCACTTTCGATAAAAATTCGATATATTCGTCTGTGTGGAATTGGGTCATTTCGAACTTGGAGGCTGGTTTGGCACGCTACAAAAATTAGCGCAATTATACATCAAGTAGAACAATGCGCAAGGCCCGGTAGATACTCACATAAATTTCCATTTTCTTATACAGTCCATAGTTCATCACCAGGCTGTGAGCCATCCTTATACGGTGCGGCTTCATGGGATGCCCTGAGACGTAGGCATAGTTACCCACGTCCGAATCATAGAAGTATGCCACTTTCTTTCCCCGATCAGCGGCACCGTTCAGATTGATCGGGTCAAGCGGTGCAAGGCCAGACATGGCTATGCGTCCTCGTTGACTGCGCTGTTTTATTGACTCGAGATTGAAGCAGTAGAAAAGACCGACTCCGACAAGTCACGTAGCGGGTGTAGAGTAAAGGGACTGCAAAGTCCAGCCTGGTGTAGCGGGAACAGATTGGGCCTGTATGTAATCCAATAAGACCGAGAGCGAAGATGTCAGAAACTCCCAGCCACCAAATAATAAGCAAAAGGCGTAGAAGGAATGGACCTTTGAGGGGAAAGAAGCAGAAAGTGATGCGCTCGTGAATAGGGAAAGACTCCAAAGGCGGTAAGGCAGGAGTGAGCCAATGACATTGCGTGGGCACTCCGGAGCTATGGAGGACTGCTGATTGATCATTGCCTCACAGATTCATTCACCTTCCCATCACAACATTACTGCTCATTCACGCCTCTATCATCTGAGAAAAAGCGAACCATTTGTGTTTTCTTGCTCCTTGAAGCTCTGTCATTCTACTTTCTATATCTCTTTCCCTACTGCAATAGCATCTGGTACGTCCAGCTCGAGCTCTGCCTACCTTGCATCAAGCTTCCCGCGAAGGGAGCTATATTTGCCCTCCATCACAATCTTTTCATCTCTTAACTCGATTGCGAATCGCCTATTATGGAGCGAATAAATCGCATGCTTCAGACTGCCCATGGTATGGGAATGGGTAGCGCAGCCCCAGGTGCTGTAAGTAGCTCCAACTTGGAGAGACCACGAGAAACTGAACTAACCTCATGGCCAACAGGACAGCCCCAACTTGATCGATAACTCGGAGACCGTTCACATCTCGTCGTTGGCGTTGTTGAAAATGTTGCGACATGGTCGAGCCGGTGTTCCTATGGAAGTCATGGGTCTGATGCTGGGGGACTTTGTTGATGAATATACCGTGAGGGTCGTCGACGTTTTTGCTATGCCTCAGAGCGGAACGGGTGTGAGTGTCGAGGCTGTGGACCCTGTTTTTCAAACGAAGATGATGGACTTTTTGAAGCAGACTGGCCGGTAGGTGATCTACACTAATTACATGACGTCTCGCCTATGGCCACTAATCATTTTCTGTGTCAGACCCGAATCAGTCGTTGGCTGGTATCACTCGCATCCCGGTTTCGGATGCTGGCTCTCATCCGTCGATATCAATACTCAGCAATCCTTTGAACAGCTTACCCCTCGCGCTGTAGCCGTCGTGGTCGACCCCATTCAGTCCGTCAAGGGTAAGGTCGTTATCGATGCATTCCGACTCATCGCACCACAGACGGTTGTCATGGGCCAAGAACCTCGCCAGACCACATCAAATTTGGGCCATCTCAACAAACCATCCATTCAAGCCCTTATCCACGGCTTAAACCGCCATTATTACAGCCTTGCAATCAACTACCGCAAGACCGGCCTCGAAGAGAACATGCTAATGAACCTACACAAACATGTCTGGACGGAAGCACTGCAGATGAATGACTTCCATGAAGACGGCAAGCGAAACGTGGACAGCATGCAGCGCCTGGTCGAGTTGGCTGAGGGTTACGAGAAGCGAGTCAAGGAAGAATCTACATTGACCAAGGAGCAATTGAAAACTCGATACGTAGGCAAGGTTGATCCAAAGAAACGTGAGTGACTGACCTTTCAAAGTTGTAGTGGATCTGATATTAACGGTTTTTTTGCAGACATTGAGGACGTTGGACAGCAATTAATCGAGGACAATATTGTCGCCGTGTCCAGACAAATGATCAACAAGGAATCGTCAGTTGCTAGGGTGCCCAATGGACAAGATACGGAAAACGAGGCACAGATGGATGTGGACGATGAGAAGCTATAAATGTCACCTTACTACTACTACTAATAGATGTTGGTTTACATTTATAAACGTGATTTGGCAGACTTGTATATGCATGTGAGAGCCTAAAACCAAGAACTTTCATCGAATTATGAGATACAAATACATACTTTATCTTCCTCATTTATCAATCAGTAAATAGGTATTGGTTGTATTCATTCCCATGTGGACGTGGAAATCGAGAACCTAGATTTAATATACACTTTTTTGTGCTTTGCAAACACAAACCGACTTCACACACCAAAAGGAAAAGAGGGGATTGCTCTAATAGACATTCGAGGGAAACATGAACAATATAAGATGCAGACGGCAAGAGACAAGAAACCCCGGAGAATGCACTTTGATAAGGGGAAATGAAGAGAGTAAGAAAAAGGACATACAGAAGAAGTAGGTAATGGCCAAAATAAGTAAGAAGACATGATTAGAAAATTGTATTTATAAAGGAGAAAGGAGAGAGGAAGAATGTGCAGGACAGTCATAAGATCATCTGATTAGACATGAACTGACCTCACAACATTATTTCTTCTCGTCTCCTGCAGCACCAAAGAAGCTGGTGAAACTTCCCTTCATATTCTTCATCTGCTCCTGTCGTGCCTTCTCCTCTTCTTCAGCCATCATCTTAAGCCAAGTTTCTCCATTCTCACGGATCTCTTGCTCCATCATCTCGTAATTCTTCTGTCCGCGCTCACGGATCTGATCCCAAAGCATCTTCTCTTCGGATCCGGCGGCTTCGCCGTCAATAGTGCTATGTGGTTTCAATCCGAGAAGAGCGGCGAGATTGCCTACACCGCGGCGTGGTCGGCTCTTTTGTTCTTCTTCCAGCTGTTTATGGAACTTTTCGCGCATCACTTTCTCGCGTGCGGCGAATTCGGCGGGGATGTATGTTCCCTCGAATGATTTGATGACGGGACGGACGTCCTCGACGTTCATGCCTGCTACGTATTCAAGGAATGGAATCAAGGCGACAAGGGATTTGTCCTTGGAGTCGCCTTTCCACTTGGGTAGAATGATGGCATTTTCGGGTTGTTCACGAGCGTGACCAGGTACGGTGTCGATGAGGATGACTTTGGAAAGATCACGGTTCAAGTATGACAGATCCTGGAACAGTATGTAAGTATTGCGGGTATACATTAATCGAAAAAGCAGAATCCTACCTTGACGTATTCTCCGTCCTCATACTTGGTGGCCTCACGGAACAAAGGCCATCTAATGATGCGGAAAGGATCGAGTTTTCGCAAGACCTGATCCGCCATCATACTTGGAACACTGGTGAACAGAACCAGTTCGTAGTACTGGTTCAGATAGCGCAGGAAATAGTCGACACCAGGTCGCTTGGCCACACGCCAGCCGTGTTCTCTTGTCCACTCGCTGTGGACTAGGAGGTCTTCCAAGCTGAGCACCAATGTATACGGCTGTCTCAACGAAGGATCCTCGTCCGGCAGCAGCTTCTCAAAGGCAGGGTCTCTGTAGTAGCTAGTGAAGCTGTCCATGCGAGCTTTGATCCGGTCATAGAAAAGTCCAATACCCCATCCAGATGGAGCGTTTTTGTGTGCTTTAGCTTCCTCCTCCGAATCCCAGTTTCGGCCCATATAAACTGTTCCACCTAAGAGACCACCAAGAAGGATGCCATACATCACATTGGCCACACGAGCTCTGCGACGATCCAATGAAGACTCGTAAGCATCGCTTGATCGGCCACCACCACCGCCTTCTTCTTCTTCGTAATCACGCTGAGAAGGGTCTTCAGTCAGGTTGAGGGCTGTTGTTTTACGTCCTTTGCGCGCTGCTTCAAGTTCGGCTGCCAATGTAGATGGGATACCCTGTGTCAAATCGGGAAGAGGTTTCTGCGGTTTCTCGGCCTGGGCTACGGTATCGAATTCGGGCTGTTCGGGCGACAAATCGGGTTCAGACGAGGGTTCCTCGCTCTCACTCTTACTCGACGAAGCGTTAGATGAAACGCTTCCTGCGGCTTTTGCTCCGGAAGAAGCACTAACAACAGTTGGTTTAGTCTTTGGCTGCGTCGGCTGACTCTTGCTTGCTGATGTACTGTTCTGCGACCCAGCCGGCTTCGGCTGTGCTGGCTTTTGTTTCTGGTTTGGAAGGACGTATGGTGTCCGCGGTTTATTATTTTGAGCGTACCATCGGGGAAATGAGCGGAGGGTTGAGGGCACTGGTCGAGCCCTTGCGAGCGGTAGAACGGACCGGCTGAGCATCGTGTAGTATGAAAGAGATAATTGCGAATCTATATAATCATCTCCCAATCAACAATCGCCCAAGCGCGTGATCCAAGATAGAGTGAAAAGCCTGGGCCGGTTGCTGAAGATGTTGTTGTCGTCGTCTTGTCTAGAAAAATCTACGAGGAGCTCGGGAAGGAGCCACGAGCGTCATCCATAAGCCCAGGCCAGATCCGGCCTAGCGCCAAAGGAACTCGGCAGAACTGCCGGCCCGTGCCAAGAAATCCCATCCCGCGCTTTTTATAAGAACGTCCCTTCTTTTTCTCTTCTTCTCTCTTTTCTTCTTTTCTTTCCCATAAATGAAAGTTGAATCAACCCAGACTCTCGAAATTTGACCCATCAATCTTCCTCTTCCATGGATGCCGGGTTGTATTAGCTGGGGAGACCCAATGAATCTGATTCAGTCTTGCCCCCAAGAGCGGCAGCTAGGCCTCCTGTGAGCTGTGCAGCCCCGTATGCGAGACACATTCCTATTATTTCCACCATGATTTCTATCTACTATCTATAATATCTCTATAAACAGATTATGAATGAACTTGCGCTTTTCTTATCTCTTGTTATCTCTCCCATCTTGCTAGACACATGAACGTGCGTCGGTACATTTAACGAAATATCCATCGAGATGGGCGACCTGGAAGTCGATTTGAACAAACTCACTCTCGAGAACCTTCCCGAGCAGAAGGAGAAGGAGAAGAATGACCGGTACAATACCGATGACGAGGATTTCGACGATGAGCCCCAGGAGATTCAACCTTTCAGGTTTTTTGATCTACCCTCCGAGCTCCGGCTGAAGGTATATGACTATGTGTTATTTGGAGACGCAAAGAAAAAAGGACCACCACGCACGAATGGCAACGTGGGCTCGTCACGCAAAAACAAACTGTTAGCGCCCTTGTCTCATCGACTGTCCCTGTTCCTCGCATCCCGACGTATCCACGAGGAAGCCTCGGTGTTGTTCTACTCCGTGCAAACGTTTCGCGTATTTCAGATCCAGGATTACTCGCGACAACCGACGTTAGTCAGTCTGGCGCCTTCTTACCGGCCGCTTATAAATAAAATTGAACTCATTCTGGGCTCGAGCTGGACAGCTCCTCCAAAGTCATGGAAAATCACGAAAAGTCTTGGGTTGACGGAAATGACTGGTGTTCGGACTCTAAAAATTTTCGTGCAATGCGATCCGTCACACCCTGTCTTTGAGGGGTTTAGGATCTCATCTGATTTCTACACTGGTTTTGCCGGGGGCTTAGTGCAGAGGATTCTGGAGCAGTTGCCGAAGTTGGATCAGGTGGAGTTTGACGCTTGGCCATCGGTTCAAAAGAACGGACCTTTGATGAGACGATTAATTTCAGAGGTTAGAGCCGCAAATATAAGGATTCGCTGGGGACCTGAACGTGGCTGGAACGATTGGGAAGATGAAGACTGGAATGGCGGGCCGGCCCGGTGGCGATCGGGGAACGACATAATTCGGTCGTTAGTCGCAGGCCATGTATCAACCACAGGCGTAACGAAGGTGTCTTTACATATTGACAGTTAGGACATGTCAGAAGAGCTGTGGTCCTTCCGCCGGCACCGACGTGAAATCACGAGCTACCGGGTTATTCCGATAAGTTGTCTTGGACGGTATAGGCACTGTGGCTCAGTGAACATGAACTAGTCAGTCAGTGAGTTCTCTCAGCCAGAGAAGCAGCAGAAATGGTCTATAATTCGAAAGGGTGATGAGACTATATAAATAGCTGTGTACTATTAATAGGATCATTTTGTATTACTGCACATTGTCCCATTGATTATGCTCAGCCCTGTTCGGAGATTATTCATTGAAGATCAGTGAGCAGGAGTCCTCTTTGGGCTCTGTGTTACAAAGTAACTCACAATCAAGTATATACATAACTTATTACCACAACCTGGCATGATCACCGCCACTGATTTACTAGTTAGTGCTATTCCACCTGACATATTGCCTCTAGTGGGCTAGTAGACTACCTACATACCATGCTGGGATCATGTTATGATGTTAGGATTGCCAATTTATGCGGCACATGCACCCTGGTCTCGTTGGCTACGTAGTTCCACTGTTTTAATATCAGCTTGTACATAGCTGCATACATTAACTGGGACATGGCCAATGGGAACGATATGAATGGGAAGGCCTTGCTTTGTTTACTAATAACATATGCCATGGGGTCACCCTTGAAATGCTTCCGAGAAGGGGAAAGGAGCGTTCCGAGAGTCGGTCAAATAAACAAAGGAAAAGGCGCTCAGCCGAGTAGGACTGTGAATAAATAATTAATAAGAGCGTAGACGGGAGTTCTTGCTCTTTGTATTGCTCTCGAATATGTGAAGGCTCCGTCTCAGATGTCAACCCAATACCTACAACATCCATCATGTTTCCAAGGACGCATGGCATGATTGCGGTTATGGCCTCCTTAAAATGGATGTTTCTGGTGTTTTCTGCAGCCCAGGCTCAGAAGGGATTTACATATCCCGATACTCAATTGGTGTTCGTTGTTGGAGACCTGGTCAATATTACTTGGGATGTTCCATCGGCGCGATTCAGCCTCTACGAAATCTGCGCTACAGCAATCTTACTGGAATGTGCGCACTACCTTTACACTCATAATAGACCATACGCATCAATGTATATATATATGATAGGATGATCTTGAAAACTGACAGTGGTTTCCGACAGCAAACTCAACAAACAACTACAGCTACATCTGGAATGCAACGCGCGATCACTACCAAGAGTCCGGCTGCGTATTTGAGCTCGAACCATTATACGCAGATGGCACCTGGAGACCACCGAATTTCACAAGCCCGTACTTCGGAGTGGATATGAGATATCACGACGATCCGACGCCAACAGATTGGAATTTTGGTGGTTCAGGGGCGACAACGACGGTAACGTCAACGACCGAGACGACTTCGACAGCAATGATAACGGCAACGTCAACAGCGACACCTACTACTACCACCTCTTCGATTGCATCTGCGTCAACTACTACAACTAGCGCAATAACCTCATCGCCATCATCCACCGACTCCGGTCTTAGCTCTGGGCAGAAAGCGGGGATAGGTGTCGGTGTGTCTCTTGGTGTTCTCCTGCTATGTTCCCTGGGATTTCTGTTCGTATGGTACAGACGTCGTCGTTATACACAATTCCCTCAGGCGGATACTAGTACTGGGAGTGGTGCAATGGCGCAGCAGCGAGGAACTGCTGAGATGAGGGAGGATACGAAGCCAACCGTCCCCGGGAATAATCGGTATCTCTCTGGAACGGAAACTGTGGTGTCAGAACTATCTTCACAAAATTATGATGAGAATGAGAGTAGTTACAGAGATTCTACTGTGCGCAGACCGATCAGCGAGCTCATGGGTACTCCGAGGGCGGAGATGGAATAGTAATATTCCTGTACAGTACTATTATATCAGCCACAAATTGATGATCATGTTTAAACAACGGTGTAACCCAGAAAGTCGACATTGCGTTGTCTGCATTGTTCGACTTGATCGACATATTGGTGTAGACTCGTGAATAACTGTATCAACAAATCATATTCTATAAATGCAAATATTTCCCGGAACATATTAACAAATCAATCAGTTCAAACCTATGCATCATCATCATCATCATCGTCAATCATTACATATATCCACCAGTAACCTTATGATTCTCCAACTGCTTTCCCGCTCTCTTATCCCCAATCAGCAGAGTCATTGCCTCCACAAGCCTGGCCGCCGCTTCAGGAGAGATCTGATGATGAAACACGAGCCGCCCGGTCGGGAACACCGTTACACCAGCCCGCTTTGCATATTCCACAAAAGCTGCCGGTGGAATACCGACTTCTTCCAGGTCTAGAACGATCATATTCGTCTGCACGGGCAGCGAGATTTTATATCCGGCTTCGCGGAGGGAGTCGGCAGTTCGTTTTGTTAACGCGTGAACTTTGGGGAGAAGAGGCATTGTGTATTCCAGGGCGCTTAGGGCGGCAGCAGCCATCATTCCAGGCTGTTCAATGTTAGTAAACTCTGAAGATGGTTGAGTTGATGCTAGAAAACAATATAACGAACCTGCCGCGTACCGCCACCAAACATCTTCCTGAACAATCTGGCACGATGTATAAACTTCTTTGATCCTACAATGATGCTTCCCATGGGAGCACCAAGGCCCTTTGCGAGGCAGATACTGATCGAGTCGAAACAGGCGCAGTATTCTTTCAGATCCACGCCCTCAGCTGCCACGGCGTCAAAAAGACGAGCACCGTCCAGGTGCATAGCGATGGGCTTTTCGCCTTCTTCGACGGGGAAGTTGCGGACGAATTCTGAAATTTCCTTGGCGTCTTTAAGGGGTAAAATGGTACCACTCAAGGAATTTTCCAATGAGACCACGCGCGTGGGAGGGAAATGAACTGATTTAATGTCAATATCGGAATACATCAGATGAACAGGAACGGGAAGGTCGACGTACTGTTCCCATCGGCAATTATATGTTTCTTGACATCATCCACCGTCAAATGCAGTCCGTTTTTAGGATGGACTTGAGTCACAGAAGCCTGCGACATAACCGGCATAGCACCAGTCTCCCAACAATGCACATGAGCTCTGTAATCGAGCAGAACCGTGTGAGGCGGTTGAGTCAAATGGGTTCGGAGACAGATTTGGTTCCCCATCGTGCCGGATAGAGCCCACATGGCTGCTTCTTTACCGGTTAACTCGACCAGGCGCTGCTGCAGACGATTGACAGATTCGTCGCCAGTTGCGTCGTACATGTCATCTTGGAAAGAGGATTCGATCATGGCCTGATACCGGAATTAGCTTAACTCGGATACATTCATGTACTAATCTGTCCAGCTACGGTATACGTAATGTTGAGTGACAAGAATAACTCACCTGAATCATATTGACAGTCGGCACTGTAACCGTGTCCGATCGAAAGTCATGTTCAACACGTCGTTGAGCCTCTCGAAGCTTATGCATAGAAGGCATAGTAAACACAGGAGTCTCATCTTCCTCTGTATTGTTATCGATATTACCCGGCCGGCCGTTCATCTGTTCTTGTGGTTCCCCATCCCGTCCACCATTACTCTGATGCAAAGCCTTCAAAGCATCCAACTTTGAAGCCTTCGGCACCTGAAGCCGCTGTTCGACGTCTTCCTCCGCAAACTCTCTTATTCCAGGAGCCATGGCCGTAATATGTATATATATGTATCGAAAGAAACGGCTTTCGTTACAGCGTAATATATATTTGGTAGTTTTCTGAATCGATCGCCAAAGGTTATATGCGTATTCGATGAAGCTGTCGGAGAAGTGTGTGAAGAGAACGAATGGAGGGGCTTCGATTCCGCGGGAAAGAAAATTCTTGTAGGAGGGGATGTACGGTATTTTTCGGCAAAATGAGTCATTCGTACCGCTCGTGCGTTACTAGTCTAGGGCTCCTTCCTGTTCGGGAATGGCGTGGGAGTCTAGGGCTTGGGCTTGCACGTGTCGGCCGTTTACCGTGTACTACTTCTACAGTAGTACATACTACAGAGTACGGAGTATGTGACTGTGGCACGCCAGGGTTGGTGTAGTTGGTTAAATAGGATGACAAGTTAGCATTCTGGACAAAAGTTTGCTATATACTACATCATTCCAAGGTTTCGCTCAGGTACGTACCACAGAAGATCACCCATGGTGCTGTCTGGTACGCACCATTTATTCATGAAAGTCCCCAAGTAGTCAATTCTCATCCAAGAAGTGCTGATCGATGACTTTTTGTTATATCAGCGCGCGCAGGCAGTTGCTAATCTAGACCTTAACTACCTATAATCATCTGTTCTCTTTACCGGGGGCGATAATGGAGTGGCGTCTCCCCGGGACAGCATCATTGATTGGTACATGCCACTCATCTTATTTAAGTTTGCTCAACGATAACACCTCATGATACATATTTGCACAGCAAACGTGGTACAGAACAGAGATACATGCAACACAGAGCACCTTAAAAAACTGAATATACAGATCCTCTCTTCATATAACCCCGCATAAAGGCGACCCCCTTGCTTCTGATGGATACACGAATTACGTATCCCCTTGCCAGACCCAGACAGATCGAAAAAGATCTCATGGCCCCGTACACATGCGTGGTGAGGAACTGTGCTAGCGGACCTCAACGGCCACCAGCGGAATTCACGGACAGCCTATGGACCCATAATTTCATATCGTCTTAGTAAATACCGACTGCAGCCGGTCCCTGCCGCGAACAAGCGAATATCGCCCATCAGCATCCGGCTTACTGATCATCTTGTGCATTCCATGAACGATCAGTCTTGGTTTCATTCCTTTCAGTGCAACCTCTAGTCTACGACAGGCCAGACCGCTGCCTATGTAACTTGCAATCTTTCCACGGAAAACCGGCGGGTTGGACGATCTGGCCGTGCTGATCGCTCGGAAAGAAAAGTTCATTTCCCAAAGGCATGGACGAAGATTTCATGCTGTCACAAACCATCGTATTTAAAGCTTCAAGACCAATTGGGAGCCGCTCGTTCAGGTGAAATTTACGTCTTGAAATCCAGAGACATCCCAAATACCAGTCATATCGAATGGGAAACCATCCATCGTGCCGAATGTTCCGGATATAGACATCATGTCATCTACGATGTCGTTGTGTGTGGCGGTTTCCGGCAGAATAATGGCTGCAGGATTCATAGCCATTGTCTCCTCCACGGGACCTCTGTACACTGCCTGGTCTTCTGTGTGACCAGTGGCTGCAGTTGTCATGTTGCTGATCTCCGGGTGTTGAGTGATGATTCTTTCGCAATGGTCCAGGCACATGTCGGCAACGTCAAAGTCCTCTTCATCACGGATTCTCCGCAAAAGAGTTCGTAAGTTATCGACATTTGTCAGGCAGGAGCGAGCGATTTCTTGGTCCGTAGTCTCTAGTGCACAACGGACAAGCAAGGTCGCCGTTGAGGTAAGGTGGAAAGCGCTGTCTGAACAACTTATTAATTCTGACCAATCCCAGTCTAAAATTTGCCGCACTTACAAGGCAACCAGAATTCTCGAAAATTCGCAGGTTGTAATGAGCACATAAAGTGAACAATTTCTTCCGCTGCTTTGCGACACTCTGTCTGAAAGTATCGACGAGCCTCTGGATTGTCGGTTTCCGTATTATTCACCTCCTGTAAAAGTCATTAGCACTGAAAACAGGAAGCAAGTTACTCATAATACCTACATGCAATTCCACCCGACATACAAGCATCTTCACAGCGAGAAACGCTAGATGCAAGCTACTTGCTCCGCTAAGAGGATTCTCCGTTTCAGACACCGGAGCTCGAAGCCATTCCGGCAACGAGTCTTCCCACGTATCCAAGTCGGTCCGGATATGCCTGAGTCTCTTGGAGTTCTCCCGACCAGGCTTATTCTGCAATTGGTAAACAAGCGGAAGTAGTTCACCTAGTATTTCCGTCAAGCGACAAAGGGAGATATGGCAATGTGCCGCCCGAATATGCTGGCTTGTGGCTCTGGGCTGCGTCACCAAAACCTCTACACTGGGCAGGGGAACATCATATTGACTTTTTGAGATCTGAGGCGGCACACCGTGCCCAAAGCTCCCCCACCGATCGTGAATGACAACACCCCACCACAGCCTGATTCGTTGCTTTTTATCACTGAGAGGAACCTTCCAATTGCTGGGATCTCTATTGAGACCTAAACAATGCGCAAGCGATACCAGGCGTCCGCAACTGATCGCATTGCCTGTCATGGAGAAAATAGGCCGTCCTGTAAGATCGAGTAATGCCGCACTTACTGTGGAGAGTCCAGGAGCCGAGTAATCCTCATGTAATGCTGCCACAGTCAGGTTGATGGCATATCGGGTATCAGGCTTCGGGTGACGAGCGAATTTCGGTGTATGCTTCCAGTAGACCAGTGACATCGCATAGACATGGCACAACAGAGTAGTCGGTGGATCATCGTCGGCATCAGATATATAAGCGTCCCAAAATGCTTGACCATCGAATACAGGGAAAGCCACATTGAATCGATCAATGAAACTGTCAAGTTCTGTTAGAAAAGGCTCCTCTACAAATAGGAGAAGAGCTTACAGTCTAACTAAATCCTGCTTGAATGGTCCAAGCAGATGCTCCAGTATCTCTTTCTGATTTGAACCCGGAGGAGATCCGAGGCGCACGCCTTGGCGCCGTCTTGAGACCGTAGTATAAAGAATGGGCTTTCGGGGATCATTCGAATAAACATTATACGGCTTGTTGCCGTTCTGAATATATGTGCTTGACCGTTCCGAGGGCATGAATTTCTCAATTACTTGGGCATCCTCCGCGGCGACTGGACCCACGATCAGCACTGACTCATTGTGAGGGTCCTCAATTTTCCGACGCGAATTATCATTTTCTCGCTTTTCACTCGGCACATGAAAAGTTGCTGAACCGTTCGCTTGCTCTGAGGAGTTATCATAGCTATCAACATCCTGGTCAACCGCTTCGGACCTCCGCTTACGCTTATGTCCCGCAAAAGAGGACGATGAAGTATTGTGTTTATCGGCGCCGATAGTTGGTGCATCTTCCGGCATCGAATCTTCTTGGTAGTGGCAATCGGCGCCTTGGATTCGGCACAAAACACAGGACTGGCCTGGGATATCGACGGTACATCGAGACTTCCGCTTGCGACAGAGATCGCAGGCTCTTACTTTGTGAGATCGATAAGGTCGCGAGCCCGTATTAACAATACCTGCGTGGGCCTTTGAAGACGGCGCATTTGGAGGAGGCGCGTTCGAAGGCATGGTGATGGAATAGCACCGCAGGCATTATCTCCTCATGTACCAGTTACCGATGTCGGCGACATTCAGCTGCGATTGGCTATTTGCTTGTATGGGCTCACGCAATATGTGGTGTCACCGTCACATCAATTGGCCGCTTGGAAGCGCAGACACTCCATCACCGCGCGCATCCAACGAGTTGCTTGAAAGAGTTGCTTGAAAGAGATGAGTGAGTGTTATGTCGTTAAACTTTCTTTCAAGAGGTCGAACTCTAACCGAAGCCGCATTTCGGTCGAAATCCGGTAAGCAGTAGCCAATCATAGCTTAGAATACTATCCGGCTGACTAAGATATTAGTCATTAGCCTTGTCCTTTGGTGCCTTAGCTGCGAGGCCTCAACGCTCTAACTTCGATTGACGAACCCATGGATCTACGATGACTAGAATACAGTCACTCAATAACCTCCTCTCTAAAACAAAAAGAGTAACGCAGGCTATAAAATGTAAACAAACAATGTCAAGTTTTCTCGAATAGCACCGCTAGGCCTACGAATTGCTGCCTCAGTGCCTCGAGGTCACGTCGAGGCTAATCCCTTTCTGACAGCGCGCTATTCCTCCCCGGGTTAGATCGGAGAGGTCTCTTTATTGGAGCAGTTCATCTCTCCCGCTGAATCAACGCTTATCTGGCTTCGTACTAAACTTCAATAACTCCAGATGCTTTATCACCTCATTTGGCTGCAACGACGATGCACATGCTGTTGAAGGAGCTCCGAAAATTTAATAATTGTGGTGTCATGTCGATTCGTGGATAGATGAACCCAGCAACGATCGATCCACTCCCCGCATTCGCCGTTTATAGCTTGCTGCTAGCCACTCAGTCGTTTCAGGTGCGAAACATCAAGCTGTTACCTAGAAGGTGTGAATTTGGATCGAGTCGCCTCCGTTGAACCTCGCCCTTGACCAGAGCTGTATTTTTGGTTCTATATTACCGAATCGTCTCTGGTATGCAATGATCGACCTAACTTGCCGTATTACATGATGCATGTGATGCATGCCGATGAGCCATCGCTTTTTGGTTTTCTATCCTGGAACTACCGACAGTCACCTCAGCAGCTCATGTAGACCATTGAACAATTTCGAGGATGGATCTGGATACGGAGGAGCACAAAGGCCACCACAGTGCCTTGACGGATAATGACTTGGGTGCTTTTGGTCGCTTGCCCCTCGACGTCATTCAGAAGTAGGGAATCCAACAAAGGTCCTATCACATGCAATAAAGCGCAATTCAAGCTAACCATGGCATCAATAGGATCCTTTACACAGTCGATGCTAACACGTTCGCGTCCCTCGCCGTCTTGAACCAGCAATGGAGGCAGGCGTCAAATAACTCTGAGCTCTACGCACACCACCTTACCCAATGCCCACTTTACGCAGCGTATCATGGTACCGGTACTACTTCGACAAATGTACAGACTCTTGACCAGTTGAAGCGAACGTTCTACCGAGAGACACGGAAGAATGCATTTCAAATATTTTTACGCCCTCACAAAACTTTGGTGACGTTGATATCGAGCTCGGTTGGGTCTTCAGCAGCACTACCAACAGGCGAGGCATTAAAGTTTGGTTTCTCTGCAAACGGTTACATTCTACTTTGCCTGAGCTCCTCTCGCATCTTCGTCTTGGATTTGACTGCGCCGGATATCAGAGTTCTATATGAGTTAAAGACTTCGCGCATGCCCTTGGCTGCTACTATTCTCGACGATGGCCGTGTTCTTGCCGTTGTCTCGCATCGCCACCAGGTCAATATTTATCATCTATCCAAAAGTGAAGCCAAACATGTCCAGGTATTAACATTAAACGATGTTCCACGGGCTCTCGCTCTTGCGCCGAATGGAACCGTCCTTGGCATCGCGTATGATGGAAGCATAGAAGTACACGCGTTGGGTGAAGATGTCACATCTACTCAGTGCCGAGCTGTCCGTTGCGGTAGGATTGATACGCTATCGTTTTCCTTGGATGGTTCTATGCTCATTGGATCTTCCGTGGACTGTCCTGATTTTGGCTTTGTCACCATTACCGCTCCGTTTCCGACTGATTCAATGGCGGATTTGAGCAATCAAGAGGTTCATATGTGGACTACGCAAATACTCTTTCCCGATATAGTTTCTGGGTACAGCTTTGTGACGCTGTTACCGAGTCAGATTAGCGGTGGTGAGAACTGGATCATGGGTTTCGACAATAGTCTGAAAACTTTTCGCGCAGTTCGACCAAAAGAGCCTAGAACTGGTTCGACTTACTTTTCAGGACCAGTATCTCCAGACGGCGCAGAAGAGTGCATGCCTTCTCTGGGTCCTGCTGTTGATCCCAAGGGTGAAGTAGTTGCCCTGGCGTTCCGTGGCGGTGGCCTGTTTCTTTATGGACTTCCTGATGATTTGAATGCAATGCCATTAAAATCTAACGATACCAGTGACTTTACTAATCCAGATTCTGCATTCACTGGAGACCAAACTAGAACTGTTACAAGACAACTAAGAAAAGGTCTTGACCAGGCATCACTGTTCATAGAAGGCCAGAAGGTAGCTGATATTCCAGGGCTGACTGCCGCTCGCTGGGTAGGAGGACGTTCTGAGAACGGTGATATACGGCAAAGACTGGTTGCTGTCGCTCCAGGCGGCGTCACCTCTTCTTCACTTGGGGATGAGACGATACCAGTAGACGGGGGAAGAATATGCATTTTTGATTTTCAAACATCAACCAAGGGCGGTGATATTGTCGAACTGACGATCGAACTTGGGGTGGAAGTACCATTGGTGCTCAGAGAACCCGATGCAAATCTCGAACAAGAAGTGGAGCTCGAGAGAAGGAGAACTCAGCTGCGTCGTGGCGCGACTAATCCACCAAGATTAGAGGCAAGAGAACCGATTAATATTTCAGTTCCTGCGATACCGGACATACCTAGCCAGAGGAGCGAATCATCGGCTTCTCCCGTCTTGGTTCCCGAAGCTGGCGACGTTACATTGTTTTTGGAAGGACCGTACAGTAATACTGCTCCTCGTTCTAGAGATACACTGCAGCGTGCAGCAACGGCGGCAGCTAGCAACAGAAGAGCTCAACATGTGGCTCGCGAACAAGATCGCCCTAGATTACCCGTCTTACATATTCCTCATGAGAGCGATGCAGACAATTGGGTACCGCCTCCACCACCTTATACGCGAAATCCAGACCAACCACTCCCAGATCACCTCAGACAGTTACTCCTCCCTACGATGACAGCTCCCCCCGGTGGTACCATGGACCAGGTTCCTCGCCAGGTGAGAAGAGCGAGTACGAACGGAGCTGATCGACCTGAAGGGGCTGCTTCTGGCGGCGGTTCTGGGATACTTTCAAGACGTTGGAGTACCCGTAGGCGTGCCGCAGATGCAAGTGAAGACGCTACAGGTAGAAACCGATTGAGTTTTAGACCTCTTTCTTTCAATAGAGCGTCACCTTCGAGAGGGAATCTGCAACCTACGATCACGCATGATCAAAATGCTTCATCTGATCGGTTAAATCAACCTGTTTCAGCTGTGCTGTCTGGGGAGAGCGACAGGAACAGACAGTCCGCAATACCGCCCCAGATAGTGCGAGAATCCTTGACCGAGAGCGGCGACCCGACACTATCTTCAGGGATCCCGAAAAGACAATTCAGAAACAGCAGAATATTCGGCACTTTCCGAAAGTCGACCAGTCACGGATCAGCAGCTAGTCAATCCAACGAGGAGCAACAGCAATACTTAGCCGATGATGGTCTAAGGAGAAATAAATCGATAATGCGCAATGGCAGATTCTCACGTTCATCACCAAATCTTGCTTTTAATGGCAACGCGGCAATAAATCGCATGTCAACTATCTACAGCAACGCTTCTCGATCCGTGGAACAGAATGGCGCCGTACGCCGGACTCGCTCACGATCTGAGGCCGCGCAACCTCCGGTGCCATTGACGGAGCAAGCTTTACAACATGCTCTTGCCATGCAGGGAAATGCCGCTGGAAGACGATTGCAGACACAAGCAACCCAACCGGAGCAGCAGCAGCAGCCTCCTCAAGAATCAGCGGTAGCTGATAATTCAGATTGGCAACAACCCAATCCCACGGAATCGGATGAATGGAGAGCACGAATAGAAGCATGGAACATGAATACAATAAACGAGAGAAGGAAAAGCAAAAGCAAGAATTCACGATGCATTGTTATGTAAAGAAGTAATGTCTGCTTTTGGGTTGTTTGTATATTTAAGTCGTGGTTTCTTTTGTTTTTATACGTTTTTAGCGAAGTTTTTTTATAAGATTGGCTTTCATTCTTTGAAGTTTTGAGTTTGAATTGCAAAGTTTTATACCCATGTCAGTCAGGTGCGGACTCTTCCAGGTTGAACTTCAGCGTGTTGTATAGCGAAATACATAGGATCAGTGCATTTTGTTTTGTCTTTTCCGGAAAATCATGGTAATGGCACTTCTCTGCCTAGAGGGGCACCCCCTCGTTTAAAGCGATTGTGATTTCATGCCGCAAAGACACAAGAAACTATGTCTATCATGGCCGAGATTCCTCGAGTGAGGATTGAATTTAGAGCACCTTGAATAGGGCATCATTAGGGCTTGGAGAGATAAGATAAGGTAGATAAGCTTTTTTATCGATAAGCATCGGGCAGTTTCCGACTTGACCCCGCACAATCATACGAGCAATTCTCATCTCCAATTGCTTCACTCACAGGGTCCCCGGAAGGAAAGCACCGTTAAAGGAACAGTCAATATGCCTGGTACCATCGTTAATGAGCAGGGGCTTACTCCCGAACAGCTCGAATTCTTCAACGAGAATGGTTTTCTAGTCATCCCACAATACCTATCATCAGAAGAGATTCAGTCCCTCCTCACAACCACCAATGATCTACTGGAAAATTTCGATCTGGCGACTCACCCCATGACTCGCTTCACGACTGGCGACGATGGGGAAACTGAAGGCGATGAAAAGGCCAAACATGTTGGAGACGATTACTTTCTGTCCTCCGGCAACAAGATCCATTTCTTCTTCGAGCCAGATGCAGTTGCGCCACCTGATGGAAACGCTCAAGATAAAACGCCTAGGTTATTGAAACCAAAGCATCTTGCGATCAATAAGATTGGCCATGCTCTGCATAGTAAATCGCCACCGTTTGAGAAGATTACAATCTCCAAACGAAATGCGGCTATTGCGCACTCGCTGGGGTTCAAGGATCCGAGGTGCTTGCAAAGTATGGTGATTTGCAAGCAGCCCGGCATTGGCGGACCGGTGCCGGCACATCGGGACTCTGAGTTTTTATACACTTCGCCTCCATCTGCGGTTGGTTATTGGGTTGCACTACAAGACGCGACACCCGGAAATGCGTCGTTGGGTATGTGGAAAGGTTCGCACAAGGGGAGGAAAGGTGGTCATATCCGTCGACGATTTGTGCGCGCTGCAGAAGGTGGTACAACATTCATTGCCAATGATGGACCCAGTCTGCCATTAGGCAAGGATGAGGAGGCATTAGGACAGGAAGAAGAGAAGGACTTTGAGGTTCTGAACGTTAAGGCTGGGGATTTGGTGCTTATTCATGGTAATGTGTTGCACAAGAGTGAGAAGAATACGAGTGATAAGAGTCGGTATGCCTATACTTTTCATGTTATTGAAGGAGCTGAGGGATGGACTTATGATGAGCGGAACTGGTTGCAGCCGCCGAAGGAGGGCTTTTCGCGGTTGAATGCTGCTTTGTAAGGCAATTAACATGGCTTATAAGTATATCTACACATCTTATTACAATGGAATCATCTGTATTGTTCTCTTAATGATGGTATAATATTTTATATCTGGGATTATGTACATAGCTCGAATGAGTACAACTATCAACGCAACGTTCGCTAGCATGACCTTTGTGACGCAGACGAACGCAGAAAAGAGTGACTTGAGTGAGACAAACCAACAAGGAACGAGGAACGCTTGAATGCAAAAACGAAAAAGGAGCAAGAAAAGAGGCAGTAGCTAATTAACCGAAAAGCATGACAATAAATGCATTTACATTAAATCGGAAAGAACTAGTCCTCTGCATGATATGTCTTCCCCGTCACCGGATCAACAGCCCCTTCATCAAAATCCGACTTATGATGCGCCTCCTGGCTTCCTACCACATCATCAGCGGGCGAATTTGTCGCCGCAATGTTCGAATCCTGCGGCCTGAAATTTGACAGGGACGTATCCTGTAATGCATACAGATTCTGATTATTGCTCGTATCCACGGAGCTCGCACCGGTAGATGTCAAATCGTAGTTATAATTCTGATCCGTCATATCTTGAATGATTCGTCGCGAGCCACCGCCTCCAGCACTGTCGGCTCCTGTACCTGATTTTGAAGATACGAGTTCCTGGCCTGTTTGATCGAAGCGGCGTTCTTCATAGGTGGCTGGTTCGCCGAGATCTTGGTGCGCGGTGCGGACGACGGTGTTGCCGGAGGGGTCGGTGTGGGAGGTGGTTGTGTAGCGGTGGCCGGTTGTTTCTCTGCCGGTTGTGCTCGTTGTTGCTGAGCTGAAGTAGTATGAAGAGCTGGTTACGTTGTCGTCAGACATGTTCACCTAGAGGATCTTGTATTGTAACTTAGTATAGAGGGTTAGGGAGTGACGTGGAGTAAGATTTGAGAATGAAAACGAAGATTCAAAGACAGAATTAAGGCGTCATAAAGCCCAACAAGTATGCAAGAGACAGAAGTGAGAAGAGAATAATGAACATTGAAGAACTGAAAAACGTGATGATATTGACAACCTCGATGATGATGATGATGATGATGATGATGATGGAGGAGGAGAACAGCCGGGTTCAACACTCTTTTATAGACCTACTTAGTCTAATCATGCTGTGGCAACCAAACCCAAACCCATGGATACGACAAACTATCAACCTTAACCTTCAACCAAGCAAACTACTAGAGATAAGCTTAAAATGACATCAAGTTCCCGAATATTTCCTAATTTGGAAGCTACAACTCGCCCCCTTATGATGATCGACCCCAGAAAGTGAAACCGCTTTCAAATTTATATACATGTGATTAGTTGATGTTAAGTTTTGGTATCGGGAAGAACCTAACCTTTCAAGCTCTTGATCTGGGTTGTTGAAAAGTTTGTGGTTGTGGAAGAGGCTGAGTAAGTTAAGCGGAGGTGCATTCCGCGCCTGTCAAAGCTGAGTTGCGATGTCATAGATATAGGTCCTTGCTCCACAATCTAATCGATGCACTTGCATAATTCCGGTGATTTGCAGAACCAGGAGACGAGTTTCTGAACCCGGGAGGAATTCCCCATGGAACGAGTACTCTGTTCCAAACACATGGATGGAAAAGTATTTATTTACTGGCCGGCACTTCAACGCCACTGTCAAATGTTTGCCTTTGCCGTCATTAACCATACCCATACGAATTTGAACCATGTATCTATGCCGAAAACAAGGTTATAACAGAGAAGATGGTAAGGAACGGAACCAACAATGGCTTGAATGCACTTTTCGACCTTCATAGATAGCGATATAGAAAATCCAGATTCGTCGAATTCAGCGCATCTAGGCGTGGCGTACAAGAGCCAAAGTTCCGCGCAAATTCTTCGTCGAATAGATACGGCTCTGATAAGTCAATATCGACTTCGTTGCTGGGCAGAGATAATGGCGTCATCTCGGACCAGTTCTGTGGTTGTGCTTCGCTGAGCATTTCCTCTTGTTGTGGTTGTTGTACTGATGACGGTGGATGGTGTTGTGGAGATTCTTCCAAGGTGGCGACAGTTGAAGAAGCTGGGTTAATTGAATCTGGAAATAACTGGGCATTGCGCAAGAACTGTCTTGATAAATCTGTGATGCTCGCTGTTGTTGACGTTGTTGAATCAATGTTCATGTTTGTGCTGGTGATGCTGGCCTTGCTATTGTTGTGCTTCTCTTCTGATATCTTCAAATACTCCGCCGTGCTCTCATCCAGGCAATAAAAGAATATCTCCAACACCCAGTAATTCAAGTCCCAGGATTTTTGCAGCTCCTTTAATCCGAGTAAGCAAAGCTTCGCTCGATGTTCGGCGAGTTTTCGTTCAGTGCCTTCTGAGCGCGAGAAATGTACGGTGTGAATACAGAGGGCGGCGAATATGTTTGTGATTCTATAGTTGCAAACAGGCAAAAAAGTTAGCACCCACCTTACTTTTGAAATTTCGGCCATGGGTTAGAAACCTACAAGTGAACCATGCCATGCTCACTCAAGTTGTGGGATAGCATGTCCTCGAGGATTCGCGTACACTGACACGCAGCTTCAAGTGCCAATCTTCCTTCTTTTCGTTTCTTTTCATCAGATGGATCGAGGTATGATGGTCGGTAGAGAAGTATGTAGAGATAACTATAACAGTATACTCAATCAGCTTCGAAACAGTACACCGAAGTTGCATGCAGCAACCTACTTGTACGTAATATTGACAATCCCTGCAAAGTACATTGTACCATGCTCCAGTGCTTGAGAAAACCTGAGTTCTGGCGGTAGTTCGGATTCAAATTGCACCAACCGGGCTTTCAGTTTCTCGCGTTCACTAGGGTCGATTCGAAGCCTGCCGGGGAGATATGCCGCCCAGACGACTTCACGAACTATGCGTAAATCAGTCATGGGGTTCTAATCACAGTTTATGAAGTATTAATAGACTTACGCAACCTCGCTGCCCTTGCCATCTGTATCATGTACGAAATATGCTCCGGTCGTTGTGTACCAAATATAGCCGTGTTTCCCACGAAGCCTGACTCATCAAAGTCCCCCTCATTTAGCATTGAAACATCGCAATCCTCATCTCGAATTCGAGGTGGCAGCCCGTAGGCAGCGGCGACTTGTTGATCACGTATCTGTGAAAACGGTCAATAGCTGAACAACAAGTTATTCATGTGACACAACGTACATATAGGGACCAGAATAACCGTTTTCTGACACTCTTCTCCCTGGGTTTCAAAAGAGATAACTTGGACCTACGAAGCCAAGTCAGATGCTTCAAGGTAGTGACTAGTCTTCAGACTTACAGCATATGCAGACCTCCAGTCTGAGCAAGACTGATGGCAGCGCCCAACCAATACCGGGTATCCTTCTCGTGGCCAGGGGTACTACGCCAGAAACTCAACAGAAATACCGCCTGCAACTTCGAAAGCGAATCCGTCTCGCAGTCTGCATCAAAAATCTCCTTGCCGCGATCGTAAAAATGGAACTTGGCCTCATAACGATCACGAAAACCAGATGCCTGAAGTGCTTCATCACTGCAAAGACTAGCACCAATAAACAGGATAGATTGAAGCAACAGCGGGGAGATGGTCTTATCCTTACACGAGTTGCTAATCTCCACTCTGTCGACAATCGGGAAACAAGGATGGAACCATTCAAAATAAGCCGTGAGAAGCATCTCACACACGGCTGGCTCTGGGAAGTCGAATGCGCCCTCACGAGTCAATTGCTCAATTTTGCGTGCTTTTCGACTCGCAAATAGCGAGAAGCTCACTGATCTTCGCGACACAACATCGGGGATGGGATATTGCCATTTTATTTTGTTCGACTGGGTTGCTGAGTCGCCGGCTTCAAGTGGCTTGCTCCCTTCTTCGACGACACAAGTCAGAGGACTCGATTCGCCGAAGAAGATTGTCCGATCGAGCTCGCTCTTGATCCGAGCATGCGGCGATTCAAATGTTGTGCTGTTAAGGTGCACGCTAGTATCAGGAGAAAGTATATCCCGCTCGATTCTTGGTCCATCTCTTGATCGACTCACTGGATCTTTAGCTGCTCCTTCAGCTCGTGGGTTTATACGCAGTGTATTGGGGTGAGGGCTAACAATGTATCTTGGATATCTGCAGATGAGGTCAGTTCATGCCACCAAAAGTTCGCCTTCATGATTGAATTGGTAGCAACGTACTTTCCTCTCCTCGAGATTCCAATCTCACAATGTGAGCCTGAGGCTCTGCAATTATCGCAGGGCTGTCTCTCGACGACATTACATTTGACTCGTCGAGCATTGCAAGTAATACAGGCCCTTTTTGCGCGTGTTCTCGCAGTGCGCTGGGTTTGAGGTTTAGAACTCATGGCTGTTGTCTTGAACAATGTCTGGACATGACATTAATTCGTCGACAAAATCGTATAATCTGAAAATAGCTTTTGATTCGTCATTGGCGTCTCGACGAATTTGTTCCGAGATACACCCATGCGTCTGTAGATGATTGGATTTGATATCATGTGCACGAGACCGAATAGATGTGTGACATGAACATGTTCAGACCAATGACACGAGCAGCATTTGTCACCATCGATCCTATCAGAAAAATAGGAAAATGGAAAAAGGGAAACAAAAGTAAAAATTCCTGTCAACAAAAAAAAAAACATGGGCTCGATTTGGGGCAAGCTACTTCCAAATTAGTCAGTCTCGTGCTTGATTTCGCGCAGGTTTCGGCTATCATGTAACCGATACGCAGATCCGACGTATTTTTCGATGAGTAGCCGGTTCTCGACTTAAAATACGGGTAATTCCAATACATATACCTCCAAGGCTCACGGAGTGGTCTCTCTCCGGTAGTACGTTGGGAGTTGAATCTTATGATCAGATCAGATAATTACATGCAATGCACGCTCGATCATACAACATCAGTTTGTTGGGAACATTGCATTGAAATCTTCAACAATCATCTAGTATCTATACAATTAACATCCGTATGAAGTCATGCCAATCTAACTCCGTTCCATGAGGGTATCCAGACTTTTCTTTTGTAGTTTCTCTTCTCAGAATAACATAATCAAGAAACTTTGAGCATATCCAACATGCCTTTCGTTTGCCAGGCCTGTTGCGCTCGGTCAACCTCTTCGCGTACTCGCTTGTGTAGTTTGATGACTTGGGCATCCACATCCGCGGATTGACCGAGATTACCGGAGTAGATGTCAAGTATATTCATTCCAACTTCAACGCAGATGTTGACAAGGCGTGGCTCCATGATGGACTTATAAACCCATTTCAAGATCGGCTGGAGAGTTACCTCGTCACGATTCATCAATGCAGTTCGTAGAGCCGAGCGATGTCGCAGGGCAGTGATGAGAGTCAGTTGTGCGGTTTTATCGGTACCGGCCAATACTCGATCCAGAGCGTCAGAGTAACGAGCATGACGAAGATCGGACTCCCAGTCGGATTCCTTCTTTCTCCTTTTAGTGTCCTGTCCTTGGATGATAATATCAACTCCTTCGCCGAGGAAATCTTGGCCGCGTATGCGTTTCTCAAAACCCCGCCCACGAGCTTTCTTTGCCTCCTTTTTATCGTGCTCTTCGATTCGACCTTCAATCAAAGCTTGCATCTCCTTCTGGCGTTCTCGTTCTCGGATCTTTTGTTCGCCCGAAAGCCGGGTCTTGATGGAGAGAAGACCAGATTGCATACCAACAGCGATATGCTTATCCTCCCTCTCAGGACCGGATGTGAGAATGCGCAATGAAAGAATAGGTGATGGATACTTCGAGCCAGCCACGACCGACCACCCGGTCGTATCGAATACCTTCAAGTGCCCATCTAAAGCTCCACTGACCACACGATCGCCCTTTGATGCCAGGGAAAGTGACGTGACTGTCTTCTGGTGACTCTTGATCATATGTAAAGGTTTGCCACCTACCACGTCCAAAACTGCGATCTGATTGTCTGCAGAAGCCAACACTGTCGTTCCGGAAGGCATTGGTAAAACGCATTCGATTGCAGC
Source organism: Talaromyces sp. PYS2103 (assembly GCA_023625975.1). Classification (NCBI taxonomy): domain Eukaryota; kingdom Fungi; phylum Ascomycota; class Eurotiomycetes; order Eurotiales; family Trichocomaceae; genus Talaromyces; species Talaromyces sp. PYS2103. The sequence goes on along the minus strand of JAMAGB010000018.1, from coordinate 104,297 downwards.
ACTCATCTGGAAAGTCATCACAGCGCGACCATCGACACGTGGATCCCATAGCCTCACTGTTTTATCATAACTTCCTGATACAACCATGCCGGCGGAAGCCATGGAGCCGGGAAGGAAGGCACCGCTACGAACATAGTCTGTATGTCCAGTAAAGGTTCGCTCACTATTTTCACTTGGTAAACTCCATAGTCGAACCGTACGGTCATCGCTCGTGCTGAGAAGTGTAGTTGGGTCGCTGGGTGAGAATCTTGTAACCCACACGGGCTGTTTGTGATCTTTCCATGATTTCAAGATAGCACGAGAATTCACATCAAAAACTTGTATAGTACCGGTGTCATCGCCGACTGTAATGATACGTCCATCGGGTCGAATATCGGTACCTCGTGCAGTATCGTCGAATCTTGTAATCGTCTTTAGGAGTTTCCGTGTTCGAACAGAGTAAATCTGAACTCGCGCACCGGTTGTGACAGTGAAGACATCGGGAGGCTGGGCGGCAGAAGGATAGGCAGACAACGAAGATGGGACGGATGGTTGTGTAATGAGGTTGATCGGGTTGTTAGATGGCGAGGAGACGAGAAGGGGGTTTTTGAACGATCTCCAGTAGAGTTGTTCTGTCGTCAATTTTGTCGATGGCAGCTGCGGGAGCTTGACTTGAGGGAGAGGGAGGACTGGCGCAGCCATTGCGACCAGGAGGGAGAGGACTGGTTTCTAAATGGTCTTTTGTGGCAATGAAAATACGATCCAGTCAAGGTATTGCTGAAAGATCTAATGTGTAGAGAGGTGATGCCTGTGTTGACCTTGATCGACTGATCGTTGATTTTTTTTACTGTTGTCTCCAAAAAAAATTCACGATAAAATAGATTACGGTATAATACACGGTACGTATCGACAAGAGTGGGGATTTAGTGCTTATCGTGGTCTTGGCCAATCAAAACTATCATTCATATCTTAGCATGGTATACTGCTCGTACACAGTAAGATTTGAGATTGTGAAAATTGCAAGAGCAATGATCTAGACTGCAGAATTGTTCAGAATTGTAATTTAACTCAATCTGCAAGAGAATATGTGGCTGCTGGACAAATTAGTCAATTCTATAACTAGTTAAGTGAGATAGATTGTGTCCTGCTCGGCCTCGGCCTCTTATGCGCGACGATTATTAATAACTCCGTACCCAGTCAAGATTCAAAAGTGATACAGAGCAATACGATAGGTATTAGCTTGTAATCTGGACGTATTTGGAGCATTTTTATACAGAACTAAGCCAGAAGAGATCTAGTGATTAGTTATGGGCGAATAAGAAAGCTCTAAGTCGTAATTAGCTGTAATTAATGATGATATACATTTCTTATCTCTGGCATTGGTTATTTGTACTCGTGACTTGCCCGCTTCCCCTCTGAATGGAGTTCTCCTCAATAATGAGGAAAATTGGACGTTCGCCGTAACCCTAATCCATGGCTTCTCACCCGATAGGGTTCACCTTGCATATCAGCATACAAACTACAGTCAATCAGAGTCGAAAGCTAGCGAATGCCAATCAGGGTGAAAATATCAGCCAATCAGAACGCAGCCTCGGTTAGGCATCTCGCTGCGACAACTTCATGCATACCACAAATCAATGCCCTTCATGGATAAATCCAATCCGTTCAGAGATTCCCATCAGTTTTGACTCCCAGGTCGCCAAAAAAAAAGAATGAGTTTCTAGTCTGACGGATAGATACCCCGGTATAATATTGTAGCGAATAGGGATAAGGATGTAGTTCTATTTCGAAGAGCAGTTAGTTATTATTAGAACAGGGTCCATGCAGATGGGTGTATTTCACCGGTGGGTTGATCATTTGTAATCGAATGCGCCAATTCTGCAGCAGGGTTGCAAGGTTGAATGGCCTCGGCATTTAGATAGCGACGCAACCGTGAAGTGTCTTCACTATATAAAGATGGATGATGGCGTCTTATCCTCCGTACTTACATAGGGCAAGCCGCACTACCAAACACCAGTCCAGTCCATACTTGCTGAATCTTGAAATTCGGTATATAACCTTCAAAATGGTAAGCGACCCTACCATTTGGCTTTGATACCCCCGTGCAATTTTAGGAACATGATGATCTAACGATATTTCAATCAGAAATTCCTTCGTCGTATAAATAGCGGACGTTCACCGATCACAATGTCGGATCAAGACCATAATGAGGCCATTGCATGGATCAAGGAATTCCATAAATACATGGATTCCTTGGACTCCAACCTTGCCATCCCCAAATTGTTTGCGGATGACTGTGTTATGACCTTTGGAACAAATCCAGCAATCACTGGTAAATCCAATATCATCGAGTTTTTCAACAACCAGTTCCCGCATCTGGAGAGCATGAAGCACACCATCAAACATGTGGATGTTCTGCCAGATCGGATATATCAGGAGGCTGATATCCGGTACGTGGTTAAAGGAGATCCTGAAAGAAAGGAAATTTTAATCAATGGCATCGCTATCTTTGGAAGAAAGCCCGGAGAGGAGAAGATGAGTTTCTTTACAGTGTATTTGGATCCGACGAAGCTGCATGAGAGAATGACGGCAGTTAGGGAGGGTTCAGTTTGAGTTTCTTGTTTTGGTCCTTTATCGATTTTTTTTTTCCGACCTTGGGGCGAGAGTTTGAAAGGATTGGCACTTTGTTTGTATCTCTCTCTCTTGCATTGGATTTCATCTTGTGGTTTCATAGCGCCCAATCAACTGTACCTAGAAGATCCAGGCTTCAGCCACATCTAGTCTGATACATGACATCCCAGCCAAGCTGAAAGTACTCCGTAGTGGCGTTGTGCGCAAGTGTCTTACATGAATTACTCGATGGAGTAACAGATCTTCGGATTAGGCTGCAAGGTTATGGTCGAAGACGTCTGAATGGAGACAGCGAAGGAAAGGAAGAGCACTCGCAGTGACACATCGTAGAATAAGAGTAGGACCTGCATTAGCCTTGTTGAAACGGATCGTGGAGGATCTGCCAGAACAAGCAGGTTACGTATTACATAATCGAGTCAAAATATCACGTGCGGCAGTGTGTGGCTGGGCGAATGAAAGGCAATGGCGGTGCACTGACACTGCAAGGGTTGGCGGCTATTGGCCAATTGGACGCGAGAATCGAGAAGAGTCAAGCCTGGCTCCGATCCATTATGCCTGGTTCGGTATAGTGCCTCGCCCTGCCACCGGCCCCTGCCAAAAGTGACGCAGCGCGCATTCCCAGCCTCCCCGCCCTGCCCACTCCCGATTAGGCCAGAACAAAACAAGCCCCACATCAAGAGAGAGCTGTGCCTACTGCCAGGCTTACCACTTTCTTTCCTTTCTGCATTCTTGTCGTCTCTCTTGATTTTCTGCCATCCCTCCAATCCTCTGTGCCCAGCATCATCGCTGGTAGCCAGATTGTGCCCTGGCAATTCTTCATCTCCCCTCTGAATTGCAAAATGCTTAGTATCGATATCAGCATCTAGAGTCCGATCACGAGCAATCAGACGAAACCCCTTTCTCAGTGAACAAAAAGACAGCCAGCTCTATTAGAGGCTTGCGAGTCTCTCCTACGCGATGGCGCAAAAGGCAGTCAAATTGTCGTCTGCCCACGGGCATACTGCGGGAATATTTGCAGACATGTCCGTTGATGGTCCCCAAATCGGCACACTGGTAGTCATCTTTGACCGAGCGAAGAATCTGCCAAATCGAAAGACAATAGGCAAGCAAAACCCGTACGTTGCTGCACGATTGGGAAAGGAAGCGAAAAAGACAGACACTGACATGAGAGGCGGTCAAACTCCACGATGGTAAGGAATATGAACTTCGTGAAGAGCCCAGTCACAGCAGGGAGCGCTAACACCATACTAGGGACCAGGAAATTCGATACACCGTCCATGAATCGCCGGATTACCTTCAGTTGAAAGTATCCGTTTTTAACGACGACAAGAAAACGGATCTGATCGGAGAGACATGGGTGGACCTTAGCTCAGTTATCATCCCTGGTGGTGGACAGAGCGATTCGTGGCACGAATTGAGGTTCAGGAACAAGTATGCGGGCGACATTAGACTCGAGATGACATACTACGATACGCGTCCGGAAGACGAAGCGGTCATTGAAAGGAGGACTGTGGTGACAGAGAAGCCGCAGACGAGATCGAACCATAATGCTGTGACTCCTGCGCTGACTCCTGCGCCTACTAATTCGTCATCACTCTCGGGACCGCGACAGCCACGGCCCATCAAACGACGACCCCTACCGGATGACCCGACTGGGGCTTCTCCGTCGCGAGCATCTCCTGCGGCTCCTGCGGCTCCCGCGGCTCCTGCGACTGCGACGACTGCTGCGACTTCTGTGACTCCTGTGGCTCCTGTAACTCCTGTAACTCCTGTGGCTCCTGTCGCCGCTGTACCCCCCGCAGCGCCTGTTCAAGATTATTCAGCGCCAGTTCTCTCAAACACCCAGCCTCCTCGACCTAGTCCCGAGTATGCTCCGTCTCCAAGCTCTCAACAGAGTGATGCTCGACCATCCTCGAGGCACACAGATCTACCGTTATCACGACCATCTCTGGTCACTCAGTATGATCATAATGTGGCTAGGGTAACTAATATCGATCCCGTTGAACAGCGGGGCGACCCATACAGTGCTCAACCTCGCCCTTACCATGACCCGAATGATGTTTATTATGGAGAGCCTCAAAGACAGATGCATCCTCCTGTTGCAGAAGACTACGGTGATCCCTACGACCCTAATAGCTACCAGGCGAGAAGCCCTCACGAAGGCATTGATCCGTACTCTCAATATTCTAACCAGTCACGTCCCTCCCATCCCGATGAAATCCGGTACAGCGCGGAGCCAACACCCTACATACCCAACAGACACGCTTTTCAGGTGCCGTCTCAGGAGTATGCTATGAACGCCCAAGACGATCCCTCGTACTTTGAAGAAAACAGTCATTATCGGTATAATAACACACTCAATCAGCCGGATCCGCGTCGACAGAGTCCTTTGCGTCAACTCATGGCACCGGAAGATGATCGCTTTGCATACGCTGCTATGCAGCCGACTGTGGAAGATGAGAATGATGAAGGTCTACCACCGCCGCCACCTGTTCATAGAACAACCGTCAATACAAACATTCCAGCTTCTTCAGCGGGCCCTCCAGCTTACAAAGCTTACTCTCCACAAGAGTATACGCCTGCACATCCCGAGGTGCGCGATTCGCATAGACCTGCACCTATATCTCCAGCTGAACAGGATCTGGCGGTTTCAATGTCAAGGCCATCTCAAGCCCCGTCGAGATCTTTCTACGCGGAACCACCGAGCTCGTCAGTTCCTCCAAGCCTCGCTGCTGGCTATAACACGGCAAACGAATCAGTGGAAAATCAACATGCACACACTCCAGACCGCCAATATGGCCGGTTTCCTCCCGATGCACCCTCGCGGGAAGTTACAGCCCTTGTATCAAACATACCCCAGCCCCAAACTTTTGCCATTCAACCATTACGCACGTCTCCAGCACCGATAATGGATAGGGCTAGATCAATTAGTCCAATCCCACGTCCATTATCTTACAGGAAGTCCGTAAGCCCTCGCCCGGCATCCAGAGACGAGCGTGACGTGCCCAGTACTCCTTTTTCTCCAGATTCGTTCGACACCTACAATCCAAGACGGTCACCGTCAACTATTCTCGAGGATGGATCGCGGTATGCGACGCCCGATCGGAACGTCGCAGGTAGTCGACCGCCCAAGGCAGACACGGATGATGGCCCTATTATTGGAGATGACGGACGAATCATTGATCCTTCAGATCATCTTCCATCGGAGAGCTGGGCGCCCGAACCGGAGAAGAAGAACAAAAAACCAGAAGTTATCATTCGTTTTAAACATAACCCCCAACATTCTTCGTACTCTCGCCCATCACCACGTGAACAACAGCATCATTCTGCCCCGACAACTCCAGATGCTATTGTTCGGAGTGGGGCGAGACCTCGTAGCACTTACGTGTTACAGCAGCCACGGCAGTCTTATGAACGTCATCAACGCACCGCGACAACAACCACGTACACCCCACCTCGGCAATCCACCAGGGACTATGACAGACATGATCCCTATGCACAGCCACAACAACACCACGCACATTCTCCGACAACCTACAGTACTCCACCGCGGCGGAGATCGATTTCTCCCAATCCACAACCACGCTCTTCGCCACTTTACTCTTCCGCCGACAGCGGACCCCCTATTCCCGCCAAAGTTCCTATCGCGGCGCCCGTGTCTAGCGGATACATGGGCGGTGGAATGAATGCACTAAGCCAGGAGATGCAATCAATCGATATCGGACCCGGAGGATATGACAACAGTCGCGCGGTTAGGAGATATGCACCTCGAGTGTCAGTTACTGGGGGCGCCGGCTATCGATGAACGATTACGTCGAACGATGATCATGATTGGATATGTTGCAGAAAGAATTCTAGGCGGGTGTTGGCTGAGAAAAGCATTATTGGCTCTGGCCAATTTCCGGGCGTTACCAAAATTGGATTGGCGTAAGTACTATTTTTCTTTTTGACGTTTTGTATGACTTGTTTATTTTTGTTTTTGTTTTACTTCTACTCGATTTGCATGGATTGTACTTATAGATTGGTGTTACAACTCGTACAATGAATTCGATCACGACATGAACTTACGGAATGTCGTATTTCTTCAAGGGTGACGGAGTGCGTCCATTCTTTATAGCTGAATGCAGTCAACCCTGGATATAATGTCCCTGGTTTATAGCACAACCCGAGTTGAAGCACCAAAAACTGGTAAAAAATTTTATTGTTTGTTTGTTTGTTTGTTTTATTCCCCATACAAATGTCCTTCACACCTGGATGTACTCCGTACTCCATAGAATACCCTAAAATAGTGGGGGCCTTCGCATATCTATGATTATATAATCAATATCTAGCAATATCCTCTTTCCCAGCAACTTTTACTAACAAATCTCGTTATTTGTATGGCACTCGATATATAGCACTGCCTGTGTTATAGCACATTTTTCGGCTGTCTGAATTAGGTGCTTATATTCCAGGGGTTGGCTGTATAAACTTCTGACACGACAAGCACTAGGTTGCAATTGCATGCATGCATGGGTGGGTCCATTATGCAGCCCTACGGAACTAAAAATCGGCTAGCCACGTTACACATGGCGTCCGTGCGCAAGATTGCCCTAACGCCATCACGTTCTCTATCAACATCCATGGATAACTCGGATGTTGGTGGCTGGAAGAACACACTAACAGGTTTGTACTCGGTGCTATCGGTGAGTTCGTACTAAGTTTTGGTATGCATTGCCTGTTGAGCGGTACATTGTTGGATCTGGCCGACAACTGGTAGACTGTCGATACTATTATATCATAGGAGTTGAAGTTTTTTGCTTTGTTTTTGATGTCCATAAACAGTTTATTTTGCCACTAGCTATTGATTTATACGATTCCATGCCCCTCCCCTAAATAGTCATATCACTAGTACCAGGATATAGGGGTATCTGTCATCCCTATACAATTCAATACATGGCTAGACTGTCATATCTGATCAACTCATATTACAACTGTCAATCTATAACTAGTTCCCCGAGGTCCCCGAGATTGATAAGATTGTCTCTTCAGTTGGAAGAGGTCTGAATAAAGCTTGGGATCAAAATAATCTGACTACAAAGGTTCCCCGAGGTCCCCGAGCTTTTGGTCTATTCTTCAGCTGGAAGAACAAGTGACATCAGAACAATGACTTGTGATAACTAGTAGTTCGAACTATCTATTGCAGAACTTGACTTTTCAAGTTCCCTCCAGGCGTGGTCATTCATATTATTTCCAGACATATTTCGTCATATTTTGCAAGGCGAGGTATTCAAATTGCCCTGCTGAAGATATCAAGTTTTAGATATGGGCATATTACCTAAAATGGTAAAGGCCAGCGAGAATAAAGTTATTTTCCGTCTTTCAGGCGAGCGCCCCCCTGGTAAGATTCGGAACAAAGACAGGCTGTCTGTATGAGACCAAAAGTGGGTTACAGGCCAGAGCTGACGTTTGGTATTGCGGGGTCAGTCTATCAATTATTCAGTCCCGAAATTTGTTTGACTGTGAAAAAAGAACTGGTTTCTGCACAATTTACCCCTGATAAGGAGATTTGCTTTATTGGAACATTTCTGTTCGAGTAACGTGCTAGAAGAGATCTATGGAGTGGCTATTCAAGAGGTACAGCCTAGACCATGTTCTTTGGCATAGTGTCAGGAGTACCGGTGCAAACAAACAACTGACCAGAGCCTCAAACGGCGAAATACTGTCTTTGATCAACAATTTGCCGCAATCACAGCGCACGTCCATCAGTACTAGAAGTTATTGCGGAGAACTCCTACCAAATACGCCCCCTTGTTCTACAAGACTCGATAAGAAAACGTGGACGAGTCCGTCTCAATTGAGACAAAGTTTGTCAATTTGGGATTGTTATGATATGGGTCATTTTACGCCTTGAAGTACTGGTTGATACTCATGCTGTTTCCAGGGCATCTCCGTCACTTATCCCCGTCAAGGCGTAAAATCGGGGATGCAAAGAAACAAACTGATAAAATACAATACATATTTGTAGCTATTCCAATTGCCCAGTTTAGAGCCGCGTAGTATTTGAGTGAGATTGAGCGTCATGTCGGATTTGCCCTTGAAGTTTCTAGCTATCATTGTGATTTCTTCAACTATAAAACCCCCCTCTCCTATCTTGTTTGATCTCACCTTCTCCTTTATCTCTTCCTCGCTCATTCTCTCAAGTCTGCGAGCTGGGATAACCACAGAGAAAGTGCATCGTGTGCTGTTTAACCCTAAGATCAGTAACAACATGTACTGCTCTGGATGATATTGTCCTAGATTCATTTATCAGGCTCACGGATATCAGTCACATTATCTGCCCATACTGTGAGAGTTCTCTCATATCTGCACGACATCTTCCCCATTTCATCCCTCTGACTATTGAACTTCATCTGAGGCCCCCATCCCTCCACCGCTCGACGCTCCCTTCAGCAACTCCGTTCTGATTCGGCACCGCCGCGCTGAGTCAGGTAATTATTGCCATTTTGTGACGAGGGAGCAAAACACAAAGAGAGTCATAATTTCTCCTGTGCCTCCTTTTCCCTTTCCCCTCTCTCCCTCTCATCATGGACCTTGAGCGGTCCATCTTGAATAAGACCAACACCATATCCAAACACTCTCCCTCTCTTCAGAGACATCCTGGGAGTCACGATCTTTCTTCTGTTGACGACTCCGTCTTGTCTCGTTTCTCTCATTTTCATACGTACACTGGTTCAGCATCATCGACAGCGACGTTGTCACCTACATTCACTCCTTCTTCATCACCATCTCCATCCTTGTCTGCCACTCCTCTAATGTCGTCACATTTCACAGCTGCTGCTGATAAAGAAGAGTCGAGGATCGAGAAACCCATTCCTGTTCGAGCTCCTGATGAGTACCATCATAGTCATCATAAACTTCTGGCTATGGCTGATATAGTTTCCGATCCTTCGTACTCTGCACAGTCTACTACTTATTATCAGACTTATCATCAGAATCCTGCCCATCTGTACGCCGATTCCTCTGGACGTCCGTACTGGCAGCACCCTCTTCTCACGCCGTCTACAACTACGTCAACTCAAGAATACGGTCGACACAATGACTCCATTCCATCTGTATCAGCTGCCGTCGGAGACTCTTCAGCCCATGGCAGTGAAAACGCATACGATGAAGATGTGACAGATAACGAGGATGACAACACCACCGACGATCGTGATGCGATTGCATACGTCTCACCACCTACGGTGGGGAGTAGCAAGAAAAGAAAGGCTCGAAAGAAGGGAACCAAGGCCGGCTCAGAGGACAAGGAAGAGTCCGCTACCCCCAAGCTCTTTCATTTGTGTCAATTCACGGATCCAGAGAGCAATGTCTGGGAACCGTGCCGCGAAAACCCTGATCCTAGCCACATCAACGCTCGCAAAATCGTGTCACATATCTTTGGACGTAATAAGAAGCCCACGCAGAATATCCCGGACGAATTGTGGATCTGGTACTGCCGCAAGCACTACCAGCGTAGCAAATACACTTTCTCCGACCAGTGGCCTCAAAAGCAGGTCGATCTTGTGCGCCTGGCACTGAACAACTTTGAGCATTGGGGAGAGATTCTCTACTGGAATATCGTGCTGCGCAAGCGTGAACAGGATCGTCAGGCGCGCTTCCGTCGTAGTGCTAGTACGATGGAGGACACTAACGACGATTTCTTTCCCTTCACAGCATCATCACCACGTCGTCGTGCGGCAGGAACAAATCGCAACTGGGCTGGTAAGGTTCCACGATCGCAGAAGGCGCGTGTGACTGCTGCGGCGGCGGCGGGTCGAGCAATAAGCCCCGATGCTATGTCTAACACCTCACGGAACGCGAATCCAGAACTCACTCCTACAGGTCGTCGTAAGGCTTCCCCCAAGAATGTCCCCTCCCCGGTGCCAGATTTCGTTTATCCATACCTCGGCGAAGGTAGAAGTTTTGCCAACGTGCGGGAGTTGATCGACCGGATTGAGGCTTATATTCAGGGTAAAGACAAAACCGCCGAAGAGTTAGCGCGAGAGGCAGAAGAGGAGGAAGTGTATGGTCGGGCTCCAGAAGTGAGGCGGTTCCCGGATATTGAGATCTTGCCAGTATTCACGCCCCAATACCAGCGTGTCATGGACAAGAAGGATGAAGATGACAAACGTGGGAAGAAGGCCCATCACCTCCGCGCGCCGGAGGTTGGTCTCAGTCAATCTTCCTCCAAGACATCAAAGATCGACAAGACTCCTGCAAATAACAATGTCTATCGGGATGCTGGTCGTGATTATCATTATCAAGTTACTGCTCCTGCTCCTCCGAACCCCCAGCATCACCAGCAACAACAACAACACCATTCTTACCTTCAGCTTCCACCTCTGCCTCACGTTGCGCCTGCTAATCCTCAGCTCCAACTTCCACCTCTGACACAGCATTCGACTCTGTCGTATTCAACTTCATACCGTGACTATACGTCCTATAATCTTTCACAACAACAGCACGACGGCCGTACTGTTGGTCTTCCACCTCCCCATACTTCACAGCAACACGATGGCCGTATTGTCGGTCCTCCGCTTCCGTCGTTCCATTCGCAATTCTCCTTTCCTGACTTTTCATCAGGTTAATGAATGCCGAGGATGAATGGGGATTGTCACTGCAGTGCAGTGTACGATTTACCAGATACATCGATCGAGCTGTGTACTAATATCTTGTCCTTTCTTTTCCTTCTTGTCGAACACTGTCATTCAACTTTGTTTTGTCCGTTCCGTGTCGTTTCCTTCGCTTTCGGCGCGAATCACCTCGAACCCTCTCAACTAAACCTGGCATGGAGCCTAGAGTGATATCCAAACACACCCCTTTCATTCCCTCATTCCTTTTCTCTCATTTTTCCTCGGTTATCAACTATGTCTAATCATACCCACCCCCCCTAATACCCCAATCCTTAATACTCTTCTTTCTCCTTCTTCACCACGGATGAGATTCTCTACATATAACCTTCTATATTTCCCGGAGGCTGGCTGTCTGTCTGCTTAACACTTTCAATCCTGTACTTCTCTCCCCTCTCCAAGACTTACTTTTATTTCCTTTCTTTTCCGGCGCAATACGGGGGGTGACTGTCTCTTTCCTTTCTCTAGATCGTATATGACTTTGGGTCGGATGTATGAATAGTGTGGTCTGATCTGCGAGTTTGTTATTATGAGGTTTCTAATCGGAATGTAAAGGGGAGTTTTGGAGTCCATGTACGTACCTTACTACTACCTAAATAGGCATTAATGAACAAGCTAATAACCCGTACTCGTGAGCCATGGTAGTAGTATAAGAATAGTTGAAGAACATCCATGGATGTATATTATGTAGTTAATATATACTTGTGAGATAAAAGACAAGGGCACCAGATGCAGAAAAGACGACGAAGCCGTAACAAGAACCCCAGATAGACAAATTTGAACGCCGGATTGAAAACCAGAACAGAAAATGCAACGAAGGAGCCTCAAGGTGCCGAAATACAAGTTTGACAAAGCTGAGAATGATGAATTGATTTCATGTCGATATCTATTCCATTTTTCTGGTAGATTCAAAATCGGCATGAGGTAAGAGAAAATGTCGTGCTGGCAATTGGCATGGTATGTTCGTGGTACTCGATTATTGCACCTCCTCGGCATCATTTCCAAACGCTGGGATGAGTTCGTAACCACCCTCAGGAGGCAATGTACGTGCCGCGACCACGACAGCAGCAGCACAGAAAAACGATATGCACCAACTGGCAGTGCAGAAGGCAAATGATTTGTCCAGTTGCCAACCGACAAAGAATCGCTCATCGTTATCGAAGAGGTAGGCCTAAAACATTCGTGATTAGCATGGTGTCAATACCGAAAGGTAATACCAGAAAAGGGGGAGACGCACAACTAAAGCCATACTAGCCACCTGCACCGCAACAGATAGAATAATAATCGTACTCAGAACCCCCCAGCCGGTTTCGCGCAGCTTCTTCCCTCCGGAAAGAATAATGACATAAGCGACTATTGCGAGCGACATCAGGACAACGGCAAAGGTCATGAGAAACCCGACACTGCGCCACATGGAGCAGAAATAGCGGTCGTCGCCATGGCAGTCTTCGTATTGTGGGAAGGGTTCGCAGATGTCTGTAAGCGAGGAGCAGCGGCGATGGAGACCGTAGGAGTAATGTAGTGGAGGCTAGCTATTGTCAGCACCGAGGCAATCGCAACGAGAAAGAAAGAGCGGCAATGATATCGACATAAAAAAACATACCTTTTCGCTGTGATAACTGACCCAGCTTGGTAGGATAATCGAGGCAATGGTGAATGCGTAGGCTGTACAGCTTCATCAGCAACATCCTATGACGTAGTGGATAGCGGCAAGGCATCCAAATAATAAAAAACACGCACCGATCAAGAACAGAACCAAAGTGATGCCGTAGACAATCGTCTTGGTCAGTATTCCCGTATAATTGCGACCTGTTTGGCGATTAGCATTTGGCAGTAGAGGATCCCATTCTTGCGGCGCCATCGTTGTGGGTTGTGTAGTGGTTTTGTCTCGTGGTGGTGGGATCCGGCCAGCTTGCCGCTGAGTATCGCGGCCACCACGATCGAGTTTGAGGAGTAGAGACGGGTGGTTGTATGAAATCGCGTGAGTCGGTAGATTGATTTAAATTACCGCTGGTATCTCGTGCGATGTATTCGTTGGCGTTGGGAATATGTCAAGTTGAGGAAAGTTGAAGGGTGAAGCAGAGTGAAGTTACTTCGGGCTATTTAGTTCCAGCCGGAACAGGGAATCAATCCTTCCTTGTACTCTATCTACCGCTTGGACTCTCATTCTTTTGATCTTCTACTTCACTCTTCTTCTTATACTAACTAATGCATACCTCTGTTGGTACGATCTAGACTACGTGACCGGCACTGACCTCCCTCGCACCTACTGCTCGAGCTTGCTATCATTCTCATACTTCTACAAGTCGGTGTGGAACAACATCTCAACTATTGGTCCTTGTACTGCAACTCCAAGCCATCTAGTACTTATCGGGGCGACATTAGTGCACGCCATCGTGTGAGTAGTGTAACTTCTTAGTGTGGGCAGTGGACAATCAAGGAATGAATGAGGCAGATGACCTCGGAGAATTCCTTAGAGATAGGTAGACCCCTCCATCCCACCTTTGACATTGATCTTTTGTATTTTTGTAATACAGAGTTACATGCTTGTTGCGGTCATATGTAGTAGTTAGTGGCATCAAGTCTTATTTACGATCTGTTAGCTGTTATGTTGGCGAATGTGTCTTTAGGTACGAGATTAGGTCAATTCAATCTAGGTTTAGTTAACATAGAAAGCCAGTACAAATAACATGCTCCTTTAACGCCTCAATATCGGAAACCTCCCACCATTAGGATAGGCACATATATCAGAGAACAGCCCTGTCTCATGGATGCAGACCTGATTATGGAGTTTCTCAATATACCACAACCAATTTAGGGGGTGGGAGCCTCATGTTGTGCTTGAGGTACACATCCATTATAAACTGTGGCAAGCGACGACATTCCATAGCCTTGTGTAAATCAAGCGGGTCGTCAATGAGCCTCAAGACTGTGAACAAGGCCTTTTTTCGAGTAATTGGGTCGTCTTCTTCATCACCTATCCGGATCAATGCATAGTCGGCTCTCGCCTGTTCGAACACACCCCAACTCTTCGATTCCACTATCTTGCGAGCATCTTGATCGTTAAGACATGTCCACTGATGTAATCGCCAAACGCTCTCTTCTCTGCATGTACTTCTCTTGAGAAAGTTCTTGAGATTTTGGTGAAAGTTAGTGTTTATGGGACCCCAACTCAACTCTCCGAATATAGTCCCTTTGATCGAGAAAGAAAGGAATTCATCAAAGGCGGTAGACGGGATACCGCAATCCTTGGAAAATCGCTTCTGATACTTCTCGAGGAGCTGGTCTCTAAGCCCGGGTTGATGAGCCCTGACAAATCCCAAGTCATACCAAACGTCAAAACGGGAATCTTGTAGGACCCAGTTCGGTTCCGGTCGAATCTGCCAGGCAATCACACCAAAGGCAAAGTAAGACTCTTGTCTCCTCTTCCACTCTATGGTCTGGCCTTTTCGGCGCTCGTAGGAGACAATGCAAGTTTTAGCCTGATCAAGCCACATGGTTTGTTGATCCGGACCAACTTGGGAGAGCTCCATTGGTCCATTCTCGAAGATCGCTTGATGCTGTTCAATGAAAGCCAAGTCCTTCTTGGCTTTTTCTTTAGCCAACTCCCCAGGGTCTATCCATTCTATCAAATTCTTAATCTCAGCGACGAAATTGACCTCCGGGTCCGTGCACCATTTGTCAAGTTCCAGGTAGTTACCGTGGCCACCGCAAGTATTGAGGTGAATAGGCCACTCGAATAAACTCAATAAACCAAGCACTTGATCTTTAGAGGTACACCTTGAGAAACAATATCGGTCCCAAACTCTAAAGTCGGCAGGAGGCATGTGAAGAAGATACGCTTCCTTAAATATGCGGATGCATTCCTCATCGGGTAACTCGGTCGTTGGAGGCTGTATAGACGCCATTGTTCTCAGCTGAAAGGGGGATGTAGCTTGTTCAAATGTTGTTCAATTCAAGTCGAACGAAGACGGCCTTTATAAGCCTGCGCCAGGCTGATGAATCATCTTCAAGAGTGACTCCTTCTAGTCATGACTCTAGGTGAGTCAAGCACACGTACTGTCATTCAGATGAAGAGGTGAAGTCAAAGTCAAGTTTTCATTGCCATCCTATGCTCATGAGCATCCCAGTTCGGACTCCTCCTGAGTGAACTAGAATATGATATTTGAGATCATGAATCGGTGAAGAGATATTCAACAAGCGATTAATAATGGCTAATCTATACACCTCTGCCTGCGTAACATAATTTAAGATCATAAAAGAAAAACGTTATAAAATAGTAACCCACCCGCTAGCATACTGGACACATTCGTCGTAGGATCGGATGTAAATTTTCGTCCCTGATGCTAGAGGCAAAGAGCATAAGTAGAATATAAAGCGAAGACGAGGGTTATCAGTGAAACAGCATCTGTCTTATGAGAAGAACATTTACCGTCTCCCATTGCTCAACATAGCCCGGAAATCATCATTCGTCTTCTGCGATTTCGGTTCAGTCGCTCCTTCAGCCTTTTCGTGCTGCTCTTCGCTTCGAGCAGATGCCGCACTTCCACCACGCTTGAATCCAAGTCCTCCCCGTCGTCCTACTCCTGGCTGTGTTGGACGCTTGATAGGACCACCGACCTGGGGCATCAAGGTTCCAGTAGTTTTAGGCCTTGCAGGGCCGGAAACTGCAGGTGCATTCCGTTTCAGCACATCATTGGCAGTGCCTACTCGAATGTGCCGACCAGGAGCGATTTCGTGTCCTTCAAGTTCTAATGAAGCTTTGCCGGCTGCCTTGACATTTACGAATTCAACAATAGCTCCCTCGCGCTCAGGCCGAAGCACAATCTTGACAAGCGGGCCAAATGGCTCAGCAATTGCTCGAATGCGACCGTCATTCACAGTGTCGGGAATATTCATCAATCCTAACGTTCGAGCTGAACGGTCATCAGCCGCTCCTTGACCTTCCAATTCTGTGCCTTTCGGTTCCGCTGACTGGGATCGTGCTTTTGGAGTGATGACGGTGGCCGCTCGTTTGACTGGTGCAGGTGTAGAAATTTTCACTTGTAACGGTCGCCCCCGGAATTCCTGCTTGTGCATAGCAAGGGCCGCAGTCGCCTCTTCCTAAACATGCTGTTAGCCGTGGATCGAACAGAAAGGCCGATATTTGAAGTCAGCGGACAACAAGCAGAGGTTTACGTACCTTTTTCGAAAAGACTATGAAACCAAATCCGCGGTGCTCGCCGTTCACTTTGCTAGGAATCCGCACAGTCTCAATGGTTCCATATTTGGAGAAAAGTTCCTTGAGGTCGTTCTCGCGAGCATCAAAATGGATATTGGAAACGTGGATTTCTCTTTCTTCGTAAATGGGTCCCTGACGATCTTGACGTGCCGAAGGATCAGATATTTTGACTTGCAGATTGAGCCCATCGCCGACAACATCGTTATCCAGCTTGGTCGCAGCAATGGCTTGATCGGCTGACTTGAACTGGACGTAGCAGAACCGGCGATGTGTGTTGTACCTGAGAGATGGAAAGCGAACTTCGACTATTTCTCCGGCCTAGAGACGACGAATCAGTAAAGTTTTCTCTCTTGGAATTTCATCTTGCACATACCTCGCTAAACAGGCTCTTGATAAAAGCTTCATCAGCAGTCGGAGGAAAGTTTGTAACATAGACTGTCGAGCCACTACCCATTTCGACATCCACAGTTTGACCGTTAATACGTTTCTGGTCCCGAGTTAAAGCGGCCGCTGCGTCTTCTTTGGAATCAAACTCGACAACAGCCGTGGCCAAGTCGTGTTCAGAGGGCAAAAATCTGATGTCGTTGATATATCCGCACTAAGTAGATTGTTAGCACATCTTTATAATGAAAGACTAGGAGCAAGTAAATGATGCTCACATCACGGAAAAATTGTCGAATCTGAGACTCAGTGACATCCGAAGGCATGCGTTTGACCATGACGGTGGAATGTTCGCGATCCCTCTTCAACTCTGCTGGCTCTTTGTGGCTGCTTGATATGACTTCCGGACGAGCCTTCTTGTTAGATGTTTCGGTGCTCTCAAAAGAATCCTCCTCGCGCTTTCGCTTTGAAGCAGCGACAGCTGCGGCACTATTCTCTGTATCCGTTGGTTGCGCTGTTTCTGCTTGGACTGCTTCCACACTCGCTGCAGCGCTCTGTTGCGCTGCAGCACGCTCTAGCGCCTCTTTTTGTCGTCGCCGCGCCACCGCTTTCATAGCCTTCTGTGTCTCGACAAGAGCTTCTTGAAGCTCGTCCGCATCCTCGTAATCCTCACAGTGTGCGATATACTTGCTCATGATCTTCTCTGGCCAATCCAGATCCGGTCGCCTGATGGCTTGCTTCAACACACCTGTTGCATAGCTAGGGCTTGGAGTCCTTCGAGCAGCTTCCGGCGTCATTGCAGCCTCGACGAACGTTCGCCAGGACATGATCTCCCAGTTATAGAAGTCTAGCCAGAATTCATAGCTATTTCCACGAGTAGGTATTAGGCCTTTGTAGTATTCACGCGCACTGTCCCAGCTTCCACTTTCACTCAGATAACGCGTATAAATTCTCTCCAGGCGAAAGTAAGGATCTCCTTGGTACGATTTGCCATACTTATTTTCTCCAAGCTCTTGCACTCTTTCGATCGCAGAACGAATGCCCACTTCAGCAACATCGAGATCTTCATCAATAGCGTCTGGTAGGAATGCACGGCGACGTAAATAACTGCACCACATCGAGTGAACCTTGATGACCTCCTCAAGGCCGCCAGCATCTAGTAGGCCCGTGCTTGTAGCTCTGTGCTTGAGCTCTACAATTTGATCGAACGAGAGACCCTCACGTTCTGCGACGAGCAGACATTGGGACCACAGTGAACCTGACCATGGGCAATGTCTTGTCGCTCGTTCAATCGTTGGGAGAACCGGTGCAAGCTCATTACGAGGCACTGGCACTGGCGGTTGTATCAGAAACATGGCGCAATCCTCCCACATAGCCACATCAGTAGGAAATCGTAATAGAGCACGTTGATACAGCGCATTGATCAGATGGGGACTGTACATGTTTTTACGAGGATCTTGTAGAAGTTCCCATTCAATGTATTCCGAAAACACAGCCCACTCCAGGTTGCGATCCTTTGATTCTAGAGCCCTCTGTACCTTATGTTCGAAGTCCTGGCGAGCTGCATAATTTGCTTTCGCGTCTGCTGCCCTTGCAACGGTGTTGGTCATGATCTCTTCGTAGGTCGTATTGAAATATTGGCTGATGAAACCCGAGAAAATCTGGAAACTCTCATCCCACGCGGCGTGTGGAGTTTGTAGCCGAGACTCGAAGATTGCTCGAACCTGGGCCGCTTTCTCGTTGGAATGAGCATGTGAAACGTCCTGGACACACAGTTCGAGGAACTTTGACCAGACAAGATGGCTGTCATGAATGCGCCATCTAGTAGCCTCCGCTGCTCGTTGCCATATTTGGAACACTGATGGCCAGTTGAAAACTTCCCGACCGACTATTCGATCCTCTTCGCTCCATTGATTCTGGCCCGCCTGGCCGTTCGCAGAGTTGTAGAGATAAAGCATCCATTCTCCAAACATCGTCCAAAGCTTCGTACTTCCATACTCCTCGTCAACAGCTCGTCGACAAAGTTCCATGACAGCAATTCTTTCATCAACCGATTGCGCAATCATGGTCTCATCCTGAATCCAATCTACCCACAAATCCTCGCCCATAGCAAAGAGCTTATCCATGTCCTCTCGGGCGCTGCGCAAGTCTTTTAACAGATCGTAGGTTCTCGGGTCGCCGTGAGCGTCGGGATCATGTGGTGGATAAACATGATTCACAAATCCGGTATGGAGAAGCTGAATGAACTGAACATGCGACTCGTACGAATGAGGGTTCGCCTGAATATGACTTGACAACTGATTGGCCTGTTGCTGAGCTTCTGGGTGCAAAGACGACTGGGAAAAGTTTCGCTTCACGAATTCTCGGGGTTCTGGAGCACGTGGTGGATTCTGCACCAGTTTGACTGGTTTTGGATTGGGGTAGATGGGAGAGATGGACATGTTCGCGTAGACAGCCTGATTGCCTTTTTGATTGTGAGAAGGATGACCTTGGCTTTGAGGTTGACCTTGACCTTGAAGCGCTGCCGCTTCCGCTAGGGCCGTCATCGATCCATTACCTTTCCCAGATGAATTACCCTGGTTATTGGAGCTTGCGGGTGGGTTGGGTGCATTGGCTCGCTCAGGTAATCGAGACTTCAGAGCTTGCCGGGCGACTGGTGATGGGCCAGAGCTATATTTGGACCCTGCGGCGCGGCCTCTCCGTGGTTTCTGAGGCGAAGTATTCGACGTCTGGCCTGAGTTTGCTGATGCGTTGCCCTTATTGTTAGAGCGTGCTTGAGTAGTCGACTGGCGCGACTGCGCCGCCGACTCTTGTGGTGAAAGCAGCGAGTTGATATCCATTTTGCGTTATTTCCTTCTTTCAAAGTTGCAGCGTTTATAGATGCGATCTAACTTTTTGTTGTCAAGGCGACAGCACGGTTGTATATGAGCGCCTCTGTAAGAACCTTTCAAAAAATTTCGCACAGAGGAAAATGATTTATCGACGGATCCATCCCCTTGTCTCCAGTATTCGGAATCCCCCAAACGTCCGTATGCGTTTGCGAACGAGGAAACGGTAGGTAGGTTTGAAGGTGACCGTAGCAGGACAGTGAAGCAATGTCGGTGTAAAATCGCGCGATGCCAACAGAGCCTATTGACGCTTCCGAATACAACAAGAAGAACGAAAAGGAACGAAAGCACAGCTCTCCAGGCGGTGCAAATAAACTGTTGGACACGGTCCGTGTTGTTCAAACAGGTGGAGAGAGTAAAAGTCCAACGGGTAACTGGCAGTTCGCGGAGGAAAGAAGGAGCTAAGGCCTAAGCAGCTTAGCTGTTTTCCCACGGTAATCGATGCCGTCAGACGTCAGCGTGGCCAGGGCCGTAGCGTCACACGATAAGAAGTGGAATCTGCAAGGCGATGGGTGTTGACGAGGAGCTGAAACGAAAGGAATGTGAGGGAATATTGGGCATTCAGAATTCAGAAACGAAAAATGAAAAGGGAAAGGAGCAAAGGAAGAGAGTGTGGATCGTAACTTGCTGGTGGAGTACAATGAAGAATCGCTACTTTTGCTGCCTGCAATTTCAGGCATCTATGTCTAGTTATATAGCTGATGTTCACAACTTCTTCTCATTTTACGAAGAAGTCACCAATGTTTATTAGAACCTTTTGCCAGAAGTTGTTTCGCTCATTAGTCAGTTATATGATTTATTTTTCGGTAGCGATTCACCATCATTCAAGCTTCGCTGCCATATTTTGTCATAGGATCTTCGCGAGTGGTTATATCGCTGTCCTTTCGGGGAATGATATGGGGACTACTTGTTAATTAACAGTAAGAATTTTCCTCAGGCTTGTTGCTTCACAGTTGGAATAATTCCTTCAGCTGCCTGATTGTATCATCGGGGTCGGTAACGGAGTGGCCAATCGTCCTGGGATCACTGTAAATCTCGTAATCATTCCCGCCAGGGAAGCACTTGTCGCCAAAGAAGTGAATAGTTTTATATTCGACTCCGGTGATCTCCTTTTCTGCCTCGATGTGGCGGAGACAATAGGTTTTATCCCACCCAGTGGGGAAGACGTCGAATGAGATTTGACCACCAATGGAGTACCTGACATAGAATGTAAGTATAATATGCAGAGTACACTTTCCGTCGCCACTGCCAACTTACGTTAGACCATAATCTGGGAATTCTTTCTTAAGAGCCTCTACAAGAGTACTCCTGATGTTGTGGATTTTGTCATATCTGAAGCCATTAGTTTGTAGAATTCCACCGAGAGAGAAGGTTTCTCACTCTTCAAATTCATTCCTCTCCTCAACAGTAGCATTTCTTCCAATGGGACTGACATTAATCATCCCAGTACGGAACTCGATGAAAGTACCCCTTTTTTTCGGCAGTCGAATCTCGGACAGATATTTCAAAAGAAAATTGACCATATTCTGGTATTTCTCCTCTCCAAGCCACTGAATAAAGCTGGTGCTGGCGAGCGGTTTGCCGAGACGGAATGCATTGAGCCCGTTCTCCGAGAAACAGTAATCGAAAAGCGAGGTGACGGACACAGTGGAAGAGCCGAGTTGTTCTTGTTGTTTTGAATAGTCTGACCCGCCAACCTAATGTTTGAACTCATAGTCAGGCACTCCATCCTCAAAGTATTCGATCTGCAAAAGGATCAAGCACTGACATAGCCAATTGCGCACTTGTGGCGGAGTTGCGAGAGGAGCGTTTGCATCTCGGGGGAAGCGCTCTATCTCATGTTTGGGACCAATTAGCAAATGTTTCGTGTCAAATGTGTTTAGAAGTAACTTCAATTGAGAACTAACCCCCCGAGCTGGTGACAAAGTTTTATCAACATCGAAAAGAACAACAGTGCCCTTGAGAGGGCGATTCTCCAAAGAGGGGTAAACGCTGGCAGCGGCCGTGGCCATGTTTTCTGAGAAATCGAAGTGTGAAAGTAGTTGAACGATGTGGATCACAATCGAAAATCAGAGTTCAGTTTTCGAATGATCAAAAAACAGCTTGGGAGTGGATTGAATAGCTGTCCTCTTCGATTCAAGGGGGCATACTTTCCCGCCAAGCTGCTGCGCCATGTGGTCTTTCCAAGCGGTGAGGGGATGTCTTATCGATAACGTTAAATCGCCCTCCCCCTCCCCCATAAGAAGCATTCATGATAGCTGTTGATTCTAAGTAACTTGATACTCTGAGGGAAATGGATAATAAAATACAAAGATAATTACTGATTGAAGGCCTGGCGAAGTCGATATATCGACGGAAAAACCAAAACATTGCTATGCTCTCCAATAACCAACGACTCGTGTTCAACGACCTAAGGTTGTCTGAAAAACTTTCGCCGCAAGTTCACTCAGAAGCCTGGCACGATCTGACTGTGGCAGCTCAATGAAAACATCATAAACGCTCTTTCCTTTGGCGTCTCGCACTGCGCCTAGTCTATTACCTGCCACTGCACCCGCTAACGCACCAGGTACATTGGCAACGATAAACCCCAGAGCTCCGCCACTGACTGCCCCAACAATAGACCAAAACTTCTTCGTGGGTACTGATCTTCTTTGCCCGTTGATATCAGTCTCATCGCCAGCCAGCCCTTCTTCACGAAGCATTTCTTCAAAGATCGAACCAAACTGATTAGAATCACGTCCCTCCCGTTCTCGTTCCGTGCCGCCAAAGTCGAATGATGACCACGGGAATCCACCAGCTCCGCCACGGGGGATATCTTCATCGGCGCTCTCACTGCGGTCGTCGCCGAAATAGCTCCTTCGGGCAGCGTCGTAATCACGTCTGCGCTCTGGATCGGACAGCGTGTAGTAGGCATCGTTTACTCTTTGAAATTGTTTTGTACGCGCGGCCCTGTCGGGAGAGTCGACGGGTACTCGGTCAGGGTGAGTTCTTAAAGAAGCCCTAGAATATATGGCAATCAGCATGTGCGATACAAAAAGTAGAAAAGACTGTGCTGCCACGCCGATTGTGAGGAGAGCGGGTTAGGTTAGACGCACCTTTTGTATGCAGCGCGAATCTCTTGCTGCGTCGCAGTAGGAGGAACTCCCAAAACTTTATCTGCTATGTATGAGCACAAATATGGTCAGGTTGAGGAGATTGTAACTTACAATAATCCGGTTGACCTGATGAAAGAGATGTGAGTGAAGACGCTGGGAACTGCGATGAAACATTCTCCGAAATACTTACTTGCCATCACGACTAGAATGCCTCAAGCGACTTATTCTTGGTAGAACGAAGAGACTTCAAACCACGATTATGCGCTTCGAGATGAATCAAAATGCGAATCACCAGCGGGAATGAATCCTTCACTTGTGTCCATAAGATGACGTCGCCCTCTATCACATGTTTACTGCGCCACGTCTTCAGCCACAGTTGAAGATAAATCACGTGACTAAACTTTGACCCTCAGGGTTACCGTTCAGCCCCTGAGAAGCTAAAATGAAAACGGCCAATCACAATTGACACATCACTGTGCCTCCGAGTCCCAGCCTCCTCGTTACAATTGCTCACAGCTTTGTCTTACTTGCATTAATTACCTCCGCCAGCTGGCCTGGATTGACGTTCGTCTCAAAAATCATACGATCTCAATCGTCGACCGATCCGATGCTTGATAGCGGGGTCATCTGCACAGTCTGATCAAGTTTCTTTATCTGATCTCCTTTCGCTGAACCCCAGTCAGTCTTTGGTACAGACGGGAGCTTGTTGTGGATCAATCCCTGGGACTGAGTGAAGCGTCTCATAACGGTTGCGGCCAATTCAACCCAAAATCACCCTCGCGCAAGAGAATCGCAAACATGGGTTGGTTTGACGGCAGCTCTTCTGTCTCGGGAAACGGCTGGGTACGCAAACGGTCGCCTCATCGATCAACTTCTGTCTATTCCTCACGCCATTCCAGGCACTCGGCACCATCGATATTCAGTCTCGGAGGTGGAAACAAGAACAGGTCGACCAGCTCATTCTTTTCAACCTCGTCTCATTCACGGAAAGGAGTACGTCCTCGTTCCGGCTTCATTGAGCGCATGATCCGCCGCATCAAACGTCTTTTACGAGACATTTGGAGCTATGCCCGTCGTCACCCCGTCAAAGTGTTCTTCTTTGTCATCGTGCCATTGATCACCGGAGGCATTTTGCAGAAGTTGTTGGCCACGGTTGGACTGCGGTTACCGGCCGGTCTCGTGGGTCATCGTTCCGAATTTCAGCAAATAAGCCGTGGTGGCGGTTTAAGTGGAATTGGTGGCAGTGGTGTCGGCGGCTCTGGACTTGGAGAAAGCGTCAATGGATTGATGAAGATTGCAAAAATGTTTTTATAAAGACGCATATACCTGATCACTTCATCTGAGATGAGATATAGATGGGTGGTCGATATTGCAGCTTGGATACCTAGGATTTTATGAATTTTCATGATTTTAGCACACAAAAGGAGAAACAGCACTGTAGAAGCGGTAGTTTGCAATTCAAGCAACGAGTAATACAGTAACTCATTCGACGCTATCTCCGACCTAATGCATGTCGAGCCACTAATGCGCTGTCACCTAACAAGCTAAACTGCTTGAATCGAACAATGCAAAGGCCCTGCGATAGTCAGAGCAGAGCAGAATGATAGCTCTGTCATAAACAGCGCACCATAGTATTATCGATTGATAAATAACTGGCCGCAGGGAAGGTGGACACCATCTCTGAGGAAGGAACACATAGGATCAGTTCACCAATCAGATCACCGCTAGTAGTGGGTCCAGCTGATGGACCTCTTGCCATTATTACATAATACCATAACTACGTAGTTAACTTAACTAGTTAAGTTAACTAACATTACCTACAAAACGGCAACATCCCTCACACGTCTCTTTTTGATATCGACTGCCATGGCTGATGCGCGCCCTAGGAAACCGGCTTCTGACCGGAGGAAGCAGCAGAATAGACTAGCTCAAAAGGGCTACCGTCAGTGCAACATGGATCCTCATTTACAACCGAAGTGTCTGACTGACTGGGCAGGCAGGTGAAAGGCAGAAACAGCGTATGCAAGCTCTTGAAAGATTGGTGACTGCGCAAGATCATTCCGTAGTAGAGTCGTTCCTCAATGGCTTAACGTCCACTATGAATCCCCCGGAAAGTGGGGTGACAACCCCAGCTACGCGTCACGCACAATCAACATCGCCTTCATGTACGACGAGTTCATCTTCTAGAACTGAAGGGTTAGTAGCTAGTGGCGCCGGGGAGACACGCGAATTACCAGTACATGGGAATGCAGGTTCGATGATACAGGCCGATTCTATGAGAACACCAGACGTGGGGCTGAGAAAGCGATTCTACGATCAATTGATGCAGGAGATCAATAGCGTTGACGAGACCGTGTACAACCGCATCGTGTCTGGTGAAATTAGCATTTCTCAGATCTTTCAATCTGGGTTGCGTCATACCCTTGCTCAATCGCCGCAAAACTCGTTAAGTAACGACACGTTATTCATAGACGGGCCCAACCCTGCACTGCGTACGGACAGAATACTCGTTCCTGAAAATAGGATGCAAGTCCATGCACATGCTCTGCCTGACGTCTACGCCAATCATCTTAGATTAAAACAATTTACTACCATTTCCGCCCTCCGTGCTAGCGCTGAGTCTTTGGGCCTCACCTTTGCCACGCTCAGCAGCCCTGAGACTGAATCGCCATTTTATCGGGGTCCATTCTCGAAGGATACTGCTAAGATGGTTCTGGATAAAGAGAATTTCGATGGCGTGGCTCCACACCTTCGCCCAACAATAGCACAGATGCGGCACCGTCACCATCCATATCTTGACGTCCTGCCTTTTCCTACACTCCGAGAACGAATCATTGAAGCCTGCTCTTTAGACTCACCTATACTCGACGAAGAGGATTTGTGTGACGATCTCAAGAAGAACGGGCTTATCTGCTGGGGCTCATATCTTGGAGAAGGAAACACTGCCACTGGATTTGGTGCACCGTGGGATTATCGTAGCTGGGAAGCACAGCCATGGTTTCTCAAAAAGTGGTGGTTCTTTGTTGGCGGGTCGCAGGGTGAGCTCTTCCAGCAGACTCGATGGTGGCATGAAATGAGGGGCGATCGATTGGTAGCTCCATGGTGACGAAGAAAGTAGATCCATGCTGGGATTCCAGTAATCGATCACGTACTCCATACGAAATCCCTGCTTGGTTCTTAAGGCTATGCATTGAATGATTGCTGAGGTGAGCATGATCCACCCAAGCATGTCAACCAATCGGCTGCGGCTAGGGCTTTCGAGGGAGACCCACATGCTCAAATAAGCAATGCTCACCTCATGAACAATACATATCTAAGTTGGATGGAATAGTTATATAAAGCCTGGATGTGCAGCACAAAGAATTCAGACACAGGCGGAGAATCATCATCTACTCGCAGTCAATCCAACGCAAGTGAATCATCAAGTCATTCACCATGGAATATAACCGGTAAATGGCGATTTCTTTGTATACCCTTACGCTGAAGGTACTGAATGTTTGACCAGGCTTGGCCAGTCTGGCCTCAAAATCTCCAAGGTGGTCCTAGGCGCCATGTCGCTTGGTTCCTCTGATCACTTGAAATGGGCAATCCCAGAAGATCAGGCATTGCCAATTCTCAAGCATGCTTTTGACCGAGGCATCAACACCTGGGATACAGTGAGTTCTGTTTCCCTTCCCTTTCCTTACCAAGAGTGCACGCAGCATCTGACTTCTTCTAGTCCGATGTATACTCGTTCGGCGAGTCTGAACGCATCATCGGCAAAGCCTTGAAACACTATAAAATCGCACGTGAGCGGGTGGTGATTTTGACCAAGTGTTACGGCGGCATCCCTAAGCCCGAAGATTTCGTAGGCCTGTCTGAAGAAGAGAAAATCCGTCTGTTATCTGTCAACGACGGTATCATGGTCAATAGAATTGGACTATCCCGCAAGCATATCTTTGATGCTGTGGACGCCAGTGTCGAGAGATTGGGCACGTATATAGATGTGCTACAGATACATCGGCTTGACCGCAACACTCCCCGCGAGGAGATCATGAGAGCACTCAATGACGTTGTTGAGAGCGGGAAAGTACGCTACATTGGCGCAAGTTCGGTACGTTCTATTCAAACAATGAATTACTGTTGCTCAAGCTGCTTATCGGTTCTAATCGTTGCTTTCTCCAGATGCATGCTTGGGAGTTTCAAGCTCTCAACAATATTGCCGAGAAGCATGGATGGCACAAGTTTATCAGCATGCAAGACTACCATTCGCTTTTGTACCGGGAAGAAGAGCGTGAAATGCACCCATATTGCCGTGATGCTGGAATTGGCATTATTCCGTGGTCTCCACTAGCTCGTGGTCTCCTCGCTCGCCCATACAAAGTGACGAAAGAGCAACCTACGCTTCGTCAGACGAGTGACGTGTACTCTCAACTATTGGTCGGTGAGGTGACGAAAGTGGACGTCAGTATCATCAACCGCGTCGAGGAGTTGGCAGAGAGAAAGCACTGCAGCATGGCGCAAGTCGCCATTGCGTGGTCATTGAGGAAAGGAGTCAATCCGATTGTCGGCCTTGCTAGTGTTAACAGAGTGAACGAGGCCGCAGAGGCTGTGGCTCTGGCTTCGAATGGCCTGCTGACTGATGAGGATGTCAATTACTTGGATGAGCCATACGTTGCGAAACCAGAAATCTATATGGTAGAATAGCTGAACGGCCCTTGAGCCCGAGTATAGTGATAGCACTCAATCCTCTTATTTTATGCATGTATCACCCATCAAGGATCCCGTATAGCTGGGTCGTATGTCTTATCTCTCACTGTAACTGTATGCGTTCCTGGTATCTTGCCTTTAAACTGTAGTTATAAGTCTACGGAGCCCCCTCTCCCGATTGCAACCTCACTAAAGCTTGGGTATTGCGTCGTACGGCGGCCCAGATAGCTTGAAGGTAATAATGGTAATTTCTCGTATTCTTACACAAAAGCCCACAGATAGACAGCGGCTTGTAGCAAATAGTACAAACAGATTACAGTGTTGCTATAGAGGGAACTACGGCTCACCGTATAGGGTGGCTTGACTAGCCTGATAAACATCGCGTTAGGGCGCTGATCTCCTCAATCTTGAATCGTCGTCCACCAAACAGCTTGTAGGGTTTTGGACATGGTTTATCTGCCCGTGCTCTCTAATAAAGGAAACAAGATGCCGGACCTATGAATCCTTGCTTCCTTTGCCTAATTGACCGTTGAGCAACCATACAATGCTGCGGGCAGTGGGCAGCCGATAACAACCTCCACAGAAATCGACTAATGTTCCCATTGATTGCTACATGCTTGTAAGCCCATGCAGGACACTGGCATAAAGCACCTTCTCGATGGAGTTTGGTATTTTCGGCTCGTACTTGCCGATCCTAGTTATCGTCCTGATTCCTGTGTGGGCCGCTTGCAGGTTAATCCCGCGGTATGAAAAGACGCGTCAATCGCGTACAATTGCGTCTTATAACACTATAATGCCCGAGGTTGAATCCACGAAAAGGGGGAAGGACGATGTTATCATCCCCACTAGCAGTCAGAAGAGTCACAGAGCCGCTTCTCACAGGATCGACGACATCATGAAGATCACAGGCGCTCTCTGCTTGAGTCTGTTCGCCTTGTACTCCTTCGTACTCGCCTTTGATGGCAATGTAAATCATGTTTTGCGCCGCCAGGCTTCTGGGACCAACGCGAGCTCGGTCCTCATCGACTTTGAAGTATATAAACCTGTCGAGTTTGATCCTCCGAGCCAAGGATGTGACGAAATCGTGTTATTGATGAAACATTCATTTGGGTATAGCTATGGTCAGCCCTTTGTTGGTTAGTATTGCCTACTATCTTATTTGAAAGTCGCAAGATCTAACACCAGCAATTATAGGAGACTTTACTCCGCCAGATTGCGACTTTGATACCATCAGAATCAATCTTACTGTCGCGTCACGAGGACGACAATTTGATCGACTGGCGTTAATGTATTTGAACGATACGGAAGTTTTCAGGACATCCACAGCAGAGCCTACCACCAACGGGATTGTCTGGACCTACGTTAAGGACATGTCACAGTACCTGACCTTGTGGAAAACTCCACAGAAGATCATTTTCGACTTGGGCAACCTGATCGACAGCACGTACACGGGACCATTCAACACTACATTGACGGCATCCTTTACAAAAGAGAACAATGTACAAGCGGCAGATTTGATTCTTCCTATCTCAGCGCGCAAATCCGCAGATGGTTCTGCGAGTGCGTTCACCGTACCGTCTGACAATGCTACAGTTGATCTTACCTTTCCCAGCAATGTACTGAGAGCGGTAGTCTCTATTTCAGCCTGTGGTCAATCCGAGGAAGAATTCTGGTGGTCAAGTGTTCTAAACCAGGACATGGATGATTTTGGTTCAACTATTGGTGCACTTTATGGATACTCGCCCTTCCGTGAGGTCCAGCTTTATATTGACGGGCTGCTTGCTGGAGTCGTTTGGCCTTTTCCAGTTATTTTTACTGGAGGGGTAGCACCCGGTTTTTGGCGACCTATCGTCGGAATCGATGCGTTTGACCTGCGCGAACCAGAAATTGATATCTCGCCTTTCCTTCCACTCCTGCTTGATGGCGAAGCGCATTCATTCGAGATTAAAGTTGCTGGGCTTAACACTCCTACCAGTGACAATATAACTCTGAGCGAAACCGTCAATTCATATTGGGTGGTCACAGGAAAAGTCTTCATATACCTCAGCAATAGTGGGAATACTCCCATCAACTCGACCGGTGAGCCACCAAATATCACTGCTCCAGATCCTCAATTCAGCTTTTCGCGGAGCCTAGTTTCGAACTCAACCACAAACGAGACCTTATCGTACTCAGTTTATGCTCACCGAACACTAACAATTACATCGGGTCAAGCATCATGGACACAAGATCTATCATTCTATAACGATGGTTATCTCAATCAAGACGGGTTCAGTCAGAGGAACATTCAGAACACTACCGGAACATCAATTGCCAAGGGTATCGGACTCAGTGGAGCTGTGGAAGAATATCACACTACATTCAGCTACCCACTTGATGTAAACAGTACATATGCCTTGGCAGCAAATTATACGGCCATTGACGCTATCATGGATCGTGGACTGTCAATATCATCCACCGGAGGCCTCGGCATCTCTATTTATACGCTTACTTCTGGACCAGTATATCTACAGACCCGCCAATGGGGAGATGCTCATTATTATGCGGCTGCGGGGTCTTCTTACTCATCTGGAGAGACCACTCAAGACTTCACGGAAACCTCTGGCGGAACAACATATAGCACTTATGTGCAAGTTGTCAATGGCACTGTAGTAACACCCGGGAGTGGCTCACAGGCCTTGTCGTTGCCGGCGCAAAATAGTTGGCTCTCGGCTGGAGGACGTCCTAGTATCAGAAGCATTCTGGGACGAGGCCCGAAGTAGATAGATATACTATGATTGTCTGTACTCTTATGTATTTGGTAGTACGTACCTCTGGGGTAAAGATAAGAAGGTTTTGAGTGGGTTGGCTTATCGCAGACCCACTCCCCACTGCGGAGCGGAGATTACCTAGATAAGCAGTCACGTGCACATTACCCCCATATTTGACCCAAGCTTCGATTTTCTTTTTCTCTTTTGCATCTTTCATCCAGCCACGTTGGTTTGCCCATCAGCTGGCTGTCGCAGGAGTAGCTATGGTCGTGGTTACTTATAGTCAGAATATTACAGGTATGGTAAATGCTCCATTCAGCAATGAGGTAGGAGCATCAACGTTCATTCAGCTAACAATTACAAAACAAAGACTCACTTGCGCAGTCGATAGAAAGTTTGATTAAATCGCAGAGCCCGGAAACCGACGAACGACCGAACAAGCGTCGCAAACTCATTCAGGATGCGACAGACAACTCGTCTCAGGTAGCAGATACATCTGTTCATGATGGTAATGTTGTTCTTTGTCGGATCACTATCGATTTGGTAGGTTGCCTGCATCGCAATTTGTGCGCGCGTCACCGTGATATTGACATCTAAACTTTAAAAAAAATATATCAGACCTCTCCTGCAGAGACTTTCTCGGAGTCTTTACCCACAACCGATGACCTTCCCGTACTACTGAAGTATCGAAACGAGAAGCGCATTCTAATTTCGTCCGATTTCCAACCGTCCGATCATCAAACCACGTCTGACGACATCGACACCAATGAGCACTGGCTGGACTTGCGGACGATCAACCGAAAACTGACTTCATCACTCCGATTAACAGGAGCTGCTCATGTTGAAGATGTTGTTTCGCATTTGTCGCTTGCAACATGCGGCACCT
Source organism: Talaromyces sp. PYS2103 (assembly GCA_023625975.1). NCBI lineage: Eukaryota > Fungi > Ascomycota > Eurotiomycetes > Eurotiales > Trichocomaceae > Talaromyces > Talaromyces sp. PYS2103. The sequence goes on along the minus strand of JAMAGB010000018.1, from coordinate 73,129 downwards.
CGGTAGACATACCTAACGGGGATCGGTCCCTCTTCTGCTACCGCGCTCGTCTTTCCTCGTGCCAGTATCCCCGTTCGTTTCGCTTAAGCATCGACGTTCTTTGGAAAGATTCTCTATTCATCCCAGCCAATGCGAAAGTGAAAGGTCCCCCGGGGTTAGCTTTCGTTAAATATACACCGTCTGGACAGGGCTTGTACCGACAGACCACGGACCAAATTCATAAGGACCGCGTACAGCATGCCCGATGGACACCTCGGGACTTTTATGACAACGTTCATGTTCCAGCCGATACTCCCGAGGCGTCTAGGGAGATAATATGTCCACAGGCCAAATATAAGCTTTATCCGTTTCAGAATCGGGCAGTGCGATGGCTATTGGAGAAAGAAGGCATGGAGCTAGATACGTACGGAAATGTAGTTCCAAGGAAAATGGTGACTGCTGGGCTACCAGAGTCTTTTCAAGAGTTTACAGATGTGGAAGGTCGTCGTTGTTTTTCCAGCCAACTTTACAGGGTTGTGGCGACCGACATGTCTCCTTGGTACGATTCAGATAGAAAGTTAAGAGGGGGTATCCTCGCTGAAGAAATGGGTCTCGGGAAGACAGTTGAAATGATCTCATTAATCTCTCTTCATCGACGTATCATGGCGGCTAGTGATGATGATGATGCACACCATTCTCTCATTAAATCGCGCGCAACTCTTATTATCACCCCACCTGCAATCCGTGAGCAGTGGAAGCAGGAGCTAGAAGTGCACGCCCCCTCACTCACAGTCTTCGATTATGAGGGCTATCAAGCAAATTCGAAGCTCTCTCAAGAACAGCTTCTGTCTCTACTTAGGGACACCGATGTTGTTCTGACCACGTATAATGTGCTTGCGAAAGAGGTTCATAGGGCAACTGATCCTCCAAAGCGGAATATGCGCCACGAGAAGCGATTCGAAGTTCCAAAATCACCACTTGTACGTATGTCTTGGTGGCGAGTTTGTCTCGACGAGGCTCAAATGATCGAAAGTGGTGTCAGCAATGCAGCCCAAGTTGCTCGTCTTATTCCTCGAGTGAATGCCTGGGCTGTGACGGGAACTCCTATACGCAAAGATATGAGAGACTTTTTTGGGCTTTTACAATTTTTGAGATATGAGCCATTTTGCGGCTCTATTGATCTTTGGAGCAGGCTCTACAGTGCTTACTACCCAGCGTTCAAGTCCATCGTCAATAGACTAGCACTCCGGCATAGCAAGGAGTTCATCAGGGAGGACTTGAAGTTGCCACCACAGAAACGGGTCGTTATAACTATTCCCTTCACTGCGGTTGAAGAGCAACACTACAGCCAATTGTTCGAACAGATGTGTGAGGACTGCGGTGTTGATGTTACTGGGGCTCCTCTTGAAAAGGACTGGAATCCCGAATCCCAGGCATCGATAGAGAAAATGCGAAGTTGGCTTACTAGGCTTCGTCAGACATGCCTGCACCCTGAAGTTGCTCGCCGGAATCGTAGAGCACTAGGTAGGATGAACGGACCCTTGCGGTCTGTGGATGAGGTACTCGAGGTCATGATTGATCAAAATGAGACTTCTATTCGCGCCGAAGAACGCTTGTTATTGCTTTCACAAGCTCGTCGCGGTCAATTACTTGAAAATGCTCTTCAGCGGCGAGAGGCTCTAGAGATATGGCAGAAAGGGTTAGAGCGCGCAACTCAGATGGTCAATGACTGCAGAGAGCAACTGCAAGCTGAAATTGCAAAGGCTGAAAGCAGCGGTGTTAGCGCACTGGATCCTGACTCGGACGGTGACAGTGAAAAGGATGAAGCCGACCAGTCAGGCAAAAATACTCGTATCGGAGCATGCAAATCGCGTCTCCGATCAGCCTTAGAAGTGCAACATGTTTGCAAGTTCTTTACGGCCAATGCATTCTATCAGATTAAGACTGATAAGACGATGACGGAACCTGACTCAGAGGAGTTCAAGGCCCTACAAAAAGCCGAAGAAGAAGCGTACGATGAAGCGAAACTGATTCGGAAGGAATTGCTGAAAGATGTTGCGCGGAAGGCCAGAAGGTACATCAAAGTGCTTGACGATAAAGCCAAGAATAACTCCTTTGTCAAGATTCCTGTAATGAAAGCCCAACTCCCGACCCTGGGAATTGAGGCGCGCCGATTATTTGAGAGACTCGAAGATCTCTGTGACGCCATGAACGAGAATCGCGAGCAGTTCAATGAATGGCGGGGTGCAATGGTTAAACTGCTTCGCCAGTCACTGGTGGACGAAGAGAAAACCAGCGAACTTGAAGGTAACGAATATGAGACCTCGACCAAACATCAAGACGAAATGTATGTCTACATGGAGGGACTCCGTGTGATGTTCGCCGATCGCCATGACGCTCTTACTGGTCAAAGTAATTTTTTGATCAAGAATGAAGTCAAGTTCGCAGTAACTGAGGCGCGTAAGGGAAACGGTCCATCTCCCAAATTGTACCTTGAGATCATGGAGGCTCGTGATAAAATAAAGCCGGAGCCCGATCTCGGTTCGCTCCAAGGACTCATCAGCGATATGCGAAGCCTGGCGACATCACTAGACTGGCAAGCCACGGAAGGGAGTTCACGAGCTCGAGCGGAATCCGTGATTGTTAACGAGGCTCTTGAGCGTGTGAGCAAGACATCAGCCGAACAGGCGAAAGCAATTGCAGACTTGGACAAGGAAGTTGAACTGTTCCGCGATACGATGAACAACAGACTGGAGTACTATAGACAACTGCAACAAATTTCAGACACTGTTGCACCATACGATGAAGAAAGTGTGGGTAAGCCTGTAGATCAGGCAGCCTATGACTTGAAACTGGACGCCGAACACAAGATACAGCAGAAATTGGACAGTCTGCAGTCTAAGCGACGATATCTGATTCATTTACGAGAAGAGTCAGGGCCAGACGAAAGTGCGCGATTGTGTATCATCTGTCAGTCTACGTTTGAAATTGGTAAGCATAAACTCAAAACCCTTGATATACACATCCCAGTGCTGACCTCTATCTAGGTGTTCTGACTGTTTGTGGTCATAAGTACTGTAAGGACTGTTTACGTGTTTGGTGGCATCAGCACCGAACATGTCCGACATGCAAGAGGAAGCTGAAGGCAAACGATTTTCATCAAATCACATATAAACCAAAGGAGCTGCTTGCACAAGAGGAGAGAACACCCACTAAAATCGAGCATGAACGCCCTTCGCAGAACGGTATATATTCAGACATTAGTACCGGTATCCTGCAAGAGATCAAAGACATTGATCTACCCACCTCTTTCGGCACCAAGATTGACACATTGTCTCGACATTTGATGTGGCTTCGCGAGCATGATCCTGGAGCCAAGTCAATTGTGTTCTCGCAATATAGAGACTTCTTGGCAGTATTGGCTACTGCCTTTTCTCGATTTAAGATCGGATACAGCAGTGTGGAAGCCAAAAATGGGATCCAGAATTTCAAAGAGGATCCGGCGGTATGTTTATAACCATGGCAATCATGTCGAATACTGATATTGGTCGCTAACCATTACTGAATTTACAGGCCGAGTGCTTCCTTCTACATGCTCGAGCCCACTCGTCTGGGCTCAACCTTGTCAATGCAACCCATGTTTTCCTCTGCGAGCCTTTGATCAACACCGCAATCGAGCTGCAAGCCATTGCTCGCGTACATCGTATCGGTCAACATCGTCCGACAACAGTATGGATGTATCTTGTGTCCGATACGGTTGAGGAATCAATCTACCAAATCTCCGTCTCTCGCAGGCTGAGCCACATCGTCCAAAAGGAGAAAGAGAAACAGAAAGAGTCGCACTCCCCAAGCCCTGGACTGAAGAATGGAACCACGATAGAGAATCTCACCGAAACGGCTATTGAGTCGGCTAATTCTTTGGAAATGCAGGATGCTACTTTGGGCAAATTGTTTGCTTCGGGCGCTGCAGGAGGCGAGCTGGTTGGTAAAGATGATCTTTGGCAATGTCTGTTTGGTGACGGGCAAAAAAGTACTTTACCTACTCAGAATAATGATGCTGTGCGGGAGGTTGGCCGGTTCTTGAGAGGAGAGGCGGCTGAGAGGAGAAGACAAGATGCAATGGATTACTGAAGTAGATCGAATTGAAATATATCGCTGCGAATATTTTACGAACTTGACGAATTTGATTTTGTTATTCATGTAGAGAATGCACGGTTAGAATTAACTAGCAAGTTGTGGTAACAACACGAACAACTATACAAAATAATGAAACTTAGAGTCAGTAAGACAGCCTTTATATCTCTTCTGTCTCTGAATTTAAGGTATTATAAATTTCCCAGATATAAAGTAGTCGAGTGATCAATACAGGATGCATTGTTGTCACGTGAACTTCTATATACTTCCATCTGTCGGAGTCCATAAGCGGTCAGTGATTTACAATCATCCAATCTTCCGCCGCCGAGCTGTGGCGCATGAACATAACAGATCTCTAATCACCCTCTGCACATAACTACTACTACTACTACATCGAACACAACATTCATTTCGCCCCATGAATCTCCCAAACTCACGTTACAGCTCATAACATGTCTTCAGGTGCCGCACCGGCCGAGAGCCCTGAAGCTCGCGAGCTGAGCTTGGTATCAAAAGTGGAGCTTCGGATTGCCCTGGCCGATTCAGACGAGAAGCTTCAAAAGCTCCTACAGACATATCTGGCCCCATTACTGCTGAAACTGGCATCGGAGCATCTGGCTGTGCGGAACAAGGTTATTGCAGTCTGTCAACATATTAATTTGAGGATAAAGCCGCAATCCATCCAGTTACCCGTGACGGCATTATTGAAACAGTTCAAGGAACAGAGCTCACAATTGATCAGACATTTTGATCTGATTTATATTCAGCAAGGGATTGATCGCCTTGATGCTTCGGCACGCGTAGAGCTACTCCCTGCTGCGTTGGAGGGGATTTCTCAGCTTGATGTTACATCCGCCCAAACGGCGAGTGTCTTCAATTTGATTTTGAGGTTGTTGCCTTTGCTACGACTTCCGCCAAAGGATAGTCCCGAAGATCATAAGCTAAGGGAGAAGCTATCTCTTTCTGAGGCAGATACACGATCATTAGCTTTATGGCTGGGTAAACTACTTCTCCTCTCACAGGCAGCAAAAGATGCTCGTACTTGTCCCGGACTGTCTCCATCGGAGTACACATTCCTGAACAAATCGGCCTCCTTCGACGAGACTTGGAACCCCGCCACACAGGGTGGGCTAAACTTAACAGAAACGAAATATTTCGTCGCGAAGTTTCTCGCGAGCGGTGCCTTCGACAATTCAGATCGATTCTTGCCCGCCGTGATACTCTCTGCTGACCCTAACTCTCGCCTGTCAGACATTGGCGAGGATATCCTGAAACGGTTTAATCCCGATCTTGAAGATTCTGAGACCGTTGAAAAACTGTATAAGCTCTACTTCGGAACTACTGGGAGTGACGCAGCTCTTCCGGCCCGTATCCCGCTCCAGGTCAAAATTTTAAGCTTCCTTGGTAAATCCGTGAAAGCAACCACGTATACCGGAGAAATCAGCAAGTTGCTTGACGAAGGCTTGTTTTCGGCTATTGCCAAATCTGCTCAAGGCCTCCAGGCCTCCAAGCTTAGGTCTCAGATCTTTATGTTCATCACTTGGGTTGTCCGTATGGGTGCTCCGTCTGATTTGCAGGTTATTGCGCCGAATGCTGTTGTTGGTTTACGCCAGTTTGTCGAGTCACAGGGGTGGCCGGATCCAGGGGCCAGTGGTCAGAGACTGTCCCAGACAGATGTTGGTCTGCGAGGATTGGCATATGAAAGTATCGGCGTATTGTCTCCGAAGATTTCGTCTGGCAACGAGGTAGACTACATTGACATGGATCTTCTTAAATGGCTCTTTAGCTCTCTTGCCTCTGACGCTTCAGCTGCTGAAATTTATGTCAGCATTGAGCAAGCTCTAGGTAGTATTTTGAATTCCTGTTCTGGCAATCTTCCTGAAGACGTACAGTCAGAACTGGGCAATTTTCTCGAATTCCAGATGCGAAGTCAGCCTGGCACGGAGTCTTCATTGAACGGTTACCCGATTGTTCGCAGTACGCATTATACTGCTGTACGATATGCGAATCGGTGTCTACCATATTGGGACCTAACTGCTCGATGGATCGATCTCCTTGCCATTGCTAGTACGTCCCATGCGACGAGAGAAGTTACCGAAGAAGGAAAGAAGGGCCTCCATCCATATTGGTATCGAATGCTCAACCCTGTCAGGGGTACACTATCATCAACGGATACAGAGGATCCACCACAATTCAAGTTTCCGGCCTTCCAGCAAGCATCAGAGTTGCTGATGAAATTAAGTGATTCGGACCTCTCGCACAGCAATCTACGCGGCGTCATTGCACCAGCAATACGATTTTGCAAAAACCTGCTCGTATGGGAAGCATTATCAAAGACACAAGCGCCCATTGACATCGATCAAGAATGGGAGTATAAACTCGAAACCCTCCTTCGATCGGATACGCAAACCAGGAAAGCCGTCAGGAATATCATTGCTCAGCAATCTGAGTCAGTAATGACCATATGGCTGAACAGTGCTCTCAACGGTGTTATTGCATCAACTGGACCTCAAAGTACTGACTGCGGTCGAGACTTCATAGATATCGCATCGTTGAGTTCAAACCAAGTTATAGCAACAGCTACTTCCAGAGCACCAGCAATACTACAACGGATTTCATCGACTAACGATCATGTGCTTCAACGCATTGCTGCAAGAATTTTTGGAATTATTGCTTCTCATACGTCCGTAACAGAGACTGACTGTCAACAGGTCTTCTCTGAGTTATTGGATACAAGTATGGATTGGAAGGGAGCCGTTGGCGAAGTAGCAAACAAGGTCCGAGGCGCTGTACTTGCAGCGGCATATTTGCTTAGTCGATTAGCGTACCGCAGAAGATTGGGCGTCATTTCCGAAGCGCAGATCGGACAATACATCACTCTCGTCATCGATATACTCGATCAATCACGAGTCTCACAACTTGTAGAGGCCGTGCAAGTGACCATTGGCCAACTAGCACTCGCACAAGTGCTCAATTATGGCACATTATCACAGGCTGGCAAGTGGAAAACAATCCAGGCTAAGCTAGAAGAACACGCCAAGAAAGAGCAAGAAAATGCGATACATACACTAGGTCAATTATCCTTGGTTGTACTACGCGACGGAGGAGAAGATCAATCCGCGTTTAGTGAGATTATGACATCGCTACATGGGTTGCATGAAATCCGCAAACCAGAGGTCCAGTTCCCTGTCGGGGAGTCGTTGAGTACTGCTGCTGCAGGATGGGCCTCGAAGTCACTAATTGGCGAATTTGACGTGGATGAAACACCATTGCAAGCAAAAATTCCAGCAACGATCCTCTCGGAATTGGCTGATAAGTTGATTTCCGACTGTAAGGCTTCAAAGCCATCTCTACGAAAGGCATCCGCTATCTGGGCTCTTTGTCTCGTCAAGGACTGCGGGGAGCTTGAAGGGGTTCAACAACGGCTTCGAGCATTTCAAGCTGCGTTTGCTGGTCTCTTAGCCGACCGGGATGAGGTTGTCCAAGAGACAGGTTCGAGAGGATTAAGTCTGGTATATGAAATGGGCGACCAGGATTTGCGAGACGATCTCGTGCGCGATTTGGTCGGCTCTTTCACTGGTAATGGTGCCAACTTGGGAGGCAAAGTGACAGGCGATACCGAGCTCTTCGAGCCCGGTGCTCTTCCGACTGGTGAGGGAAAATCGGTCACAACATATAAGGACATCATGAACCTAGCATCTGAAGTTGGTGATCCCAGTCTTGTTTATCGTTTCATGTCTCTGGCATCAAACAATGCAATCTGGTCGAGCCGGGCGGCTTTTGGCAGGTTCGGCCTCAGCAATGTCTTGTCTGATTCTAGTGTGAGCGGGTATCTTGCTCGAAACCCGAAAATCTATCCGAAGTTGTATCGGTACCGATTTGACCCAAATCCGAATGTACAAAGGTCAATGAACGACATTTGGCAAGCGCTTGTCAAGGATCCTACGGCTCTATTAGATGCCCAGTTTGATGCAATCATGGATGACCTACTGGCCAGCATCATAGCGGGAAGAGAGTGGCGGGTTCGTCAGGCTAGTTGTGCTGCTATCGCGGACTTGTTACAGGGACGCCCCATTGAGAAGTACGACAAATATTTGAATGAGATTTTGAGCAAAGCCTTTAAGGTGATGGACGACATTAAAGAGTCTGTACGCACAGCAGCTCTTCGACTTTGTCAGGTCATTACGAACATCTTGATTCGCACCCTTGAAGTTGGGGATACAGATTCGAAGCGAGCAAAGACTATGCTGGGCCATATCATTCCTTTTCTCCTGGGTCAAGACGGGATGGAGTCCAGTGCGCAAGAGGTACAAGGTTATGCAATATCAACATTGGTACAGATCATTAAGAAAAGCCCGAGCGCTCTCCTGCGTCCGTTCATGGCTCAAATATTGGAGAAATTCCTATCTTCTTTAAGTTCTCTGGAGCCTCAAGCGGTGAATTATATCCATTTGAATGCCGACAAATACGGGCTTACAGGACAGGAGATTGATAAAATGCGACTATCAAGTGTCCGAATGTCCCCTATGATGGAAAGTATTGAACGATATCTTCTAGACGGCCTGGACGAGAGTTCTATGAAAGATGTCGCTTCCAGACTAGAAGTAGTTTTACGAACTGCTGTAGGCTTACCATCAAAGGTCGGGTGCAGCAGAGTTCTGGCTCTCCTGAGTAGCAAGACACTTCTGTTTGGTCCTTACGCCGACAGATTTATTCAACTATTGACTAAGCACGTTCTTGACCGCAACGAGACAGTCAGCGTCTCGTACAGTGCCTCTATTGGATATCTCACTCGACTTGCAAGTGATGAACGCGTATTAGAGACCATCGCTTTTACCAAATCGCTGTACTTCAGCTCTGAAGAGACTTCTCACCGTACAGTATCTGGAGAAATTCTACATTCGATGTCGAAACTGTCCAGTGATAGGTTCACGACCTTCGCTACGGCGGCATTGCCATTTGTGTTTGTCGCCAAACAAGATACGGACGAGCAGACCCGCGAAATCTTTGAAAAGACCTGGCAAGACAATGTCGGTGGACCTCGAGCTGTCGCTTTGTACCTGAAAGAAATCACAGCGATCATATCCGAGCGGCTAGAATCGTCCAACTGGACAATCAAACACAGTGCCTGCATTGCAACAGCTGACGTGGTCAACAGTATCGGGAAATCTCTCGATCAACCAACAGCAGAAATTGTCTGGCCTATTCTAGAAAAGGCTGTGAGCGGAAAGACATGGGACGGTAAGGAGAAGGTCTTGAAAGCGTTCGTCAAATTCACGGAGAACTCGCGGACATTCTGGCAATCCAGGGAAGACATCAGCCAACAGATGAAAGTGAGTGCATGCGTACACTTTTCTGCAGCCCTATAATCAATAGTGCAACGCATGGACATGCGGAGCGGCCGGTTACTAACCGCTTTGATAGGTGATTATTCTCAGAGAAGCCAAGCGAAATAACGTGGCGTACCGACCACATGCACTAAATGCGTTGGCGGATTTTGCAGAGATGCGGCCTGACTTAGACCTCCTTTCGGACGCCATCAACATCGTAGAGCCAATCGTTGACGATCTCATCGATAGCGACAATGTCAAGATGGACATTGATGGAGACCAATCCAGAGCCCTGTGAGTCCGAGACCATTAGCGTGAACCCCTGCATGTTGCTTAGCTTCACTTTCTGCTTTCCTTTTCTCTGATAAGGCTGAGTAACTGATTCATGACAGGGAGAACGAGACGTTAGCAGCATGTGTCGGATGTATAATCCGTTGCATCAACCCCACAATCAAAGTACCGGAAATTGGTAAGTTTTGTCAGAAAGCCCCCAGAAAAACCCGAAATCATAGCATAGCACTAACGTACGTGTACGAGCCACAGATCAGCTGAAGTCCGTCATCAAGAGCATCGAATACTGCTTACAGGGGAATAAGCGACAAGTAATAGACAATCTCTACAGCGGGTTACAGAGTGTCTTTGATAGGATTGGGGAGGGATTATCGGGGGAGAAACAGACAGTCGAACGCTCAGCATTACAACAGCGATTACAAATGCTAGGCGATGGCCTACTATTCATTGATCTTGACCCATCGATCGAGAGCCTGCGTCTAAAGCGTGCTCGAACAGCAGAAAAATTTATCAAGGTCACCTCTCAGGGGATACAGGGCACTAGCGGCATGGCAGTGGGCGCGGGGGTCCTGAGTGAGAGTCAGCAACAACGAATGGAAGTGTGGCTGGTGTCGGAGCGAGCTGAATCAATCCAGCAGATTCTTAAATCTGCCCTACGAAAGTTGTGAGTGAGAGGTGTTTAGACCATGCCCTAGCCTCATTAGGCGGGGACCTTGGCTTAACCACGGCTTAGTCTATGTACATTCTTGTCAGGACTTGAGAGCATGCACTAGACTTCTACTGGCCTATCGTCGCCGACTCGTTGGGATTACGTGCTCCGTACTAGTGCTGAACTATGTACTACGTATAAGGGACTCGGACTATGGGCACGCTCATTGGGGAAGAGAGAAAATTTTACCACGTGGAAGATCGACGACGATAAGGCCATAGCTGATACATACGAGTCCGAGTATTAAGTAATGAGTTGGATAAAATTACCACTACATTAGTACATTCGTATGTACCCCGTACTTTCTTAGTACCGGGTCTTGTCGAAAAAGCGACATGAAATAAACCCGAGGATTCTCCGTCGGTTTGAGAATGTGATAATGACGGGATGGTCCAGTCAGAGGTCATAGACACGAATATCAAGTGATGAAAAGTGATTCTCGGCGCTTAGTTATAGAGAAAAATGATCCGTCACTCCTGCCAGCAGCCATGGATTGCGTCCAGGACTGACTGCACAGGTACGTACTCGATATGAATACATATACGAAGTACGTATATTTCAGCAGAGTTTGAATGCTGGCAAGACTAGGTATATGACCTAAGCTAGCATAATCAGATACCTGCCACCTGGTATGCACGAACTTTTTCTTTTCTGTCGGTACCTCACGGAACTTCGCGGACATGCGTCCGCTCTCCAGCGCGTGCAGTCACTAAGATCTTCTAAGATTCAATAGTTATGGGATTATGGAGTAATGTACAGAGTATTTGACATTGGCACAAAACGTCCCAACTAGTATGGAAATAGTAATGTATGCCGTACGCGCGATAACCACAAACGTTACGTACGGAGTGCGTACTGCGTAGTAGAAAATGCAAACTGAGTTAAACTTTAGAGTTTGCGTAGTGTGCCCAGTGCTCTTCGTATAGAGAGTTAAAAATAAGTGTCCACAGCACAACCAGGTTCGAGGACTAGACTCAACCTGGCTTTGTGCATAGTTCTGTTCTAGCCTTAAAACCAAATACTCCGTCACGGTCCAGCCAAGTTGTGTTTTTGAGAAGATGATGCATATGCGGCCCGCCGGATAATCTAAGCCTGTACAGGAAGCGATAAGCGGGATCACACCAATCATCTTCGAGAATCGGTAGATTAGACTTGGTTGCTAAAACATTAGTTCGATAACTCAGTTCTTTAGTGCTCAGGGCCTGGGCACCGGACACACACGGACTGAGTATTTCGTATACGTACTAATGCTCACTTAGACTTTAGTACGTGGCCAAGTCTAAATCCAGCAATAGTATGGTCCCGAGTGAGTGGGAGGATCTGATTTTTCTTGCTCTCTTATGTCGATTAAAATGTCTTGTATTCTAATTTAATTCGCCAGTGCGTATCCTAACTACTCCGTAGTTAAATGTATAATATCGACGTTAAGCAATAGTTCGTCCTGGCTTCATGCAGCATGGGTTTGTGGTGACACCCATCTCGACTTCACTCCCTTTTCTGGAACCTTTGTTCATTGCCAATCATTGCACGTGTTGCCTTTGCTACTGCGAGATGGAGGGTTCGCTTGCTGCATGCCAACACCTCAGCCCTAATCAGGATCAGCCAGCCATATTTATCTGCACTGTATAGTTCATGGGCAAGTCAGGCTTCTTCAGGCATATGCAAGCAGACGAACTATGTACTTTGATGGAGAAGATGAATTTAGATTATTTCTTTTTCCATAATGGGAATTAAAGTATATTAAACTCCGGTTGACGCAGACGGAGTATGTCTCTGGCTAACTATTGATTCATAGTCAGGTAGTCACGAAAGTCTAACTGTCTAAGCACGGAGAATGGCCCACGGAGTCTTTCTGCTCGGGAAAAGAATGAGGAAGAATGCATCCTGCTGCTGCATGCCTAGCTGAAGAAAAGCAAAAAATTTGATATTATCGTTTTCATCGAATGCTGGGGTGAGAAAAAAAGATGCTACGGAAAAAAGGAAAAAGATCGTATCACCGAACATACAAAGTGTAACTTGACCTGTCGGCCAAGCAAAGCTGATCCGTGGCTAGTGCGCCCCACCGCGTGCAAGCAGTTTGTTGTCAACCACATGGTTGCAACGCTCGGACTGTCCTTCTTTGGGCTTAGCCTGGTCTTAGAGCATCGGAATTTGGTTTCAGTACGTATACGTTCTATACGATACGTACTATATACACAGTCTGTATGCTGTACGTATTAACATCCGCCGCGCCGAGCCGGAGCCGATCGACCGTAGTAATAATTCACTCTGTTAAGAACTTAAAGATCAGACATGAAATCCATAGTGAAGTTACTAAGTAACTTACTAAGTGGCCAGTCTGATCCTTCGAGAGACAGGATTCACAGGATCCACTCTCTTGGCGCTATTACATAGTTAAAGTTCGTTAAGATGGGAAATGAGTCATGACTCATGATAAGGCTCAAATTCGCTCTACATGTCGTGATCTGACTGGTAAGAGGGACACGAGAAAAGTCTGGTCCGAGGTATTGAAAAAGAACTTCAGAGACAAATTCGGTGGAAAAGCATGGTTTTATTGCTACAAACCCGGACCCTAGTTCTAGCGCTTTGACCACATACTGGCATGCATGTGTTGAACCACTGCGCTGGGCTCGAACAAAAGGTTAAAGAGGTAAGACTTCCCCTCCTATCACATTGCGGTCTGGTCCAATTTTGCCCTCGTACTTAGCTTCCTTGCCTCTTTTCTTTTGTTTTCTTACTTGTAGATTGGCATAGCCTGATGTTGCTCGGATTTTGGTCGGAGTAGGGTTAGGTTTTTTGACACTACTTTGCTTGATTTAAGATCGAAAACATTGAACCAATAATTTCAAAAAGAAGGTTTGGGCGATGGCAAAGAAAAAACAAGGTAATAGTATATAATAATACACTAGTGGAAGCGAAGCGATAGACATAAAGCTTGGCATCCGGGGCGGCCGAAAGGCCTTGTTTGTTCGATCCCAACATCAACTACGAATCATCCCGTCTCTTTGGATGGTCGTAAGACCTTACCGAGTTTCGTCCGTTTGCTCTTTGGCCTCCTATACGACTGGAGATGCGGAATGGGAAATGGTTTATTCAGAATAGATGACGAAATAAAACGCGATTTTTCTCTGTCTTTATTGCGCGCGTAGATCTATACAGATTCTCCGTGTGTAAGTACTCCGTACTCCATAGCACTTAGATCTTTGGGCGATTGATAGTTAATTAAGACTCAAGACCTTATTATCTAACTAGCGCTATTCCGTCGGATATGCTTCCGTGCGGCATTTGACATTCCTCCCTAACGAAAAGAATGACTTTGTTTTGGTGTTCGAATACGGTAAAAGCACTAAGTAATATCAACGGAATGTATGAAATGCATCAGATGTAGATGCATAATGCATATTCCGAACCATGTGGTTCTGCGTTTTTGCCACAGGGTGACAACATTGGACATCAGTACTAGCTGTATTGTAAACAAATACGGCGGGTAGCCAGCGGCTCACTCAGATCGTAAGGGACTGTAAATAATCTGTCAGCGTTCGTGCAATGTGCCTTATCTGGGTTAGTTTCGCGTCGACGACTTGAATCTCCAGGCGGAGTGTCGCAGCCAAGGGGATCAGGACAGGGGGCAAAAGCTGAGGAAAGGCATCGGATGGCATCCTCTTGCCTTATCGTCAGGTTATGCATGCATGAACATTTGCTGAGGGTGTGAGGGAAATGTGTGCAACAGAGAATGAACGCAAGGAGGATGCGAGGCGGAGTAATGTTGGCCCGTGGCAGCCAGGCACCGTGAGTACTATTTACAGACTTACAGTACCCTGGATCGATGGCTGGCTGGACTCAGACTGACAAAAGCAGAAGTCAGATGCCTCGCTTAGTCTGCAGATAAGCCGGCCTTGCCCCGATCTGGATAAGCGAAAACCATATCTGTGCTGTATGCGGTATAGCGCCAGACTTAACATGCAGTACGCACGACTGATTGGTTAGTCTATCAGATTTAGCTACTGCGCTAGTCTCAATTGAATCCAAGGAATCGACCCCTGCAAATGTTGCTAAGCCACGTTGGGTCCTAGCCCGCGGACACTGGACAGACTCGGTTGGCTCCGTTAGTTCGCTTAGTGCCTTAACCTTTAGGATGTCCAATTTTAGCCTCATCTCTGCATCGATTTTTTTCCCTTTCCCCAGATACATTCCTGTTGGTTTTATCTGGCCGTATTGCATGGTTTTGTATACGTATCTTTGTACTCCGTATTGTACCTATGCATTCCGTACTATTGTTTTTTTCCTCTTTCCTTTTCGATGGCCAAACGGCAATTACGTACAAGCCCCTGTTCAATTCTCCGTCCTTCATACATACACCATACATGGATCGAAGGCTGAGCATGCAAAATCGCCAGAATCGTGCCAGTGGCAGCATCGTGTGGATGTGGGCCAAGGGTGTTCGCCGTTTATCATGCCTTAGATTACGATCGTGGTAATGCATCAGTATTTCGTGCCACATACGCTAACACGATGTTATTATCGTTCGTTGGCGTAATAAGATATTACCAGTGTTTTTTTTTTTCTCTTTCCTATCTTCTTCATACATTTTTCGTACATCGATCAGGCCTCATCGAACATGCATTAACTAGCTACCGTCTCTTTCGGTATTCCCCGTGATCACGTCGATGGGGCCGATCGACTCAGGGCTGGCCTGGACCTCTCCTTCCGAATCGGTCAACCTTAGCTCCAATTGACTTTGGGTGCCTATCTCTATATATTCACCTCCCTCTCCCCCAACGCCTCACACAAACTTTATATACATATATAGAAAAACATAGTCGCCACTTCATCGCACCTCACCTCATCTCACACAGACACTCCGCGTTGTCATTCACCCTGTTTTATTCTATTTGAGGATGTCCTGTGTTAGCTGATTTCCCTCTACGGCCAACCCATCTCTGAAGAGGGAAGATAATAAGAAGCGGCGAAACCCCACCTCGGCATTTGTTCAAGACTGAATCTGCGCTCGATTTGAGTTATCATGATACTCACCAGTACCCTACCACTCAAAGATGGAACTATGATAGCTGGAAAACACTCTCTACGACTTCCAATGATCGCCCCAAAAGACGAACCCAGCAGTCCCACGACCCCGCTGGCATCTATCGCCCCCGGTACTACAACTCTCGGTATCCCACCCCGGGTACGGCTGCCATCCCGATCAAGAACAGGTTGCTGGTGAGTGTGCTTAACGATTGTTTGGAGCCGCCAGATTCTGACTCAGCTTCTCTCTAGGACGTGCCGTGTAAGCTTCTCTTTTCCGGAATATGACGTCTATATTCCATTTATATACTAACGATCCGTTGTTTCATTGTCGACAGAGTCGCAAAGGTATGTCGGGAAATTATGCAACTATCATGCATCGTCGAAGCTAACGCTACCTAGTAAAATGCGATGAACGTCGTCCTAGCTGTGGCCAATGTGCTCGCCTAGGGCATCGCTGTGATTACAGTCCCCGTTTGACCTTCCGCGACGACACATCTCGCGTAGTGGAGCGCATGACCGAGGTGTCCACTACCGGCAATGCAGTATGGGATTGTATGTTTCGCATTCAGAACATCATGATGATTCTTACAATTATATGCTGATTGATCAATAGCCAAAGCACGCACTCACTCTCCGCCGGTCACTCCCGGTTTATACGATCCTCTACCTCCTTTCTTCATGTTGACTTCAGATGACGAACGTGAAAAAAAAGCAGAGGCCAGTTTTCCAGGTACATATCATGTCATAGTAAACCCGGACAGCTTTACAAATTTGCCGGAATACACAGACGAGTCTTCATCAGTCGATCTCAACATTGGACACCTTAAGATTCGCCGGGGTTCCGGAACCAGTTCAACATTGAGCCAAAAAGACGACCCACACAACCTCAATGAAACCAAAGATCCAAACACTGTCATTCTGGATACTTTTGAAGACAGTAACCATCGTTCTCCCCTCGCAAATTGGAGGAGGGCCAGGTTATCTCCTGCTTCAGATATCACGTCTGCCTCTACACTGGCCTCCCCTACATTCTTTCCTCCTGAAAATCACGGCCCATTAACACTAGATCCGAATACCGCTAGATATAGCAGTCAGGAGGAGTTACTACTTGCTCACTTTCGCGACGTGGTCTGGAAGCAACTTATCCAGGGCCAATCTAGTCACGATCTCTTCTCTCCTATCTCTAGTCCTATAACGCCAGGCGTAGAGATCTTTGAAGATCTCGCGTCCAGTTTTCGACCGGTTAGTCATCTCTTATACCCTGTGCTTCAGATCCTTTACTAACTAATGTCGAAAGTTATACCATGCTATCATGGCTGTGTCTGCTTTGAGTCTAGCTCGTCAGCATCGCAGCAAGAGTATTGATGCTTTGCAACACTACCACCAAGCATTCCCCTCCCTTCAAACTGCTCTCCGCGATACGAATGATCTTTGTTCCGATGGTCTTTTCCTTACGCACTTCCTTCTTCTGATTTATGAGGTGAGCATATCTCACAAGGCTCTGGTCAGAGTATGCGGTATTTTAACTAACACCCCAATCTAGGTGGCCGCCGCTGAAGAAGGCGGATCGAATCTATGGTCACATCACATGGCCCGGTTAACTCAAATTTCCCTCATGAGAGTATCGCAGTACGGTAGCGAGCAGTATCCTTATATCGTTTGGCTGGTTTGCAATATCGATCTTTATGCTCTACTCAGTGGGGCTGGCACCGGCGAGTTTCTCAAAGCAATGTTTGACAACAACCTGCTTCCAGGCCCTATGAGTCAGTTATATCCTGTGGCTCCAAGTGGGTACAGCGTGATCTATCCAGAGGAACACGAAACATTACCGTCTGTTCTGCACTTCAACCATGAGACGTTTCTTCTAGCAACTAGGCTCGCTTTTCTTGCTGCCGATCTTCGCCGTCAAAGAGACGAGTATCATAGTGGTTCCCCGCGATCTCAGAACCAGCCCTTTGATCCTAAGAGACGTCTTCACGAGATCAGGGACAATCTTCATCAATTGTGGGACAGTCCACAAGCTCATTACCTCTTCGAGAATATGAAAGTGCTACCTCAGCGGTCTCGTGAGGTATTGCAAAATGTATGTTGTTCGCGTGGCTAAACTTTTTGTTGATAACATGGACTGACATTTTCCGCAGGCATTATCACTTTACCACTCCTGCATGCTCTTTTCTTACACAAGCTTGTGGAATGGACAACTACTTGGCCCAGAAGGTGCCTCTGACGAGGTTATTGCTCACCACACAAACAGTATTTTTCACATTGCAGAGACCATCGTCCACTCGAATCAATTCGATTTGCGCTTTATTCTATTTCCACTTTTCATGGCCGGCGCCTCAACTTCGTCGGCAGGCCAGAAGATGATGGCGATGGACCTTATATGCAGTATGGAAAAGCAAGGTATCGGACGCAATGCGACGACAACACGACACTTGCTCCAAATGGTCTATCAAGCACAAACAGATCAACTTATGACTGTTGGTCACTCGGCTAATGTCAAGTGGTCAGATGTGATGGTCCAGCAGGGGATGCAGATCGTCAACTTCGGATTGTAGAATTATCGATGCATATCTATATACATGATCATGTGTTTTACGTTTTTGCGTTAGTTTTATTTGGATAAGCATATCGGTTTGGGATGGATTCTTGTATTTATATGACGACATGCGCGTGAGCAAGCAATTTGATGTTTGGGCTGGGCATAGTGAGGCTTTTTGGGTTTGTTTTGCTTTTTTTTTCTTATGAGCATATGCATCTGGCTTTATATATCAGAGCTTTCCAATACACGATGGGAAAGACCTTTACATAATTCTTGACATACTAACTATCTTTGCCTACCTACAATATTTGTATAAATGAAGCTGAGAGAATCAATCAGACTGAGCTGCCATGGGACACCCCCTCCTTCCCCTCTGTCAAAAGGTCGAAAACCAATTGTTACTTCTATTTTGGAATTCAAAATCTAGTCGTTAGCACGAAGAATATGCAGGTTGAATCACAATCTTTTTCGAGCCCATGTGGAAAAGAATAAACAATGATGCTCTATAATTAGATGCATACTATGGTTAGCGGGTCTCGGCCCGGTGCGGCAAAGTGGGGCTTCGTGAAGACTGACCAATCACACTACAGTTTATTATTCACTTCTGTGCTAGACTCTGGAGACAGAGAATACTGTTCTACTTACCGCTGGGAAAGCAGGATGGACATATACTGTCTGTTCAACGGTCACTTCATCGAATAGCGAAATGCATCCAAGTTAAAGAATATTAATGTCCTACGTACGGAGTACTGTGGGAATAGCTCCGAATCAACTAACCCAAATAGTCAAGGTAAGCGCCGAGGAACTGTGATATCTCCCTTGGCCAGCCAATCACAGCACAAAACCAGCGACTCTCATAATTTTTTGCCCGCAACCCATCGAGCTCTAGTGCAGCCAATCAACGCTTGAGGCCATGCTTCCTTCCTCTGTTGGCGCCTGACTCGAACGACCAAACATTTCTGGTACTTTGATCACTCGGCATCCTGAGACTGTGTCCTTCATCATTTCCCCTTTTCTTCTTTTGTTTTCTATTTATGATCTGGATCGAGTATTCAGAATAGTTACGACTCGTGCAAGAGTTGCATTTTCTTCAGCGCCGGAAGCACCTTCTTCCCCGCAGACCAACCGATAAGAGTTGCCCCTCGTTCTAAGTGTAAACTGGATTCATACTACTACTGACAGGTCAGCCATGCATTTCCTATTGTTTCGAAGCGCACCAGGAGCGGTTTCAGAATACGACCATCATGAAATAATCTGCATGTTAGTTGTTTAGTGAAGATATACTAAAATAATTTGTGGCACAGACTCTTCGCACCATACCGCGCGCCTCCCGCAATCGGGCGGAAGCTCAGCATGAGTCCTACAAACACAAATTATCATGGCAGACAAGGAGAGGAGATGTTTTTGAATGGCTCTTCAGCCGGTCAGCGAGATGGCGATGAATCTCCAATCGTGGAACCTCTGAGAATCAATAAGCCTCCATCAGCAGCGCCTACCCCTCAGCCAACTGCTACTACTACTCTACCTTATCCCGACGACCGACCACGGCCACAACAATCATATTCCCCTCCCAGCCAGACTACACCATACCCTCAACCAAGCAATCGCATCGCAAGCCCTGCACAGAGCATACCGTCATCCGCGGGGGCTACATCTCCAGCAGATTACCCCTCCGCTTTGCGACCTCGCGATGGCCGGGAACAGAAACCCTCTTTGGCCGAAAGACGGGGTAATGCGCCTCCAAAACCGTTACCGGAATCGCCTGGTCCAGAAACACCTGATAAAGATAGCCTTTTTCAGAAATTTCCTCCTCCGGGACCACCTCGTCCCGTAGCAGTCGAGTCTAATGATGCCAGATATAATCAACAATACTTCCCACCTCCGTCGGCTACGAGTGCAGCGCAAGCCCGCTTGAGGGCTAACAATCCAGATTCCATCAATCGCATTAGCTCTACAGCATCTAATTCCACAACTCGCGCGCAGAGAGGCTCCCCTCCACCACCTGAGACTCCAATCGTTGGTCCTGGTCAACGGCCAGGAGCTGATATCGAGGCTCGATTTGCGGCCGCGGGAATTGCGGGGACATCTACTCTGTCGAACTTACAGTCTCGTAATGCAGCTGCCCAACAGCGAGCGAATCAATATGCTGGTCAGACCGAAACAACTCGCCCTTGGACGCCAACCGAACAACCCGGCACGCAGCCACATGGGCCGCCTACGGTATACCAAGGCTCTAGTGAGATTGGAACCCAGCAATACCCTCCGCCTACGTCCTCCCAGCCTGTACCTCAACCAGCTCCTCCGATCAATCATGCTGATCGGCCTACAATCCCTCCAAATGCCCTGGAGCAGGATCTTCAGCGAATGAACCTTTCTGCTTCCCCGCCACCCGCTTACTCGAGTGTATCTGGCGCCAATAACTCTCAGCAATATCCAAATGAGAAAGGACGGCCGGTGGTCAGTTCTCCTCCTCCACAAGGACATCCGGCTTCAACTGCTGCACCGTCTGTTGCTGGCTCAGCTGTAGGTGCAGCCGCAGGAATTCCGCCGATCAGTTCCCCTGCTCCTTCTGTGCAAAGCCACCCGGCCTTTGCCAATGATCAACGACAGCAACAGCAGCTACCACAGCAACAACCACCCCCCCAGGGGCCACAGCAAGTAACGTCGCCGCAACAAGGACAACCAACAGGGGCAATCGTTGAGCAGACTATACAAACAATCGCTTCCCCAGCTCCTGGGGGATTTCCACCAGCATCACCCCCGCCCTTACCTGAGGGTTGGATTGCTCATCTTGATTCAAACTCTGGTCAATACTACTATATTCATCTTCCTACGCAGTCGACTCAATGGGAATTTCCAAAGGGACCCACGCCGCTCAACCTGAACGAGACACCCATGTCTCCTGTCGGCAGTGTCTACAGCGCTCATCCTCTCACTTCCCCAGCATTCTCTACTTTCGGCGGTAAGCCATTAGCATCACCGGGAGTCCCCATGACACCTTTGTACGAAGGTAGTGTGATGGGGCTTAGTACTGTTGGTACTGCTGTCACTGGTCCTCCGCCTAGCAGTGGAGTTGAATTGTACAAGGTTGCTGCTACAAATGGTGTCTACTTCGGACCTTACTTGCGATATTGTAACATGGATCTAGAACGGGGTTTGTGGTTAGGGTCTATATTGCTTGTTACCGATGCACTACAGCCTCCGACGATCCATATTCACCAAAGTGTGGATTTATCGCCCAACCCTCGACAGTTGAAAGGTGTAAATATACACCAGCACCAGCGCTGGGCGTTTTATAAGTACGACATTGATTTGCAAATGGACGATGCTGGACCTGCAAAATGGACATACGCAATCACTTCTCATCTTGGCTGTACGCGGTACGAATTTCTTGTCGCTGGACGATACGAAACCAATTGGAGGTTTATCGCTACCTCAGGTAATGATTTTTCTCTGAATGTCAGCGCCAATGAACGAGCTCGGCTAGGCGGTGTCGGCTTTATGTGGAAGGATATCATGCAGAAGTATGCAGAGGTAGGAGGATTCCATTGTCAGTTAGGGCTTGGTGGCCAGATATCAGCGGATAGAATCTGGAAAGAGATACCATTGCTCAAGCAATGGCTAGGTATTCACGGCAAAGAGCAACGGAAGAATGCTCCATGGACTCCAGCACACGAGGAGGAAGTTTCACACGCTTATTTCCACTTTTACACGAGTCATTTCGATCAGCCACATCTTCGAGAGGCGTTTGCACAAATTCCATACATTCTGCAGTTGGACGATCACGATATGTAAGTCATACCTTGTGCGCTTTTTGCTCTTTATGCTAAAATTAGACAATTGGCAGATTTGACGGATTCGGCTCCTACCCACAACATATGCAATTCTCAAACATGTTCAAGAACATTGGCCGTATCGGTATTGAGATGTATCTACTATTCCAGCATCATACAACCTTGGAGCTTCTCCGCAATGTGAACACCGACCATGATCTATTCACGATAACTGGGACAGGGTGGCATTTTGTCAAGTACCTAGGCCCAGCAGTCGTCGTGGTTGGCCCCGACTGTCGTTCCGAGCGAAATCCTCACCAAGTCATGGCTGGTCAAACGTATCAAGGATTGTTTCCTAAAATTGCACTACTTCCCCCAAGCGTGCAGCACTGTATCTGGATGATTTCGGTGCCTCTGATATATCCACGACTTGAATCGACAGAACAGATCGCGAATGCGGTGGCTACGGGAAAGAAAGCCGTTACCGGTGCATACAATCTCTTGGGTAAAGTGACTAGCTCGGTAGCAGGTGTTGTAGGAGCCAAAGATGCAGTAGGCTCGGGATTTGATGCCGTCAAGCGAGCAGTTGGTAAGACTGGATTAATGGGCGGTGTGCTCAATCCATTTGGCGAAATTGATATCCTTGACGAGCTTCGAGACCAATGGACACATGACTCCAAGGATCTCGAGCGCACGTATCTGATCCGTACGCTGCAGGGGATTGCAAAACAAAAGTCGATCCGCATGACATTCTTATCTGGAGCAGTCAATGTGTGTGGAGCAGGTCTAGTACATGACCCCAGCCATCCATCAGACCACAAAACAATGTACCAACTCATCTCATCACCGGTGGTCAATACACCACCGTCATCCTACATCCTCAAACTCCTCCATAACAACAAACCGCTCTACATCCCCGCCAACGGACAACGTTCAACCCCATCACAACCCACAGATACAAAGGAGGACATGCTCGAACTCTTCCAGACAGACGTCACAGGTCAACCTAGGGAATACCGTCGACTCATGGGTCGGCGTAACTACGTTGCCATAGTCGCGTATGATCCGGAAGTTGTATCGGGTACATTTGGACAGACAGATATGGGGCGTGGCGGTGGTAGACTTAGCCTTGCTGCTGACTTTATGGTTCAAGGTGAAGGTGCTTATGGAAGTGTGGTCAAGTATGGACCTGTTATAATCCCGAGTTTGGGATTTGGCCAATGAATTATATGTCATATTTTTTTTGTTTCCTTATACGGCTTTATTTTCTTCAGGAGTATTTTTTGTGTTGTCTGTCATCGATTTTTCTTGCGTTATATTTGAACAATACCATGAGGCAGTCGTTCTTATGTAAATTCTCGTTTACGTCTAGATGTCATACTGTTTTTATTCTCATGAATACGCTATTATTCATTTCCGATCTTAATCATAGAGGCATTGAAAGGGTGCCCAGTGCTGATATCACTTAGTAAATCCCCCGAGGTCATACCCTGAGGTCATACCTGTGTATATACTAATCATTACCTTCAGTTAAAATGGTACATTTCTTCCAAATACCAGGCTGATATACGACAGTACAAAGCAACAAATTTCTCTTCTTATACAAGAAGCGTTTCTTGGATTTATAACTATCTCCATGAACTCGGATCCCCGCCAGGAACACAGAGACCTATCCTCCAGAAGTAATCGCGATGCGCGAAGAAGAGTTCCCAGATTCGATAGCGGGCTGGTACCAGAGACCATTTTATTTCCAATTTCTGTTCTTTTTCCTCATCAGGTAGTTGTTCGTCGTAAGCTGAGAATGGTGAAATTGAATGAGTAAACAGTTGATCAGCAGGTGATAATGGTTCCTGCTGCTGTTGCCTGATAGAAGCGAGTAAAGAGTAAAGCTTTACTCTCTCAGCTTTTTCTGCTTCGCTACTGGATATGCAACGGTTATCAGCGTTTCCAGTACAGTGCTGAACATCCGAGCGTGAAGGCGGTAGATCAAGTTTGGAGATGTAGATTTCGCCTGCGTGCGGTACGTATCCCCATTCTGTCAGAGGTAGAAGCGGAACTGGGTCATTAATATGCGTTACACGTCGGTATCGTATCCGTGTATCATTCTCGTCCCCATCTCGCGCCGGCGATAAGGAAGAAGACGAAATACCAAATATCTCATTAATAAAGTCCGCCATCTTGTCATTACCCACCTTGGGCTCTCCAAAAGTGGTCACTTGAGGGTTCAGTCCTCGAGAGTGCATTTCCAGACTTGCCAGAGCAGCTACAGCGCCGCCGAGGGAATGTCCGATAAGTGTTACTTCGTAATCCGGGTACTTCTCACGAGCCTGGGTGACCGCAGAGAGCACTTTGTCGCGAGAGTTCTTCCATGATGTCCAGAAGCCGGCATGGACGGTGCAGTTTTGACACTTTTTTGTTTCGGTCGGAGATGCCTTTCTGTGATTGTTGTCGTCGTCACCATCATCGCCATCCGCTGGGTAAGGGACATACGTCTGCGGAACGGCTGACAGGTCGATGATAGTATTCGTCAGGGAGTATGTCCCACGAAAAGCAATTATTATACGTTTCGCGGAGGGTGGGTGGGATAAAGCAATATATCCGCACGAGTCGGAGAGTAAAGGACCCGTGTTCCAGGTCTTAAGAACCAAGAAGATCAGCTCAAGGTATTCCAACAAGACGAAGAAGAAAAAAGGAGTTAGCCTGTATTACTCACCGTAATCAGCTCAAAGCCCTTAAACTCTTCGCAGTGACTCAGACAACCGAACGGGGTATGGATCCCACTCGTGCCAACACAATAGGCAATGTCCGCTAGTCGTGCTGATTCCTCGAGTTCGGCAAAAAGGGCTGCAGATACAGTCCTGTCCGTGGTATTTTGTTGACCTCGTTGTTGTTGCAGCGTATGTTGTGCATCGCCATGGACTGCAGCAGCATCAGCTAACAGAGTAGTGGCGAATGGAATGAGTGCGAGACATCGGAGCAACAAATAGATAAGCTGTGTCATTGTCTTGAATCAACGCTCCACGAGGTGTGGGTGTCGGTATCTCGAATAAACATAGATGCAGACCTTTTCATATCGAGAAACTAAAGGTTGCAACATTTCATCCTTTCCTAAGGAAAGACTCTAAGAAGAGAGAAGCATTTCTGGGGAAAAACAAAGGAGATAGTCTGATGTCGTCACACGACCTGCCCAATCTGGGGTATGTGGGTCCTTACTCTATTTGTACTAGTGGCGTAGAACCTTATTATTGTCCAGGTGAGCAAATCATGTGATTTATTTACTTATACGCATCACATTCTATGTATATATTCGACACGATGCATCCAATGCATTGCTACGCTGTGATTTGCATATAACCTCCCTCGGGTGAGTCAAAAAGTACTTGACATCAGATAGTCCACACAACAACTCTACCATCCACACCGCTCGCTGTAGATACGTCAGCTTCCGTAACACAAATATACGGTACGTTAGATAGACTTACTGGTGAACTTCTTCACAACACCACCCTGCTCCTCGAAAACACGGACGGTGCTAATGGTGTTTTGGTGAACTGTATCAAGCTGGGTGTTACTCTGGGCCTGACCACGAAGATCCATTTGACGGAACATGTTTAAGGCAGACTCTTCCCGAGCACCGTCAGAGGGACCACGCTTGTTCTCAAGCGAGCCAGCCAATTCCCATCCGTTTTCATCGCCGCGGAGACGATGGACTTCACAGTCCTGTAATGATATTAGTTCGAGTTCATAATTTAACCCAGGATGCGTCTACTCACATGACCCGCGGCAATGATCTCCTTCTCACCATTCCAGATAAGACTGTTGAAGGGCAATAGTCGAGTGCTAATATTGAGCATGGCCTTTGGTGGCTGATCAGGAGCACTAGGGTAAACGACTGTGACGCTGCTGTCGTGAGAGGCAAATGCAAGAGCATTTCCGCTAGGCGAGAAGGCAACTCCATGCACCCATCCAGCAGAATCATTCAAGAACTCGCCGCAGACGGTATTGAACGGAAGTCGCTCGCCCCAAGCCGAAGGCTCCGGTCTTTCATCAATGCCCTTGATGTAACTAGAGAACACTCTGGCATGAGAGTCTGTAGATCCGGCGGCCAGGAGAACCGAGTTTGGGTGCCATGCGAGGGTGGTAATCGTACTACGGATAGGTTTCTTCAGATGTTTGGAGATCCACCAGTCGTTCTCCTCTTCGAAGTAGCAAACCGCGATGACTCGAGCTCCGGAACCGACAGCGAATTTCTGCTCGGAGGGAGACCATCGAACATACGTCGCAGCACGATTGATTCGGAGAAGGACGAGTGTAGGCTTCCAACCGTTGGGTGTTTGCTCCCAAACGTAGGCATTGCGGTCTACATAGAGTAAGTCAAAAGTCAGTTGTCAGAAGTACATATGCTGGAAGTTTGTCAATATTCACCTTGTGAGCATGTCACTATACGGCCACTGTTTGGAGCAATATCAACACCCGTAACGGTTTTGTCGTGGCCTCTCAATTCATCTTGCAATGTAAACTTGTTGCCTGACGCCTGATAAAGCTCTACACTGTTCTCTCGAGCAACGGCCAGAGTACTCTTGTCTTGAGAGAAAGAATGATCGGCAATTGGGGAGTGGAAAAGATGGTGCACCTCGGAAGAAGCCATCGTGTGATTTTCAAGTGGTTGCGACAGGAGTATCTCTCTACTGTCGAAATGGGTTGTCTTGTTTGTGATGGTTGAATGGAGGGGCCTGGCTGTTAGATAGAATGACGCCGTGCTCCGCCCGATGCACGTGACCTCGTAGCTCGAACGCGCTAGGTTATTTTCTCTACGGGAGAGACTTCACATCTTTGACTTGGACTAAACAATCCTCTCTCGACCTCGAATGAATTGACCTATTTACCTACAAGCTCGATATGGCTGCCAAAGTCGCAACTTCTCAAAATAGCCAGGCAAATGCCAAAAATGTCGGCGCTCCAAATCAGACGTAAGTGCATTCGAGCTAGTGCTTCAAGCTTAAGAAACTAATGTCTTTTTCAATAGGCTGTACATTAAGAATCTGCCAGACAAGATCCGAAAGCCAGACCTCAGAATGGCATTATATATACTTTTCTCTACATACGGCCCTGTCTTGGATGTTGTGGTTTTGAGAACAGCGAAAATGCGAGGGCAGGCACATATAGTCTACCGAGATATTCAGGCTAGCACTCAAGCTATGCGTGCTCTTCAGGGATTCGATTTCTTCGGAAAAGAGCTGGTAAGATATAATTTTTATGATTGTACAGGACCCGCTACTAACATATTGCGTTATAGGTGATTGTGTATGCTAAAGGGAGCTCCAATGTTATTGCAAAGCTTCGCGGCACTTACATGGCAACCGCCACGGTGAATGCACCGGCAGGAATATCGACCGACTTACAAAAGTCTATCTTCGGCGCTCCACCTTCGGCCGCGACTGCTGCAACAGTTGGTAACAAGCGTCCTCGTGAGGAAGAAAGTGACGAGGGCGAGGCACCTATGGATGAAGAGAGTGATGTTTCTATGGAAGCATCATCGGACGAGGACTAACGGTTCCATGGTCAATCGAACGGTGATATTTTCGGGTTGACAAGCGTGAACTCGAACCTTCAGTCGCTCCGGCCTATGATCCCGCGAAGAGTCGGCTGGGAAGACTTAGATTAATGCAGCCACCAACAAGGCCGAGCCATGTGAGAAGATAATTTTCGGGTTCAATGTTTTTATCGCCGGTAATGGCTCTCATGGCACTGGCGGTGTTACAAGGGTGAACGAAATAAGCTGGAATCCCAGACTGGGGATGATACTGTTCTTAATGAGTTCATGAAGATCACAGCGACAACATCGTGACAGGGTGTCATGACGTACTCCAAAACTGATACCACCCATAACGCCTTTGCTTCTCAATGATTGTTGGTGTTGACGTGGGACGAGGAAGTTGTATATGTCATCTAGTGCGGCAGGACCTACGTGAAGGGTCTCTTTTAGGAGGAAATACATGACGGGTACATTATATGACGTTGAGAGTGCAATATCATAGTCAACGGCCAGCTGTTCTTCATTGATGCTATCGCGAATAAGCGTTTCCTAGCGTAAACTCACAATCAGAACGAATGTAAATTACCCAAGACTTCAGATGTCTTACTTGATCGTCGTCCTCGATCAAATCTTCTTGTAAATCCTCGCGACTCTCTGTGCATTCATTCGCAAAAGATTTTCTCTTTTCAAGACGCCCTCTCTGAATGTTGGTAGATTTTGATATCCTCAAAATGGAATGCCCTGGCTGTGAACACGTCTATAATCAGTTATGATCTGTATAATCCCGCTGCGGCGCTAGTTGCGCGCATCAGGTAAGGAAGTTTCATGATTGTAGCCCCATCCACTGGCTTATTTCACACCGACCTCAGATGCCAGATGCTCAACTGCTAACCACCCCAGATTTTGAGCGCCGCCAGCTGCATCGACTCGCCTCACAAATTCCTGGCAGGCATAGTCAAAGCTATCTGCGGTTAAGAACGGAAACGTCAGGTCCTCGCCACTCGCCATGTAGATTTCCAGGATGTGTTGCAGAGTGTCGACTGTCCGCTGTCCACTGTCCAGTATATCACCATCAGTTGCTATTGTGGATCGGACTGTGAAGTCTTTCGGTAAAGTAGGTGTGATCGGCACTCTTGGTTTCCGCCCAAGATCGAAGCTATCGCGCCAATTTTACGTGCATCCAGAATCGATGAAAGCGTGGTGATGCCTGAACCAGCGACGTCTGATTGTGACATGTCAAGGAAGGCGGCAGCCCATGTGCATAGTACCTAGAAGGTGGGGCAGTCAAGCTACCCACTCCAATTTCTCTTTCTCTCTCTCATCACTCACTTATCGACGTTTTCAACTTTTAAAGAATGAATCTCAACTCCGCAACGACTCCAATCATTCTGATCGAAATGGACTCTAACGAGGATATTACGTTCTTCAGTGTGGCTGGATGATAAGAAGCGGGTACCTAGGTAAACATTAAGGTACGGCCAGCCGTTTGCGGAAGCCGTCTATGAGATTCACCTTTCTACACCGCAAATTCAACCGCAAATCGCTAAATAATATACGTACTGTCGAGTGAAGCGTGGTTACGACGGTTGCTATATTATTGCGCAATGCATGAAATTCGGAGAGAGCCTAGATTCCATCTAGCCTCTGCCAGACCGCATGTATGTCATCGGTGGTGTATTTTGAAGCATGGCATTGACTAGAGTAGGCTTGCTTCGCTCATCGGTGGCTGTTACACCACTGCGATTAGGTGCAGCATCAGGGAGGACTGTGCCTCTCTGAGTGGATGGCATCGCAGTAACGATCCCCGCAAAGCTTACTCGAAGCCGGGACAGGGGGCCCTTGCCCGTAAGCAATGCCCACCAATCGACCCACGCCAGATGCTCCGTTTTCGAACAATACCTTGTTTTTTGGCCCATCACAATCACCTGAATACAGCCAGCTACTATTCGGCACTCCATACGGAGTGCACTCGGTTTCAATAACCCCCTTCTGACGTCTGCTTCCATCATGACTGCGCAGGGACCACCGCAGGATGTGGGCAACTCAACTACCCAGTAGCCGTCTATGGAAAATATACCACGAGAGATCGCATCGCTTTCGTCCTTGTTTTGATGCTCCACACTCGGGGCCCTAGCTCTGCAGTTGAATAACTATCAACATAGTCTCGGCCTTGTTGAGTTATTCTGCCCTGGGCCGAATGTCATCTTCACGGTTACTGGGAATCCCTTCAAGGAATTATTTCACCACCGACAACAATTCACTATCTCAACTGTAAATCTATACAAGGCGCTTGCGATTGACCGGTTCGATGGTGGGATTTTGTGAAACAATCGTTTCTTTGACCTATTGAGACTCATCATCATACTCGAGGTCAAGTTCACGATTTGCTTATCTTGAACTTGGTAGCTCTGATCAATTAACCTCAATACTAAGGCCATGCGTTGCACATGAGAAGTGCTGTGTTACAGAGATCTTAGCAGAGTTGCCCTCTCAAAGGTAAATTGCCTTCCTGGATGATTTTCTGTACCGCTCGCATGCTAAGTCCGTATTCTGGCAGAGCTTCTGGGGCTTTCTCCAATGGGTCACGCGTCCTCGAAGCAAGTGCGCCACGAACCTCAGACCGCGAGGCGGCTGTCGAAACCACCGACAAATATATCGACGTTCAATATAGCGCAACCAAAGGCCGGAAAGTCTCCCAGAAGCCCTGATCAAGAACAAAGTCAACCGCTCGATGAGTCCATGTTCTGGAAGAGCCCGTGGACGGGCGACCTCCTGCCTAAAGCCAATCCCGAAACAGATTTGTCGGAGCGCAATAGAGTGCGATCTTTTGCATCGCTATCTGGCTCACAAACTGAACTACGAGGATCACTTCAAGGGAGCAAACGCTGGTCAAGCATTGATGACTTTGTCCTAACGAAGCATGACAGCTCATTGTCGCGATCAAGTTCTTTCATCTCTAGAACACTTTCGAGACGATCATCAATGATTCAAAGGCCTAGTTTCCAATCACAATCGGAAGGCATGACTGTTGGAGAAACTCGCCGAGAGCCGGTTATTCATTTTGGTCCATCGGATATTGGAAGTCATGATTTGCACCTATCAGTGGAAACCTTGACGTCAGAAGACCGGTCACCGGTCGAGGACTCACGCGTTCTTCTGGGTCGTCGGAAATCTTTCCGTAGACCAGGTGTTGCAACGCGGACCCCTTCTTGGGGACTGTATCGCACTCCTCTTTCGTCGATTCAACAGGAAGAGGAGAAACCTCCTTTACCTGACGTCCTTGCTTCAAAGTCTCCGCGTAAACAGGAAGAGGATGACAACTGTATGCCAGTGTATCAGTATCGTGAACGGGCCACTTCCCCAGTTGCATTGGATTACTCCCACCTGAGCGGGCTCAAGAAAGGCACGTTGAGAGTCGTCAATGCTTCTATATCCCCGGCAAGCACTGATCGCCTTCGCCTTCTTACGACGTCGTCTCTTCCCAGCAAACGTCCCAAGAACGCCATGTCTCAAGGTGATTCCGCCATGTTCATGTCAAATGATGTACATCAAGATAAGGCTGTTGTCGTTCGCGATAATACCTTTTACTTTGACGATTCGGACACCTCGGGAGATGGGCAATACTTGGAAACGTCCGAAATCCTGGGCTCGGAAGCAAATGACTTTCCAAGAGTGCAAAAGACACAATCCAACACAAATGCTGATAGCGGTTACAGTTCAGTTAGCTCAATCCGTTCCAGCAACTCTTCTAGCGAGTCGGGCGCTTCGCCTTACAGTTCTCCAGTGTGTAGTCCCACGCGGTACAAAGTAGGAAATCATGCGGACAAGAAAGGGTACTTTATCAATGGTTCATCCAAGCCTAATGAGGTCATTCTTGAGAATCTCGTTCAGTCCGGGAGCACCTCGAAGTCCTCGATCTACAGGGAAGTCGACACCGTAGGACATCGGGGAATGCCATTTTCCGAACAAAGTCGTTACTACGCTCAGCTCAGCCCCTTGAATATTCCGTCGGTTCCAGAAAGAATTGGCATCTATGATAGGGAGAGCGATTATGAGAACTCTGAACACGAGATGGATGATGATGAGCAGACGCAAAGTCCTTTCTCGCCTATTCTTCCGAAGCATGCCTTTGCACAAGTTACGAACGAACGTTCCGAGGAAACGAATGCAAGCAAGCCAGAGTCCCCTATGGCATCTTCGTCTAGATCTCTTTCGAAGTCACGGTCTTGGGTTGTACGAAGCGCGACCTCTTACAACAATCAGTCAGCAATCCCAAGCCACAGTCTTCCTGCAGACAAGGCACAGGACTATGAAGCTCGTCGAGGACGAACCCGGTCACGCAGTACTGGTCGTACCCGCACTAAATTGATCAAAAGTCGCAAAGTCGTTGTATGAGATATGAATACCATCGTCAACCAGAGTTTCCGCCTATTCTATTCGTCTTCCCTTTGCTATCATCTTGCTTTTCAGCGTTTCTTCTATATCTTGCTTTAATTCGATTATATACCGCGCATTATTTATGCTCGTTAGGAGTCTGCTCAGAAGGCGTTACCGTGGAGGAGATTTGAAGGAGGGTTTGCATATCTGCACTTTTCGTTTTCCATACTGCGGACTCTATGTGCCCATACCGGTTTTCCCTGGTATTCGGATACGTTGCCTGTTGCTGCAACATTGCCGCCATATATTGAAGCTTGATATATGTCTGATGCTATATTTTTATTGAAACGTAGCAAGTTTAGCAATAAGAAGCTACTGCAACATTTTAAGATCTGCCAATACGTTTCCGCGATCTTCATTGGCATTCAGTATTAGTGATTATACAACAGTTTCAACATGTATCCGTTGCTACAACGCATCCGAAACCTAGCAAAAACCGGTAACTACTAGTTACGGACTTCTCAAATGGCTTGCTTAGAATGATTCCTAGGTTCAAAGTTGGCAACTACGACCTTTCTTACATTACTGGAGGAAAAGAAGAATTTTTCAAAATGATATTCATTCGTTAGATTGGCATCACATGCTAAAACACAAAAAGGCTCCAAACAATGCTTTCCGTCGATAATCATACAATACAATTCATAAAAGCATCAGCAACAAACATGAATGCCCAGTAGTACAAAATAAAAGTCCAGACTAAAAACAACGCCTTGCAACCATGCAATTTCAATCAGCTAAGACGGTTGTGTGTGGTGTAAAGGGAGGCATTTATTCAATGCGGATCCGCTTAGCCTTCTGGATAGCTTGCTTTGGCACAAAGACAGACAAGATACCATTCTTGAATGTTGCCTTGACTCCGTCCTGGTCAACGCGAGTCGGGAAGGTGAAAGTTCGCTGGAAAGTGCCGATTGAGCGCTCCGAAGCCCAGTACTTGAATGTTGGTTGTGTAGACTCTGGCTGTGGCTTCTGCTTGGTGACTAGATTGTTTGTAGACTGTTGGATGGTGCTGACTTTGACGGTGCCATCCTCATCCTCATCTTCGACGGTGGGTGAGTGATAGTTTGAATGTGTGCTTGAGGCACCATCGCTATGAACGGACATGACATCGTCGTTGTCGTCGGTAGTGGTAGAGTCTGAAGAAGGAGATATGATATTGTAGTTGCGTTCAATATGGCCCTTGATTATCATAGTCTCGGGATCGGTGAATTCGATCTCGATGTTTTCTTGTTGAGCCCCCGGGAGTTCCCCATCTAGGACATAAAACTTGTCTGCTTCTCGCACATCAAATCTAGGTGTGAAGGAAGAAAGCTGACGAGGAGCAGGAGGCGCTTCTGGAGTGGATGGAGCCGCAGATGGTTTGGCATGGCTGGATTGAGCTGGCTTTGTTGCTGCTGGGCGTCGAGTGTCGCAGTAGTCATCCATGAGTTGGAAGAGAGGCAGGAAGTCACCGGGAGACAAGGTTGTTGTGTAGAACGACATTATGTCTGAGTTGTGTGGATTGTTTGATATAAAATTTGGGACGTATATGATGATCGAATTTGATGAGAGATTGAAAGGCGAAGTTGTTTGTTGAGTACTGGGATCTCAGTGAAGCTGATGATTGAAGAGTAGTAGTGATGATGGTGATGATTGAAAGAGAAATGCTCGGTTGGACGTACAAATGTCGAGCTTATATAGCTCGTTGTGTACTGGTCGCGGTGGCTATACTTCTCTCCAGAGCGTTGTAGATGCTTCTAGTATATGGTGGAACATGGCATAAGCCAAGGTGCGGGAAGATCCACATCGAACTCTTGGCAGGATTGGTCATGTCGCCACGTGACTAAGCAAGCTCAGGAAGCTTCGAAGGTCTTCACCAGTTGATATTTCTAATCCCAGGTGACGAATACGTCTCAAGCTGCTTATGGCCTTTCCGTAGTAAATGTTCGATTGTAGCGAAGTCTTTTTTGTTCACATCAAGCTGCTTACGGAACTCAGACCTGGGATTCCACGGTTAGCTCTGACTTTCCGGACGTGGAGGCATATTGGCGATTAGCAAGCAACATACTGTGTAAAAGCCCGAAAGTTGTCTCTAGTGTCCTGTCAAGAATTTGTCAGTAATCACACAACAGTTCATCCGGCATGGTGCACACATACCTGCGGCTTCTTCCGGGCTTCTCTCAGACACTTTCGGTACAGCGAGAGGACTTCGCGTTGTAAGCCTGACAAGCGTCGCATCTTATTAGTCAAGCTATATTAAGCACTGTTGAAGATGTGGTTTTGCTATTTTAGTGTAACCGTGCTTAGCTGTCGATTTGCATTGGACGATGTGAGCTAGATAGGGATGGTGACTGAATTGAATCGGCGACAGAGGATTGCCGTCGTCGTCAGATCACCGGAGCATAGAACCCTAACCCTAGACGTCACGTCGTTGCGGCTTATCGGCCGAGTTGCCGAGATCGATTTACTCCTCTCCGTGTGTTGTAACCTGTAAGTTGATACAAGGACTGTTCTTGATATATTTGATATTATCTCAATTGACTAGACGGTTTCAACGCTGCACAATGTCTACATTCACGGTAGGTTTCGATCTTCCTCGCATCAGAGCCCTCAAAGAACATAACTGCCTTCATTGAGGCATATTGCGCAACTTCTGAACTAATACATCGCAGCGTTTAGTCCGCTTCTTAGCCAAGGATGGTCAGATATACTACGGAGACGCCATCTTGCCCACCGGAAAGACCGATGTCGCCCAAATCACAAAAGCCAGAGTCATCAAGGGAGATATATTCGGAGAGCACCAAGTCACAGATCAAGTTGCCGAAGTCAAGCTCCTTCTAGCCCCATTGGCTCGCTCAGACATCAAGACCGTGCGATGCCTGGGATTAAACTATGAACAACATGCGATAGAGTCTAATGCACCCATTCCTCAATACCCCGTCCTGTTCTACAAGCCCGTTACATCAATTGCCGGTCCGAATGACGACATCCCAGTCTCGTATATGGCTCAAGAAGGTGAAGGACTGGATTATGAATGCGAACTTGTCGTCGTCATCGGCAAAGAAGCAAGAGACGTGCCGGAGTCAAAAGCGCTGGATTACGTATTGGGATATGCCGTTGGCAACGACATTTCCCATCGCGATTGGCAGATCAAGAAAGGTGGTGGCCAATGGTCATTGGGTAAGGGATTTGATGGATGGGCACCCTTTGGGCCGGGTATTGTTTCGTCGAAACTGATTCGTGACCCGAATGCGCTCGACATTACTACCAAGCTTAATGGGAAGATTGTTCAGTCTTCGAACACGAAGGATCAGATCTTCGGTGTTGCGAAGACCATTGCATTCATTTCTCAGGGCACTACATTGTTGCCTGGAGATGTTATCTTCACTGGAACGTAAGTCTCACCTCGATCAGAGTTGATTTCGTAGCTTGTACTAATGTTAGATTACTCGCAGTCCTCAGGGTGTAGGTATGGGCAGGAAACCCCAGCTCTGGTTGAAAGACGGTGATCACGTTGAAGTATCTCTCCAGGATGTTGGAACATGCTCTAACCGTGTAATCTTTGACAAGCCAACTGCCAAACTTTAGATTTAGTATACTGAAAGCGGGTTGCTATCAACTTGGTTGTAATATTGTTCTACATAACTTTGAAGTGATGCATCAACCGATGGAATCATATTAGCATTTCTATCGAAAATCATGGCCACTCCATATACATTCTCAATCCTAGTTCACTTGTGTGCCATATCCACGGATGGTTTCGGCAAATGCCCAACTTTGTGACTCCAACTTCTCCTTATCCTTGATCTCGACGCCATCCTTAGTGATGACTGCAAGTGTGTATTGATCCAAGCTTCGTGCATCTCTGTAGTACAGGACTTTCATGCAATCTCTCAAAGCTTGAATGGCTTGTTCCTTTGAGATATTCTCAATCGGTGTATCTTCCGGGAAAAGACGACGAAGGATAGGTACAGCTAAATGGGCACCAAAGCCGGTCGCAAGGTGAGGCCCGCTGTAGGTCGTTCCGAGCAAATCGGCAGAGCTGAGGAAGGGGTTGCCATCGCTATCGAAGCCTGCAACCAATATGTGGTTCCACAAAGGATTCATCTCGGACCGGCGTTTGTAGAAAACTTTGGAAAGATAGGTGTGTAGATTCTTGGCATTGAGTGTGCTGCCGGTAGCTGAGTAGTTCTCTCGGATCTGGATAGAGCCCAACAGGCGGTCGATGTACTGCATATCCGACACGTCACCGCCAAAGCCCACGATGGTGGAATCATCGAAAGTACGAATACGGTTTACGTCGGTGAATCGAGCGAGTGATCCGTAGGACGCTGTTGTAAGACCGCGAGTCAGCTTGTTTGCGATGTAAGTTCTGACGAATCACAGGGTAATACCTAGGTTGTCTGTTGCCATCGCTACACCTCCATTGAACTTCAGTGCAATAACCGAGGTTCCCGTCACTGCTGGTGACTGTGTGTGAGTTGTTGGTCCGGAGGACTTCAGGTATGAATGATCATAAGGTCCGTAGACATCGTCTCTAGGCTGTTATATCGTTAGCAAATGTGCCGACCACGCGCAGTATAAGCGACTCACACGACCCCAGGTTCCAGGGAAATGATCCATGTTTATAGGTCTGTATAATTCAACACTCTCTAAAAGTTTGAAATATCAGAGGTGGGGGAAGGACTGAAGTTAAGGTCGTGATGAAGTGTGTTTGATGGTTTGATGGGAAGCTTCCCTGCCCGAGAGCTCTCTCACTGTCTAGGCAGGAAGCTGACGGAGGCGGTGGGTCTTACTGTTAGTAAGCCACATCTCCATTGTGGCTGGTGCCTCTGTCACAACTATGTGGCCCAACTCGCAACAGATGAGTAGTTAACTACAATAGTTATTAGAAATCTATAACTGGGTTAGAAGATCTGCTTTGAAAAGTCTTTCCCACACATTCCAATGCGTCATTATGGACTTATTCGGCAGAAAATATCCTTTATCATCTGAGGCGACGAGAGCTCGGTATGAGATGAGCAATATGTATTATTTCTGACATCAAGATCATTCAGACGTTATGTTATAGCATCCAGTCTTGAATTAACAAAATTTTCAAGGTCTTATCAAGCTAGTACGCTTATTCATGGCGCGTAGAGGACACGAAATCAACGGATCGGTTCTTGTCCGTTTGTTTGGCTTCATCAATCTTGGAGCGTATAGCCTGTTGCATTTTGTAGAGCTCCTCCTTATATGCCCAAGAAGGCAACAAAGATTGATTCCATATATCGGGCGGAAGGGCCATTGAATATTGACTTTCACTGTCGATACCAGTATGCTCCCGTAGTTTGAGAAACAGACTCGGGTTCTTCAGCGAGGAGGATGCTGATAATTTTTCGTTGAAATGTACACCCTGTTTCTTCAATGCTAGAAACTGTGATGTTTTGCCACTCGCAGTCGAGTTTGGAGATCCAGGTGGTGATGGTGGTATTTCAAGATTAGGAACAGGAGGCAGCGTCAAATCTTGTATCAACTCCCGAGAGGCTGTATATGGCGAGGATTGGCCTTGATCTTGCCGTCCTATCAAAGGTTCGACTATATCTGAGGGCTGTTCTGGCCCTAGAACAGGTCCACTTATAGGTCTTGATTGTAACGAAGGTATGTCAATATGTTCCGCGATGGCTTCCTCTGTAGGATGTTAGCTCGGAGTTACTAAATCAAAAAAATCATCCTTACCTCTTTCTAAGCTGGTAGTATCCCTGATACTTGTGTCTCCATCTTGATCCGTTGTCTTTCATAGCGTTAATAGCACATTTAAACTACACTTCAAAGCTCAGAAACTCACCTTAGAAGATACCTTCGCCTTGGGACTTGTTGCTTCATCTTCGCTGCTGCTGTCATAAGCCACCAATCCAAGCATTTTGCTTGCCTCGGGAGTGTTTGTGAAGCCCCTGGTAGGCTAAGATTCGGTTTGAGCACTGAAGAAGATATATCAAATTAAGAGCGACTTTAAGCCCTGTACCTGCGGGAACGAATATCAATCGTTATGATCTGACGGCGCCGAGAATATGGGAGCGAAAACCCCGGAGACTTTTAGAGGCAGGATGTATTCTCTGAATCCAAAGATTCGTAAATTATTACTTGTTTGTGGTGGTTGATTGTAAAGCTGGTGGTGGAAATTCGGTCTTCAATGTCTGTGTCGTGTCTGATTGGCTGGAGAGCTCCTGCTTCCTTACATAATCCTACGAGGCAGTGACAGCTCCGCGTCACTATCATCAACCAGCACCTTCTCTCATCTCAAAAGAAGTCTTCCTTCAATCTTCAACCCTCTTGATATCTTTTTCTTTTCAAAAAAAAAAAATACCGTCGTGTGAAGAGCTAGCTTTTCGTTACATTTCCTGCCATGGCGTCTCTTCTACCTCATTTCACTGCTCCGATGACTGCTGGACATGAGAACAGGGAACATAGCTTCAATCCGTTCGTCAACATGCTGTTGAACTCATGGTGACATGTCACTGACATTTTTGATTTCATGTTAGATACACGGATAACGGTGGTTCAACTCTCGGTATTGCCGGATCTGACTTCTGCATTCTGGCTGGCGACACTCGTTCTACCTCAGGCTACAACATCAACTCCAGATACGCACCCAAAGTCTTCAAGATAGGCGGCGATGATGAAACCGGAGAAGGCGCACATATTGTTCTATCGGTTGTTGGTTTTGCTGCAGATGGACAGGCCCTGAAAGAGAGGCTTGACAGCGTTGTCAAAGTGTACCGATACCAACACGGCAAACGCATATCTGTCAAGGCTTGTGCACAGCGTCTGTCGACGATACTATACTCGAAACGATTCTTTCCCTACTATGCCCACGCTATTCTCGGTGGTTTGGATGAAGAAGGGCGTGGTGCTCTATACAGCTACGATCCCGTGGGCTCTTACGAGCGAGAGCAGTGCCGAGCTGCAGGTGCAGCATCCAGTTTGATCATGCCGTTCCTCGACAACCAAGTCAACTTCAAGAATCAATATATTCCTGGGAGTGGAGAGGGTCATGCTCTGGAACGACGCGTCCCTGCACCTCTACCCCAGGACACCGTGGAGCAGCTTGTGCGAGATGCCTTTACCAGTGCAGTTGAGAGACACATCGAAGTGGGCGATGGCTTACAGATGATGATTATCACTAAGGACGGGATCCAAGAGTCGTACACGCCATTGAAGAAGGATTAATTTTGAAGGGTTTGATGTTTCTGTTTAGTCAATGATGTACTTAGGAAACTTTAATCATAGCCTTATAGACCGGTTGTGAATTCTCGTGGTAATCATGTCCTCATCCCATATAACCTTGTAGCATATTTATTGTAACCGAACGCCCGACATATGCGCCAAATGATGATCAAAGAGTGTAAATAAATCCCCCTAGAACCTCTCTTTCAACCGAGATGCAATAGTACGTAGGTTGCCATACACCTTGCTCTGTTCCAACGATTATTAGTTTACGCGAACATGGTATCAGAGATGATGTTAGCGAGATAGCTTACCGGAGGACTACCCAAAATCAAACTAACTATAGCCTCTTGGGCCATCTTGGCATTTTTGAAAGTGCCCAAGATGTGGACTTTCTGACCGGCCAAGACTACTCGAGTTCTTGTCGCATTTTCGATAGCAAACTTTGTTTTGCCATTATGACCAGCTGTTAGAACAATGTTAGCCATATCCAGTCAGTTTCCCATGTCACCGATTACTGTACCTATCCGGCCAATTGCTCGACTCAGATGGTCACCGCTCAAAGTCTTAACGTCCTTGATCTCGAAAGAATTGATATATAAATCATCTAACCGTAGCAGAGCAATAGCGTCGTCCACGTCGAAGGACAGTGCAAAGGCTTTGACGAAGTCCGCTCCTCTTTGAAGCGCCGACGGATCGTTGGTTAACCTGGATGATGGATTCATTAACGATTGTGTCCTCGAGAAAACTGATCGCATATAATATATACCTGCTATTCCTTAATTCGACGGTGCGACTCTTCACATTCATCCGTACTTGAAGCTTCAAGTGTTCAACGAGCGGGGGGTATATTTTCGGCCAGTATGTTTTCAATGGGGTCATCCGATGGGGCGGGATAGGCACTTTTCTCTGCTCGACGCGATAGACTCCAGGCGTATCCTTGGCTGGGGTGAACACGGGGCGACCTTCTTCATCGACGTGCATCACATCTTCTGCGTTATCTTCTTGGATAGACTCGACTGTGAAATCTGGGGCGTTTTGGGATGGGTCGATCAGGACTTCGTCATCGTCTGTGGAGCATGGTTAGTAAATTGTATTGGACCATCAGAGTATAGTCGATACGAACTTTGCTCCTGAAGAGAGCTATTGAGAACGGCGTCTTCTGCGCCTTCGGGCTTGTTCAAGAGTGCGGTAGGGGCAGGCATGGTGAGCGCGTTGTTCCCCGGTAAATATGCGAAGTGGAAAAATTGAGATGCCTTATTCCCAGAACATAAAGATTTCCAAGACGGCAAATGAGTGCTTGCTTGACAAAAAAATACTTCTCGTTGCGTTGATATCTCGACAAACTGTGTGGGGTTAGGGAAAAAAAAGTTGGGTGCAAACGCTGCAAACAAGCGCACCTGCCACCACCCAGGATGATTTCATTGCGAATTAAGCCTAGTTTGCCAGAGGCGGCAAGCAGCTTTTCTCGAGCAAGTCTGGACCTTCCTCTTCCTCCGTCTCACTGCCTAACATCTGTTGTCTGTTGTTATTTGTTATTGCTCTCCTTCAGGATGTAACGGAGAGGATGTCTCACAAAATCGGACATCAGCTGAACGTCTTTCGACAAGCAGCGAGTCCGCTTTTATATTATGACGCTCGAATAAGCGTCCATATCGGTCTTTCAAACCATTTTAGACGGAGTTTCATAACACAAAGTCCCTACCAGTCCGGAGCATTTCACGACTCTCAATCCAGAAGCCACTTCAAAATCAGCGGAAAAGTCGCCTCTGGAAGCCTCTTACTGCTCGGACTGTCTACGAGCTCGGTTGTCGAAAACGGAGCAACTCGTACTGCTGTTGTTTCCAGCAGCGGAAAAGCGGCACCATGTACACCCAATTTATATCAGTATTCCCGGCAGGGTTTACTATCCAGATCCTCGCGACAGATCTGGAAGCGCGCATTGCACACGAAGCGAGGCGAACCTGCTGAAAATCCGAGCAACGATTCCAAACCCGAGACAGTTACGCAACAATCCACCAAAGAAGACAATGTAGAATATTCATTACTCCATCGGAATATCCGTGAACGCCTCCCCCATCTCCACCAATTTCATCGACCAACAAAAGAAGAATTGTTAGCTGCAGCTACCGGGTTCTGGTCAAGGTTACGGGTCAGGTTCAAGTGGTTTTCCATAAGAAGCGTTCGTCCGTTCAATCTGGACGAAATAGGTGCGCTTTTCTCATGGGTCCTACTAGGCCATGTCCTCTGGGTTATTCTTGGAACAACAACTTTTTTCTCCCTTCTTATTTTCACAATAAATACAGTGTTTGCACAAGGTAAGATACACCTTTAAACAATTGGGTCCATAGGTGACTGACCGTACATAGAAACTCTAGCTCGTTGGGTTGGAAATTACCTCACATCATCCTCCGGAGTGCAAGTCGTTTTCGAATCTGCCATTGTGCCAAAATGGAGAGATGGTGTCATTACATTCAAGAATGTGTTCGTGTCCCGCAGACCCGGCCATCGTCACGGACATGTAAGTAAGGGGTCCTCGAAGACTGCGGCGGCTGCTGCTGCCGCAGCTGCAGCGACAAGCGATACGAAAGAAGCCGATTCGAGCAATGCGGTTGCCGAAGAAGACACGAACTATACACAATTTGACGTCTCTATTGATACGGTTAATGTGACACTATCCTTCACCAAATGGTTCAACGGCAAAGGACTCCTACGGGATGTAGAAGTTAAAGGTATTAGGGGCGTCATTGATCGTACTCACGTTCATTGGACAGACGACAATGCTGATCCAAAGTCTTACCGTCATGAGCATAACCCAGGAGATTTCGAGATCGATTCTTTCAAGATGGAAGATCTTCTCGTGACAGTATATCAACCTGACAATTTTAGACCGTTTGCGGTGAGCATATTCTCTTGTGATCTTCCGCAACTTAGAAAGCAATGGCTCTTCTATGATTTTTTGTCTGCGAATATGATGTCCGGCTCTTTTGACAACTCGCTTTTCACGATTCACCCCCGTCAGACGAACAATTTCACTGGAGCCCAGTTGACAGCTAGCGGTGAGGAAACTGTGAAAGGAACACCCTGGAAAAAACAAAGTAGAATCAGAATAGATGGCCTCAATATCGACCATTTGAACCGTGGTGTTGAAGGCCCCTTCTCTTGGATACACGAAGGTGATGTCGATATCGTTGCAGATATTATGCTACCTGCAGACGATAATGAGTCTCTGGCCAAATTCGTTTCGGACTTTTACGACCGATTTGAAGCCACAGTAACATCACATAGTCATACTGGAGAAACGGGTGAATGCGCGCCAAACACCGACAAACTCAGTCTTGTCCCGGCTGGTGATGGCAATGATAAACGATTCATCGTCACCGATCTACGCATCCATCTCACCAATGTGCGGGCCGTTGTCCCATTGTTTACAAAGGATCTTTCGTATATCAACAGTGCTTTGATTCGGCCAATTGTAGCATACATCAACTCTCGACACACGTTTATCCCTATACACTGTCGACTTGTGAAGAGACTCAGTGACTTCGACGGGAGCTGGACTGTTTTTGACAGTGGTCTCATGGACGACCTCTCTGTTGCAGTATGCATTCCAAACGTTCATGATACGTAATACCACGCTAACCATTCTTTCAGGCTTACGATGCGTTCGCCGCGGACGTGGTGGACGAACAGGCACGCATGCGAAGATTCAAAAAAGTCGGCTTCTGGTCGCTACAGCTCGCCGCGCAGGCCATCTTTCTCGGGATGGCCGGAAATATTGTTTAAATTATCTTGTACAATAATGACCGTTCTCGACCATCATTGCAGGCGTTATCAGGGTTCTCTCACGGCGTTACGTTATATGCACAGTCCCTTTTCTTGGCCATCAGAGTCGGTAGTTTGAGAGCTCTTTGAGAGAAGTACATGCTCTTGGCCACAATGGGGAACTGCAGGAAGCTGTGGTTTTGCATGGCGATATCCTGAAAAACAATGCTGTCATATGTGTATATATGACTATCAGTTCACAGCACACAGCATCAGATCTTACGAAATCTCTTCTTTATCTGCTGCAGGTGGCAGTAGACTTTAATACATCAAGTCAATATCTGTCAATCATGTGAATATTTCCATCCCGAGTACATACGTAGTTTAAGTAGTGGATCG
Source organism: Talaromyces sp. PYS2103 (assembly GCA_023625975.1). Taxonomy (NCBI): domain Eukaryota; kingdom Fungi; phylum Ascomycota; class Eurotiomycetes; order Eurotiales; family Trichocomaceae; genus Talaromyces; species Talaromyces sp. PYS2103. The sequence goes on along the minus strand of JAMAGB010000018.1, from coordinate 30,024 downwards.
CTCAATAATTATTAAGGGCAATTCCAGACGAACTAATGGACAGCCGTGGCCATGGCGCTATGCCGCTTCGGGCTGACCCCGGCCGTACTTTTTGTGAGGAGAGACTCGAGCAACTTGGCGCCAGGGGAAACACTCGTGGGTTTCAGTCGCTCTGTGACAAGTTACACCGCACCACTCTCCCTCTCAAGGGACCGTTTCGAGCCTTGATCAAGTGTCCAGAGCTTCTAGGGCTTGTCCAATTCACTGCTTTTGTTCTTCAGACTCGGTATGCAAACTTGCCCTTCGACCGTATGATACATCCATTCTACTCGCCCCTTTTTCTGCAATTAATTCGCTCAACCTTGGACTGTCACTCACCTTGAGAGCAGGTTGAAGAGTACCTACAGGTGCTTCAAAGAAAACATTCCAGTGACGCGGTCACGAGGCTCCGTACCTTGCGCTCGGATGGGTGTGATATCTCTCACTGCTCACAGATATATACTGCGACCGCCCCTCTCTCCGTCTTTGTCCAATCCAGCAAGTACTTCATCGAGCAATAAATGACACACCGGTAAATCGTGCACGATATATATATATAATTCACGAAAGGCAATCTAAAAACGAGATTGGAATACCCTCGTCTTTTGCTCCAGGGGTGATCCCGGAACGCCCGACGTTAAGCTAAGCAAAGATCGGAGGCTGTCAAGTTAGCATGCAGAATGAATGAGGATGCTGTGAACCGCGAGAGCCATAGAGTGGCCGACGCGGTCACGTCTTCTCCATCTAATGACTCGTCCTTCAGTTCACCAGCACGAACTCCTCCGAATGCCCTTTATAACCGTGGACCAAGGACTATGCCACGGACGTCCTCTATCGATTCCGCAATTTCCTCTATTTCCTCCGCATCTCATTCACAAAATTCCTCGATTGACCTGAACTCCTTGAAACCGTCCGATATTAATAATATAATCACAGCAGCTGGCTCTGCTGAAGCAGTGATTCTACATCTCCTTAAGGATAGACAACATGCGATCGCGCGGAATGATCAACTCTGGCGACTGCTCGAGAAACAACGTGCTCTTGTTCTGGGATTAAACAACGACCTTGAACGTGCTATAAAAGAAAAGGATCGATATAGGAAGAAGCTGAAAGAATTACAAAGCCAACCCCCACCCTTACCAAGCAACAACCAGCAATCTTTGCCCTTGAGGGAGGCGTCGTCCAAAGATCAGAAGTCGAATGCGACCACCATTGTTGACCTTTCGCCTCAGCAAAATTCAGATATCTCGCCTCAAGATGATTCATCTAATGTTGAAGACTCGACGAAAAGTGTTTCGGCGCCAGCACCACCCTCCGTTTCAGGCTCAAATAAAGATGTAAAGGTTGAAGCTCTTGAAGATACTGCTGTTATAACTCAACCGCGCGGCTTTCCTACAGGAAATGCCAATCAATTTGCTTCGAGAATGCAGCATATCCATGGTCCTCCCGAATTACCGCCACCAAATCGCAAACCTCCCCCTGCTCCTCTCAATCTCAGCCACATGGGACGCCGCAGCTCTCCTATAGACCCGCATGCATTTCAGAATTCCGATTCAGAGTATGAGGATGCCGATCGAGGGCGAAGAAGAACAAGGGAAGACGACGATAAGGAACGTGAGGCCGCTGCGCTCCGGGAACAGGAAGCTCGCAGTAGGTCCAAGAAGCAGACGTCTGAACCTTCTTCGGGTGAACAAACATCATTTCCTACTGCGCCTGCCGGAATTCCCTCTAGCCCCAGAAGGATTGTTGCGCAGTCTCCTTCGCAAATGCCTGGTGGCCAATTTGCTGCGACAGAATCTCTGGCAGCCATTGTCAATTCAAAGGAATCGGAGATTATGCAACTAGGAGATCGAAAGGGGATGTCTCCTCCAACATCTGGCTTACCTTTAAGTCCTCGACCTGGAGACCGACCCCTAGGATCTCCGCTCCCAAGACAACCCAGGGATGGAACAGGCATGCCCTTCTCGCCGCCGATGTCACCAAGAGGCACAGTCACAGGTCTTCCTCAATCTCCCCGGGCAACCAAACAGCCTAGCCTTCAGGCACAGAAAGTTTCACAGTCTCCCGAAGGCCCTGGATATCAGGTCCCATCCATTGACGTCTCTGTTAAGATTGATAGTCCACATTCACCATATGGTTTCAATAAGACTATATATCAAGGGCTTGTTTCGGAAAATTATCCAGGCCTTCTTCTGCCACCGAATGCATTGCCATCTATTGAAGTCAAAGTGGCATCCTCTCGGCTTCGCCCGTCTAGAAACAGCTACATGGGCGGCAGACCAGAGGAAGAACCCGTTTTTATCCTCAGTGTCTTCTCGCGCTTCGATGGAGCCGAGCTATGGCGTGTAGAAAAAGCGATTTTAGCACTTCCACAACTCGATCAGCAAGTCCGTCAATCATGCGACTTTTCCGGAAGATTACCGGACCGTGCCATATTCAGTGGCCACTCTCCAGTCAAGATTGATGCAAGAAGGGAGGCGCTAAATCTGTATTTTGAAACTCTTCTAGATACTCCGATGACAGAGCCTACAGCTTTGGTCATTTGTCGCTTCTTGAGCTCCGATGCAATTGAGCCACGCGATGATGAAACTGTTCTGATGAAAGCCAATGGCAAGTCAACGCCGGAACTCGTTCGCGGCCCTGACGGCAGGCCACGGAAAGAAGGTTATCTCACGAAGAGGGGCAAGAATTTTGGCGGCTGGAAGTCCAGGTACTTTGTGCTGCATGGCCCTGAGCTCAAGTACTTTGAGGGTCCTGGCGGTGCGCATTTGGGCACAATCAAGATACCGAATGCACAGATAGGCAAGCAATCTCAAAACGGACATAATCAATCTCCGTCTCGAGCTGAGGATGACTCTGACAGTCAATACCGCCACGCTTTTCTCATTCTAGAGCCCAAGAAAAAGGACACCTCGGCCCTTGTGCGACATGTCCTATGCGCTGAAAGTGATGCGGAGAGAGATTCTTGGGTTGATGCACTACTACATTACGTTGAGATACTATCGTCAGGAGACGAGAAAACGAACGCGAAATCGTCGAACAGCTCTACGAAACATTCAGCTGCGCCAAACTCCAAGTCTCGGTTATTCCCTTCAGGCAGCAAGAAAGGAAACAAGGGCACTGAGAGCCCTGACATTGATGTACAGGAGTTTGTGCAGAGTTTCAAGTATGAAGATGCCGTTCCTGCTGCACCTCCGGTTTTTGGAGCAAAGGCAGATGAGGCTAGCAAAGGATCTCCTACATCAAACGATCATGGTATTCCTGATGCTGTCAATGCTGGAAACAACAGCTCCAAAACTATTTCCGGTCCAACCAATGGAGCAGTGATTCAGAATGCAGGGGCGTGGGGTAACAAGGCTCCGACTTCAGTGAAAGAGAAAAAGCGAAGCATCTGGGGCTTTCGAGGACATTCATCCTCAGACCTGACCCAGGGCGGAGAGTCGGAGTCTCATCATCACAAATCTTCAACAGAGAGGAGAGGCTCTGTTCGACCGGTATTTGGAATGCCTTTAGTAGAGGCAGTACAGTACTGTGGGCCTAGAAACGTCGATGCTGATCTCCCTGCTGTGGTGTACCGCTGCATTGAGTACTTGCAGGCCAAAAATGCTATTTCGGAAGAAGGGATTTTCAGGATGAGTGGCTCCAATGTTGTGATCAAGGCACTTAAGGAGCGGTTTAACGCTGAAGGAGACGTAGACTTCTTGGCAGGCGACCATTACTACGACGTCCATGCAGTGGCGTCGCTATTTAAACAATACCTACGGGAACTGCCAACCACTGTCTTGACGCTTGAGCTTCAGTCTGAATTCAGACGGGTACCTGGTATGTGTATGTGTCTTGATATCTCGAACGTCAAAGCTAATTTTATTTAGAATTGGAAGATCATGACCGGAAGATCGCTGCTCTTAATACATTGGTGCATATGCTTCCCAAGCCGAACCTAACCCTTCTAGCGACCATTTCTCAATTTCTCATTACCATCGTCAACAATTCCGATGTGAACAAGATGACAGTTCGCAATGTCGGTATCGTCTTCGCGCCAACGCTACACATTCCCTCGCCCGTCTTCTCCCTATTTCTCACAGAGTATGATAGCATCTTCAGGGATGCACCGCAACAATCAGACCTCGCGGAGGCACAGGCGACCCCGTCTTCTTTGATTCCAGAGGACGTTCGTTCTCCACGACGTCAAATGTTTTCGGAACTTCCAACACCGTCATACGGCCAGACATCCTTCTACGTGCCAGATGATGCTGATCAGTATCAGTCTCAAGATGCGATAAGAGCAAACTACGACACTGGGTTCATTCCCGTGATTCCGTCATATGACGGAGCTCAACGAGGCGTTGATCCTCGTTCACGTCAACCTTCTAATCCCCAACGTACGCCTCGTATGCTGGATCCGAATGAAAACATGAGGTCCACCAAAGCAAAACGCAGAGAGAGTTCTATGCTTTTCATGGATATGGGCTACCGCAAAAGTTCTTTACCTCGAACAGGGGAAGACCAAAGTGAGTTCACGGCGCATTATCAAAAGATGAACATATAACTAACTATGGCATGCAGATCTCGTTACACACGAATCCGCCTTTGAATAATGAATTTTCTGTCCATCATTTTCTTCATACTTTCAGCCATTCTTTTACCATATATGCTATTTATGTGATGAACATCATGAACCCATACGTGACATGCTAATATTTATTTTTCGCTACCTTCTTATGGCTTGATTTCAGCACTGGTCAATAAGGTTAACTGTCTCAATTGTTTACAAGGAAAAGGACAACGTATGGTCTTGATGGCCACTTCCTCTTCTTTCCATTTAATCAGCGTTGAACTTGGAGCGTTTGACTATGGATTGCTTTTGAATTGTTATATATTTATACCCTTTCTCTATTGATATTAACATTTTGTGTGCTGTTACAATCTGTCTTTGGCATGAGCTACTCGATATACAATGCAACCTCTCTTTTTTTTTAGTGATTTCCACCCAGGAATGATTCCTGATTTGATCGCAAGAACAGTTGGTCATAATTTCTAGAGATTAACAGATGTATCTATATTACAGAAATCTCCTTGTTCGATCTCCCTGGTAAAACCCCAACAGTTCACCTGTCTCCGAGGCCCATTCCCTAACACTGTCCACCAGTGCTTTGGCAAGCCCAACATTCTTAATCTTACCACCTTCAGGTAGGGAAGTAGAAGCAGGAGTTGTGGTGGTGCCTGTGGTAAATTCCGACCCAATACTCGGCAGAACATTATCACCAGCACTCAGACTAACGAACAGTGCGAATGGAACCAGCCAAACACACAGTCCGAAGTAAGACGCTACCTCAGTGAAAGTAGGCATATTCTCATAGTCCGGCTGGTACGGTCGACGCCACGAGGTTGCATCGCGCGAGGAAGAAGAGGGAGCTGGCGGTCTTGAGAAATGGCGGAACCAAACCCAATGATTCAGACAAACCAGTAAACATGATAGAATGAATAGCGGATCTGATAATTTCACAATGGGAAATTTTCGGAGGTTGCTTGCGTAAACGAGGTGGGAGATGACGGAGAGGAGGGAGAGGGTGAATGGGAAACTGTCAAAGAGCCATAGCAGGATTTGGATTATGATGACGCCGTATATGAGCCGAGAAAGAATTCGCCGGGCGATCACGGTATGTTCTTCGACTAGTTCGGAGAGGTAGTATAATCCTGAAGCTGTTTCAACAGGTGGATGGTTAGCTTCGTTTTGATCCTTGACAATATGGAATGAGTACGTACCAATGGCCAATGTCAGGAAAGCGAAGCCTACAACGACTCCTGTATATCCGACGAGTGGAAGAATCCACATGCTGTATAGTGAAATAGAATTTTGTTGGCTAGTTATATAAATCGTCGAGACCGTAGTGTAGCTATCGAAGAATGGCGTCAAGCAGTGAGTGTAGGAGCTCTGTCTTGATGTGCTGGTAATTAAGCTACCAAGGCAAGTAAACGAGAGTCTAGGGCACGCCGGTAGTATGAATTTGTCCTTCTATGAGCACGTAGTCAGTGTCGACAAGTATGTCGAAACAAAAATCGCGATATGCAATGGATGACGCTGTATCTATCCATCTGGCTTAATAGTCTGACGGTGATAGGCCGGAGAAACCCAACTTAATCGGCCTTGATCTGCCTCTCCGCTGTTCTGCCTCAGGCAACACAAAATTTAATCCAGACCACAAATTTAGTTTGTTTCTCTCCGTCCCATTCGACTCTCTATACTGCCACTCAGTTCTGTCCGAGGTAGGATTTATCTTCTCGTTGTCAATTGAGCATCTTTTTCTCGGCCTAAGAATACGATAAGCTCTACACCATGTCGCGCCCTGAAGATATCCTGTGCGTTTCCACAGCCCCTCCTCCTCGATCACGAAAATAAATTAACACAAGACAGACCCCCCGATCTCTTCTATAACGATAATGAATCCCGAAAATATACCACCTCCTCGCGAATACGTAATATCCAGGCTGATATGACACACAGAGCCTTGGAATTACTAGACCTACAAAGCCCATCACTCATTCTCGACCTTGGTTGTGGATCGGGGTTATCAGGCGAAATCCTTTCCAGTGTGCCTCCCGACGAAGGCGGTCCACATATGTGGATTGGCATGGATGTTTCCCCCAGCATGCTCGATGTCGCTTTACAACGAGAAGTCGAAGGCGATTTATTCCTGGCTGATATTGGTCAGGGAGTGCCGTTCCGGCCCGGCTCGTTCGATGCAGCGATTAGCATTAGCGCTATCCAGTGGCTTTGTAATGCAGAGACCAGCGACGTGAGTCCCGAAGGCAGATTGAAACGGTTCTTCGAGGGCCTTTATGCAAGTTTACGGCGGGGTGGGCGTGCAGTGTGTCAGTTCTACCCTAAAAACGATGCGCAACGTAGCATGATCAGTTCAGCTGCGGTCAAGGCAGGCTTTGGCGCAGGTATATTGGAGGATGACCCCGGTACCAAGAATAGCAAGACGTACCTTGTGCTTACTGTGGGTGGAGGAGGTCTGAACGGCGACATTACCGGTGTCGTTGATGGCATGGATGGCGTTGATATCCTCGATTCGCGCAAACGGGATAACGCCGCTAAAATTGCGAGATCGTTACAAGAGAAGAAAGGTAGCAAAGCGTGGATTTTGAGGAAGAAGGAGCAGATGACCCGAAAGGGCAAAGTTGTCAAGGCTACCTCAAAGTACACTGGAAGGAAGAGACGGGTTGCGTTTTGAAGGGCCTGGATTCTTTCAATCTTTATTTTAGACACCACAACCTGTGTCCACGTCTACGCCCCTCCTTCCTGAAGGTCTAGACTCAAGTGAGCAATGATGCATTTTCTGCTTGTCGCGTTGTGTCTCGTGCCAGCAACCCTCGGGCTTATCTCTCATGTGATGAGAGGTCAGGGAGCAGAGTGCAAGCAAGGTTTCATTTGCAGCTTATCAGATGTCATGTTCCTGACACATTACTTCATTTCTTTCAGAAGGTATGAAGTATTCCAAAATTGATACCCAATTACTGATATTCATTGTGTACACCTATTTAAGACATATCAAACAGCAATCTCTACGTAATGCAGTCTACATTGCAAATGAAACTCTCTATATGGAAGAACTCAAAATAAATGAGTGAGCTCTATAAATATAAGTGTACATGTGTCTCAATAAAAAGTTCACAGCGCCATCCCCGAGTTACAAGTAGCGACAGAAATTTTAGAAAGAAGCCTCCATCTTATCCAACACAGCCCGAGTGAATTCGTGGGTTGTGGCCACACCACCCATATCGCGAGTTCTTGTTTTGCTATTGAAGACATTAGAAATGAGCGAATGAATTCGTTGATGCCATCATTTAAAGAGACTTACCCTTCACCAATAACATCATAAACAGCCTTGGAGATTCTGTTGGCATGTTCATCCAAACCAAGGTGACGGAGGAGCATAGATCCGGACAGGATCAAAGCAGTGGGGTTAGCCTGGTCCTTTCCTTTGATGTCGAGACCGACGTGACGGCAGCCAGGCTCGAAGACGGCGACTTCACGGCCCATGTTGCAACCAGGGACAATGCCGGGACCGCCAACAAGGGCAGCGCCAATGTTCGACAAGATACCACCGTACAAGTTGGGCATGACCATGACGTCGAACTGCTGGGGGCGGGAGACAGCTTGCATAGAAGCGTTGTCAACGATCATGTCGTTGGTCTCCAAAGTAGGGTAGTTCTCGGCGACCTTCTTGAAAGTGTTGCGAAAGAGACCGTCGGCCAATTTCATGATGTTAGCCTTGTGAATGCAAGTAATCTTCTTGCGATTGTTTGCCAAAGCAAAGCTAAAAGCGAACTTGGCAATACGCTCTGACTTGGCGCGGGTGATAATCTTGAGAGACTCGACAACACCCTGGACAGACTGATGCTCGAGACCGGAGTATTCACCCTCGGTGTTCTCACGGATAATGCAAAGGTCGACATTTTCATGTCGGGTCTTGTAACCAGGAATATTCTTAATAAGGACAACGGACGCGTAGATATCGAGCTCCTGGCGCAAAGCGACGTTGAAGGATTGGTGTCCTGAGCGCTCAACGGGGGTGTGAAGAATACCCTTGAGACCCAACTTGTTGCGTCGCAGAGAGGCGATTGATTCCCTGAAAAGATCTTCGGAGTGCTTGTTTCCAGTATCCACGCCGCTAACGTCGACTTGCTCCCATTCAATAGGGACGTTGTCTGCCTTGAAGATAGTCTTCACTGATTCAGCGACCTCGGCTCCAATTCCGTCACCTAGAAGACGTGATAGTAGTCAGCCACGAGTATGTTTCCAAGCGCATCCGGTTGCAGTATATCCGTACCTGGAATCAAAGTCACTGTGTACTTGCCGCCGTACTTTGTGGGCTTGAAGATATCGGACTGCACGGTGGCCATAGCTAGACACGACACCATTAGTCTCGCACAAATAGATTATGGACGGTATAAAACTTCACTTACACCTCGTTGCAACAAAAGACGGGCGGCTGGCGGAAGTAGCAGCGCGCAGGACGGCCTAAACAACAGGTACTCTGTCAGTTTTCGAGTTCCAGTTTGGCCTTATTAAGAGGGGTGCGCAATGGGCATCATACCTGCGTGGGCTGCGAAGATCTGAGAGAGAACATCTTGGCTATTGATATCACTTCCTTCCGTCTGAGGAATAAGCCACGCGAGGGAGAGCAAACAATTGGGGGGAGGGAGAGCAATTACAGAGATTTGGGAAACGGAGAGAGAAAAATCCAGCTGTTTGGGAACTGGATGCAATGGTTGCAGGCGGGATCCGCTGCGAAAGGGAAAATGCCCGCCTTTCGCTGCGGTATTTTGGCCAATACAGGAGAATTACGCAGAAATACCGGCTTGGCGCCCAATGGCCTGCCAGCGCGCTCTTCCGCAAGTCGGACCTTGGTATTGTAACTGACGAGCATCGGATGGAAGCACGCCAAACATTGGCAGGCTCGAATTACGGTAGTATTTACTATTTATTATCATTTACTCGCTCTCAACAGGAAACCACAAGGTCAACTAACAAGCACTCGCTGACTATCACATCTCATACTCTCTCATACAGTCCCAGCGATATTCAAGTCTTCCGCCACCATAATCCCACCAACTTCGCGCGTTATAGACCGGGTCCTTGCATGGTGTGTATAGCGACCCAGTGGAAGGCTCTTCCGGCAATTGGGCCGATTGGGCTAAATGTTGATCTTGACACTGGTTTTTCGAGTCAATTCCGGAGCCTTGATCATGCTCGTATCCAAGAGACATATACGGCTCAGCCTGGGAAGCCTCATGGTCCAAATTGCCGATGACGTGTGAACGCGAGTGGTCGACTTGGAAACTGGATCGCTTGCTATCTGTTGTGGCAGTATCAGAGAGCTCCATCTCGCTATCCATCCCCATATCGAATGACTCGGACGTCGCCGGTGCGAATGGATCAAACCGTCTTTGTTCCGTTTCCGCTGCCCTAGAGATCTTAGTCGTCCAGCGTTGGGTCGGCTTGCGAGCCGGGACAAAAGACGTACCAGGTAGCTTCATTGGATTTACTGGGCACACTAGGAAGGCCATTTGTGTTGTGCGGCGACACGATGAAGCTGTGAGCTGCAGCAGAGGCATACATGATGCGGTTGGTAACCGGCTTGCTCTCCGTTGAACCCTGCTCAACTTGTGGCGTGATACTGTAAGCAGAAAAACGAGCCACGAGTTCATCCTCTTGGCTTCGAAGCCATGCATCGGACTCTGATAAACCGCACTAGGGTTTAATCCGTTAGTGGCCTGAGCTCACAGCCTTGTCTTTTCTATCGAGCTCTCGGATTCACAGTTTTGCAGTGTAACTCCGAAATAAGGTAAGACTAACTAACCTGTTGACATAGTGTACTCTCCTCGCATGTCATATACATCGCTGTAGAATGTGTGGCATGGCCACAGTAAGGACAGTTAAATGCCATTTTGATTGAACTGCACGGTATCAAGTGGTCGCTTTCAAGACCACAAGCAGTGTAATGATTATAACTTTCAGCCTGTAACAGAAGCGTGAGCAGTGACTCTCAAGATGCTCGTACGCTGTTGACGAGGGATATAGTAACAGGTAGTTTGACATTTTCTAGTTGTTGTGTTTTGGTGGGAATAGGCCCTTGCCGTAATAGCTGCCTGATTGGGCACCCATGGTCATCCTACATGAGCAAAGTCCACGTGAATCAGCTGGTGTTTTGAAGCTTGCATATAGGCTAGTTAACTGATGTATGACTGCCTTGGTATATGGCTGTATCTGATGGATTTGTAGTCTCTGGATATTGCGACGGCCATCTCTGGATGCCGGTTAGGGCTAGGTTGTTACTTTATATATACCACAGTGATATATATCAGTTCAATCTTGTATGAAATCACATCATATAGATAGAGCTCCATATGAATCATAGAAATATATAAGGTGTTAGTTAGCCAAAGAGCTCCAACATAGAAAAGATCATATCATGATATTTACCAACCCAGTAGTGTATTTGCTTAAGCTTGCAAACAATGTTGTAGTCGAATCACCTGAATGTTTGTACGCAAAAGCCCAGCAGCCTAATCCCCCCACCTGATTGTTTGCCCCTCTACTTCATACGTCCAGTACGATTGAAGGAGAAGCTGTCAAAGAAGGAGATAAGGCCAAAAAAATCTAGGTAAGGCCTTACTGGGAATCGAACCCAGACTTTCAGAAGGGTTTCTTGAGAGGCGCTCTGGCCAATCAGAGCTCAGATCAAAATCTGACGTCATGACCACTAGACCATAAGGCCTGATTTGCTGAGGTCGCGCGGTCGATCTGGCTTGTTATAATAAAACAGATGGAACAGACAAGACGAGATTAATGTCTCCAACTTTGTTTACAGTAATTTAGAGGTGTTGCACAAATATGTCGAACCGAACTGCTCTTTGCCGGTATAAATAATTATTAGGGCTAGCTTGGTATTATACGCCATAGTAAAAAGTTTCGACACCTGCTGCCTGCGGAACGCTACGATTAGTTACAATTAGTATCGTCGGTTGTTTGTTGATACATATATAGAAATGGCTGTAAAGAAACCTGCAAGAGACATTGAAAGAACAAAGAGGGATGAAAATCCAAAAAGAGAAAAAAAGAAATCTGGAAGTAGGCCTCTAAGGGAATCGAACCCTTATCTCAAGAAGTATTGACCAATTGTAGGTCGCATCAGAATCTCGCGTCCTAACCGTTAGACTAAGAAGCCCGATTTGTTGAAGTAGAAGCATTTAGATTGAACTATATGAAAAAGCCTAACGCAATGGGAGTTTCCAACGTCGTTTAGAGCTGCTCCAATGCTTACTTGTTTACTACCATTGTAGGCAGATGAGCTTACTTACTGTCAAGCCATAGTAAGGAGTGGCGCTAGGCGATACTACGCATTCCGGAGACGATGGACAGATCACGTGATTTGCAAAGTTGTTAGTGCCTGAGGCCGCAGCTTGCCCGACCAGGCAGATATGGGTCGATCCGAGCTCCAGGAGCTTCATCAGCATCAGCACCACCTTCGCAAGCCGCAGTACCAACAGCTCCGGATCAATCGAACTAACCATCTTCCATCCTTCGAAGGCGATAACAAATACCCATCTATTGATTTCACGATTTATTTTCTCAATAGGTCGTCATAGCAGCTGCGATTTCAAAGAAAACACTCCAAAGCTCAACCGTCGATCAACGACATCATGGTGGGTTAAGCAAGCCAGCGAGCGACTTATTTATCATCAAGGCTGAAAGACGATCTAACCGTACCCTCTCTAGACTTCTATCGGCACAGGCTACGATCTTTCAAACTCCGTCTTTTCCCCGGATGGCAGGAACTTTCAGGTAAGGAAGCCGTCTAGTACGACCTTGAGCATTTCCCACAGGCTGCTAACTCACTTCTTATTTCTCAATCAAATAGGTTGAATACGCCGTCAAAGCCGTTGAAAATGGAGGCACTGCGATTGGTATAAGATGCAAAGATGGGGTGGTCCTTGCTGTTGAGAAATTGATTACGAGCAAGCTGTTGAAACCTGGTGCGAATAAGAGGATAGCTACTGTTGACCGAAACATTGGCATTGTACGAAGACTACCTTCATCTCTATCTGGAATTATGTTTGCTGACCTGCACTCGTTCCTTGTGTCATAGGTTTCCGCCGGTCTTGTCCCTGATGGGAGACATTTTGTCTCAAGAGCCCGAGATGAAGCCGCCTCTTGGAGAAAGACCTACAAAGGACCGATCCCCACTTCAGCTCTCGCCAACCGGCTAGGCGGTTACGTGCAAGCCTATACTCTATACTCTAGTGTCCGTCCGTTCGGTGTTACTTCGATAGTGGGAGGTTGGGACTCCGAGGCAGAGTTATCTGTGGATGGTCAAGTTGGAACAGGACCCAGCGTCGGCGCTGGCGGGAAAGTCAAGGACGTCAAAGCTGGTGGCCCAGGGCTGTATATGATTGAGCCCAGCGGTCTGTACTGGGTAGGACATCTGACCGTTTCTATTGGAGTGTTGGCGTGCGATAGTGACTGACCTTACCTCATATAGGGCTACTACGGTGCAGCGACCGGCAAAGGACGACAAGCAGCAAAAGCAGAACTCGAGAAACTTGACCTTCCCTCCGGAAACCTCAGCCTTCTCGATGGTGTCAAGGAAGCGGCTCGAATTATCTACGTCGCACATGAGGAAGATAAGGATTTCGAACTCGAAATGACATGGATCAGCGCGCTTGACGGGCCAACCAAGGGACGACATGAGGAAGTGCCTCGCGAACTGCTCGAGGAGGCTGAGAAGGCTGCCAAGGCGGCGCTCGAAGGCGAGGATGAAGAGGAAGAGGAAGGCCAAAAGACGAGCGAGGGGGAGCGAATGGAAGAATAAATCAATTAGAACCCCTAGAATATGAATTTTCTTTGTTGTATTTTTTCTTTTGTTTTCTTTTCTTTTCCTTCTACATACGTAGTTTGATCTACTTTTGGTCACACTGTTTGGCGACTTGTGTAGTATCGTTGAGATATACCACTCGTCCAAATTTCGATCTCATCTCTGGATAAATCATCCTCATGATACAATTCTCCCCTCGGACCATCCCTTCTTCTTCAAAGCCAACTCAACAGCTGCATGACCCCAATCCTCACCATGATTATGTTTCTTCCCACTGCCCAATCCAGCCCGTTCAAGACCTTGCTCCTCAGTCAACAGAGTCAGCAATCCAAAGATAACAGGGACATTAGCTTCGAGTTGAACGCGCATGAGACCGTGAGAAACAGCCTCAGAGATGTATTCAAAGTGCATTGTTTCGCCCTTAATGAGCACGCCGATGGCAATGATGGCGTCGAAGGGGGCTGTTGATGCTACTGTGGTATTAGACGAGGGGGTGATAGTGGTGGCTTGTTGAGTCAGGTCGGTCGTGGATGAGGATAGAAGGTCTGTTGCGGCGATGTCGCCTGTGGTCGAGCTGGCGGCAGCCTGGACATGGGATGCCCTATATATACTACGTATGGGCAAGACGATCCACAGTTAGCGTTGCTATTCAAACCAGCAGTATATGCACAGTAGTAGCGAGAATCGAGTTAACGAGATTGGAACTAACTTTTGAACCGCAACTGGCAATTCATAGCTTCCAGGAACGCTTTGGATGACGATGTTGTCCTTCGAGACTCCCGTCGAGAGGAGGCTATTCACAGCTCCGGATACCAGCGCCTCGATAAGAGTTGTGTTCCAACGAGCATGCACAATGGCAATTCGTAGACCGGTACCTATTCATATGGGATTAGCATTAATTGAGTGATAGATATACAGACAGAGCAAGCAAGACAAGCAATGCGGGGATCCTCATGAACAATTAGACTGACCATCGTAAGTTTCACGGTCACCGGGTCCTTTGATGGAGGCCATGCTGTCGTCTGGAGTTGATTTCAAGAAGATCTGTATACTAGCCGGGATTCTGTTAAACAGGGTATGAGTGAGGGTGAATGATGTAGAGTGGCCATGTCATTTTAGCCGCTTAATGGTATCGTAGTCGTGGTGGGGGTTCTCCACATGTGCTCTACTGCAAGATGCATGATGTATGGGCTTATTATATAAAGCTTAGAAATGGGTATGAATACTTCGTATATCCTGGTAGGTCAACTGGCAAAGCATTCAGACGACTGAAATACCCTATTATTAATTGTGCAGCTACTCTTTTGACCCAAGAGTCAAATAAAACGCAGTCATTGAATGTCCTTGTATAAGGATGAAACTCATTGTATGTCATTAATGTTCTCTAAAGCTCAAAATACCCACCAGTAATTGACTCTGATCAAAACAGCTAACAGCTAAAAGCTAAAAGACAAGCAAATAATGGCCCAGGCCGATGAACTGCCTATCGTATCCCCTTAGACTCCTGTGCGAACCGAATTTTCAAGTAAAACACTCTACTCCACTGTCACAGACTTGGCCAAGTTTCGAGGGAAATCAACGTTCAATCCCTCACCGACGGCAAGCCAGTAGGCAATCAACTGCAGGGGAATCACATTAAGGAGACCTTGCAAGCAGTCCACCGTCTTGGGGAGTTCGATCTTCTCAGTCTGGGAAGTAGGGAACTCTTCATCGTTCTCGTTGCAGATCACAATAGGACGACCGCCACGGGCAATGACTAATTTAAATGGTTAGCTGTGATATTCCTGTAGCAAGTGCACAGGAAAAAGACCCACCTTGCTGATATGCGTTCAATGATTTGGCGAAGATATCGTCCCGAGTGAGGATCATGATGATTGGGAGGTCCTCATCAACCAGGGCAAGAACACCGTGCTTCAATTCACCAGACATAACAGCCTCGCAGTGGAGGTATGAGATCTCCTTGATCTTGAGGGCACCTACAATAGAAATATTAGATTCGGAGGCCTGTAAGGAGTGAGATAAACGAGCAAGTGACTAACCTTCCAATGCTGTAGAGTACTGGCTACCACGACCAAGAAGTAAAAGACTCTTCTGGTTCTTGAAGAATTTGGCACACATATCCTTGATCCGGTCATTGAGCTTGAGGATTTCACGGAACTGGTCAGAGATCTTAGAAAGACCATCCATGATCTCCTCGCGTCTCCTCTGCTTGGAAGCACGGTCCTCACTGAGGGAAAGCGCAAACATGACCATGGCAACGAATTGGGAAGTGTAAGCCTTGGTGGAGGCAACGCCAATTTCAGGGCCGGCGTTGATGTGCACACCACAGTGAGTGAGGAGGGAGATGGAGGAACCGACAACGTTGACGATACCAACAGTTAAGGCTCCCCGCTCAAGACAGTATCGGAGTGCCATCAAAGAATCTGCAGTCTCGCCAGACTGAGAGACAAACACACAGGTGTCATCACGGAACACTGGAGCTTGGCGATCCAAGAAATCGGAGGCGAGCTCAACAGCAATGGGGATCTCAGTAAGCTCCTCAAAGACACCACGCACCGCCATGCAGGAGTGGTAGCTGGTTCCACAAGCGATGAAAATGATGCGTCGGCAACGGCGGATTGTGGAGATGTACTGACGAAGACCACCAAGAGTTACTTTCTTGTTCTCAACATCCAGGCGACCACGCATGGTATTGACGACAGACTCGGGTTGCTCAAAGATCTCCTTCTGCATGAAGTGGTCGAACTTGCCCTTCATGATTTCCTGCAATTCCAACTCGATGGTCTGGATAGCGCGGACGTTGGAGGTGCCGTCATCCTTGGTCAGACGGTGAATGTTGAGCTGACCCTCATGGATGTGGGCAATGTCGTCATCCTCCAAGTACAAGACTTTCTTGGTGTGCTCGACGATAGCAGAGGGGTCAGAGGAGAGGAAGAACTCTGCAGGCTGGGGGATGCCATCGTCCGAAAGGAAAGCGCGAGACTGTGAGCGATGCAAAAGTGACTTGTCAGGGGGTGCAAGAAGGTTGGCCGCAGACTTCTTGATAGCCACGTTCTGGGAGGCTTGTTCAGCGGGAAGAGCACCCTCTTCCGAGTACTCGACATCGACAAAGTCAACCTTCATCTTCTTGGAGGTGCGGACACCGATGACGAGAGGAGAACCCTTGCGGGCAGCAATCACTTCATGTGGGTAGTGAACGGACTTCATGAGAAGACCGAAAGCACCTTGGAGCTCCTTGATGACGGCCTTGGCCAAGACAGTGAAATCAATATCTGGATGCTGGTCGTAAAGGTACTTGGCCAGTTTAGCAATGCATTCGGTATCGGTCTCGGTTTCGAAACGGAAGCCCTTGCTCTCCAAAAGGGCCTTCAATTCCTTGTAGTTGGTGATGATACCATTGTGAACAACAGAAAATTCCCAGGTGGGGTCGGACCTACGACCCATTAGCATTTTGAATGATTTTCTCTGATGTCAAGGTTGATATTCACCTGTGAGGGTGGCAGTTGAGGCGGGAAGGAGGACCGTGAGTAGCCCAGCGGGTGTGAGCGATACCAGCATGGGAATCGTAAGTCTTTTCCAAATCGACGTTTGACTCAGCAATCAATGCCTTCAATTTCTCGACCTTTCCAACTTCCTTGAAAGCAAGGACCTCGTTTTTCTTGTCTCCATCAATAGCTAGACCGGCAGAGTCATATCCACGATACTCGAGTCTGGAAAGACCTTAGAACAGAAAAGGATTGGTCAGCGTCTACGTCCGTGCAGATGGAGGTTGTAGGAGAAATCACCATTGACGAGAGTCTCTAGAATGTGTCGACGGTCCTTCTCGACGAGGTAGTTGATGTAACCGAAGATACCACTTTTGAGAATTAGAGTTAGCCCATCATCCAGGGTTCAGGGCAGAGTTGTATCGTACCACATGGTTGCTGTTCAATTGCAAGCGTTTGAAAAAGAAAGTAGACGGTTCACTGTTAACAAGAAAAGACAAGGAACAGTTTGCTGCGAGTCAATTGACAATGACAAATTCCAAGGAGAAGAGGTGGATGAGCAGGGCGTCTCGTTTTGTGGTGAAAAAGGTGGGGAGGCGGTAAGAACGAGCTGAGCTAAAAGACTGGCGAATTGAAGGTGTAGATCGAGGCAGCTCTTGCCGGGAAACGGTTGAAAGCGAGAGGGGTAGTTTTTGGACGGAGGAGGGGTTATTCAAAGAGAAGAAGGTGGTAGTGAGTTGAAAGAAGATGAAGAAGATGCAAAGTGGAAGGAAGAGAGAAGATATAAATAATGGTGTTACTACGGACAGTAAGTACGATGTATGATAGGGTCCCCACTGCTGCTAAAGCTGAATCGTCACTAGCTAACCAGCTATAATGCTCCTTCCTGGGTGATGTTTTCCTGCACCTACTCAGGGAAGGGGCAGGCCGGCCGGTATTATACGTACTGTCAATACGAGACGAACTCCATACGCACGCTCTGTCCGGGTTGGTACGTCACAAACAAAACATACTTTTCGAGATGAAGATGAATTGACTGTTTATTTACTTCTCTAGTATTTACCCTCACTATCCCAAATGGCGGTCGCGGATACCGAAGATCTCCACAATGTGGGCTATGCTAAGCGTGGCGATTGGAAGATCCAGACATTGGCAGGCCTGGCAACACACTGAGCCCACTTTCCTGAAACCATGTCTCAAAACCAGTCTGTAATCAAAATTACCAGGCTGTATTTTTACTACGTAGTTACTAGTATGACTGAGACTCGACAATAAGTTGGACGAGTTTCGTCATCAGGTATGACAGACCCTGGCAGTCGCAACACGATGGTAAGTTTGTTACCGTACTGTAATATGCTGTATCGTTTCAACGACCCAAAAGACGTTTCTTTATTGTGTCAGTACTCGATGATCGCCTCAAACAAGACAGTAAAAAAGGAAGCATGATCCCTCCCCTTTTCCCCACCATGAGATAACGCTATCGAAGGATCTGTAGAATAGTGAGAATGCCGGACGGAGCACTCTGTAGTCTATGTTAGTTGTTCCATCGTCAACCTTAGAATTCAGGGGATAATCAATGGTTCCTGGACAAGGAGTTGTGGCAGTGCACATTCTATTTTTATGCTTTAGCTGCACGGAGTACGGAGTAAAAAAAAAAGAAAGAAGGAAAGTTTATAAGAGGATATGTGACCCGATAGCTAAAATCATTGACTTGGCCATCATAACTCCGTAGTCCCTGACTGCTTGGCTTCCAAGGCTGATTGATGGTGAAAGCTTTTATGCAAGTTGAGGCTGTTGATATGGGATAAATTTAGAAGCAGATCTCCCCATCGGCACGGAACATTAGCCATTCCGAGCTAGTATCTGAATTACGCCAATTCAACGCTTCCGCATCTCAACCTTGAAAACCATCATGACATTGATTCGATCTTGGCTTAAATTATACATTCCATTAAGGGGTTGAATTGGTTTCTATATACCTTTTTTGCCTGAGCAGAAGAGAAAGAAGAAGAAGAAAAACCTATCGGGCTTACGTTTCCAACAAACAAACCCCTCCACTTCACCAACCCTTACGGCGGGGCTATTGAAGAACGGAAAATGGCAGGCTCAGCAGATGACCTGGACTTAGCAAAGGTGTGTTTGGAATAAACACTAATTACTCGAGATTTGCCCCTTTATGCTTGACAGATCTGTCCCCTTTTCGGTCACGTATTGCTAACTTAAATTTGACTACGACAGGCTTTCAAGGACCTAGCCCAGTGCGTCTCCCGAGGAATAGTCCCTTCTTAAAATCCAGCTAACCCGAGTCAAATCTAGCGGCGAAAACACAGCTCTTGCTCTAGAAAATCATTTGGCTAAGCTAGAGCAAAAGATCGATGAGCTCTTAGCGGCGGTAGAAGATAATCCTCATGGCGAGCCGCAAGAGTCCCAACCACACGAAAAGGGAGGATCTGGTCAGTCATCCGGCGATAAGCAACCAACGCATCACGAAGAAGCCGATTCCTCGAAGAGCGCGTCGAAATGAAAGAAACCATCTGAGCCCTTCTCGACAACCCCCTTCTCGGTGATAACCGCATCGATAAGAGCTGCCGGTGTGACGTCAAATGCAGGATTCCATACGTCGATGCCGGTGGCTGCCAATTGAATGGTCTCCATCTGCAGAGTGTCTCCCACGCGCCCCTGCAAGGGACCCTTGATGGTGGTCACCTCTGATGGGGCACGTTCTTCGATAACGATTTCATTCCCCGACGGGGTTCCTCGATCAATGGTCGTCCGCGGCGCAGCCACAAGAAATTTGACTCCATGATATTTTGCAAGTACGGCGAGAGCGTATGTTCCAATCTTGTTCGCAGTATCGCCATTGGCTGCCACTCGGTCTGCGCCGACAACAATGGCCGACACTTTTGACTCGGACTTGGCAAGTAAGGATGCAGCCATGGAGTCTGTTATAAGGGTTGCAGGCATCTTCTCGTGCACCAGTTCATATGCTGTCAATCGCGCACCTTGGTTGTACGGTCTGGTCTCTGTGCAGTACACGCGGTTCAGGGCATTTTTTGCGTGGAGCGATCGGATAACGCCTAGGGCTGTACCATAACCCGCAGTCGCAAGTGAGCTATTATTTTTTGGTTAGCATGTAAAAATGAGATTGAATGGATTGTAGGCTTATTACGAACCCCGTGTTGCAATGGGTGAGAACATTGACCTTGCTCTGGCCCTGTGTCGTTGCTCGCTCAAGAATCCATTCCGCTCCGTACGCGCCAATGTTCTGGTTGTCACTAAGATCATGGACGAGCATGAGCTCAGCCTCTTTCAAATACGCGGCCACAAGTGATTGTCCCGTAGCATCCTGAGCCTTCGTGTGCTCAGTCACCATGCTTTCGAATTTGCGCGCCGCATCAGCCAAGTTGACAGCAGTTGGCCTGCTGGTGACAAGATAGTGTAGCTTTTCGATGATAAACAGGCCAACCTCCTCTGAAGAAGATGACAATTTTCCCGCCGTTTGTATCTCGCTCAGCTCAACTGCAAGCGACAGGATTGCGACAATCGCAATAGCGGGTGCGCCGCGAACGCGCATTTCTTTAATTGCATGCCAACCATCTTGCGAAGATCGAATAGGAGTATATTCGGTGACAAAAGGGAGTTGTAGTTGGTCTATGATTTGCAACTGATTGTCAGCATATTTGATAGCTTGAAGAGACATGTTGCCGGCGTTTGTAGATCAGAAAATAAAAATGTGTTGCTTTCTGTAGTTTCTATGCGTCGATAACCCCGCACCGCAGGAGGGAATGTCGTGATCAGAGGAACCCAAGAAGTTCTGTTTGGTCCGTTTTTATGTGTGAATTGACCTGTAGTCTATCCCAAGAAACAGAAAAGTTATAATGAAAGAATTGATTTGGCCACATGCTATATGCGAAGGACCTGACTGGGCCGATGGCGAAATTTCGGGTACTTATAGACCACAGTGGGGGGTCATTACGCTCAACTATAACTTCGTCCTTTCACATTCTTATGGAACAATCGTTTATTAAGGAATAAGTCATAGTTTCTGTTTCCTTTCCTCGGGTGCCTTTTCATTTCTCAATTCCCATAGCCTTGCATATAACTAGAAAATCGCACCATTCCGAGAGTCACTGACCAGTATCACAACGTCACTCCTCGAATACTAGAAAATCAAGATTTGACCTTCCGGTTCGTCTTTCTGAAACCTGTTACTAGGTGCTGAGTATTGTTTCCAAGAGCCAAACGCAAGGCCTGAGTGCAATTGCTGAAGCCATATCGATTCTGTCTTTTTTCTCGTAGTCTAATCGATCCAACTGGTCTCCTTGACTGTAGCTGCGAATCCATGGTAGGGAGGTAGGTGGTCTTCTTCGGTCGAAGCGGGTTCAGAAATTATCGCGCTGCGATATACAACACTAGATTTGATCAGACTCCTATAGTGAGCTTGACAATGAGCGCAGGAATGGCATACCATTGTTTCCGCGGACAAAGGCGTCACCGTAAGACCGCCTTAATTGCCCATTAACGAATTCTTCTGTTTTTTCCAAGGCGATATTCATGTATCCATCAACAGACTGAAGTTCGCCTGTTCCAAAGTCGAAGTGAGTAATGGCGGAACGCTCTACAGAGCCCGGATCATACCTTGGTAGACAACGCCCGAGTTGAGCTTCACAGTCACTGGAGCTCCGGTTATCTCGCCGAGGAAAGTCGAAGGATCCTTGCCTTCTGATGGATTCCCGTTTTCCATTGTTCCTGGGTGCTGGCTGGGCCCTGTTTTGATGCCGTCGTTCGTCGAGTCGTGTCAATGGCTGAACAGTGGAGAAGTAACTCGGTCAAGGATTATTATCTGAGCTGGACTATCAGACTTCTTGCTGCCACAAAGGTGTGTATGTATGTAGATTACGTAAAAGCCTTTTAAATCGGCGGCAAATTCCAACAACGGCTCTGTAGTGTAACGGTCAGCACGGTGATTTCTGATTTGCCTTTAAAAAGGCGTTAAATCTGTCGCAAATTTGGGTTCGATTCCCAACAGGGCCTATTTGTTAAATCTCTTCTTTTTTTGCTGATCTTCCTTCGGTATTGCGCTAGGCCTTATCTGTATCTAGCGGTAATCGTACTCAATAATTATTATTATCGCATCACCAATGATAGTTCATCTTTCTCGTTCGCAGCAAAGTAAAGACTCCATCATCTTCACTGCATCCAAAGAAGAGTACATATACGTTCGCATACGAGATGCGCTCTTTTTTCAACAAGCCAGCTTGGGCTAATACAAACGACGAGCCCTCCGCGCCCGAGTTCTATCGCCGATCCCATCAGACATACGATGACATTATAAAGGCAAACAGACAACAGCGCCGCGAAGAAGCCGCAAAATTGGCGTTGAAACCTACTGTCCAATCAACCGAGAGCGCTGTTCGATCTTCTAAACGTCGCCGCATATCAGATCAGGGGGAGGAGGAGTCACAAGACGCTTTGGAGACAAACGACCACAAATCACTAGCTTCCCCTCCGCAAGTCGAACACTTAGATGAAACTAGCAGTATTGAATATGGTGAGCGCCGAAGGTCTCCCGAGAGTTTTGACGATAAGGAAGCGTCAGAGAGTGAATTGGCCGTCGATAAAAAAGGAATGGCATCCTCGGAGTTCGAAGTTGTTGAAATCAAGCAGCCACCACGCGGAGAAGATTCCTCGTTGCCTCATCGATCCATACTGTCACCGGGGAAGTGTACAAGCACACCGTCCTTCAAAGACCAACCACCACCAAACGTTAGAGAGGGAAAAATCGCACCCGATAATCAAAATACAGAAAGGCATGCAGACAAGAAGGACGAGGTCGTTGTGGAAATACTGGTCACATCCGAGATAGAGAATACTCGACCGTTGGTTATTCGGCGACATATGTCACAACGATTCCGGGATATTCGCTTAACTTGGTGCGCACGACAGGGATTCGATCAAAAAATGACTGATTCCGTATACCTGACTTGGAATAAAAGGAGACTGTTTGACGTCACAACGTGTAAAAGTCTTGATATTAGTGCTGTACCGTCTAATGGTCTAGATTTTGAGGATGAACCCAATGGCGTCTTGCGCATCCACGTCGAAGCTGTGACAGACGCTTTACTGAAAGCTCCAAGGGCGACAGCCCAGCCTACTTCGCAAACAGTCGAGGACGAGGTCGATGAGGAGCAGGTTGCATTTCATATTGTTTTAAAGAGCCCGGGCCACGGCGACTTGCGAGTAAAGGTCTTGCCTCGCACACCTGTCCTCCAGATTATTACCAATTTCAGGGGCAGACGAAACATCTCCTCGGATAGCAAGGTATCTCTACTCTTTGATGGAGATATTCTCGACCCAAATTTGCATCTGAAGGACTACGATATTGCTGATATGGATCTTGTGGATGTTATTCTTCGGTGAGGTAGGCGATGGTCTCTGGGTGTTTTGTATAAAATATGATACAACCTTTCCCTCTCTGAATTGGACGCTGGCAATATCACCACCTACACGCCAATGTATGCAGGAGTACCTAGATAATATCCAGTACTGGTAGACTAAAATTTACTAGCCTTGCTCTGGTATTAAAGCCTTACAAGTCATAGTCCTAGTTCGACCAATAATGGCCGACCGACGCGGAAGTATCGACGGAGCCTGGAAAAATTTCTTGCCCCTCCACAATCAACACACTCAGTTCTCAACATCAAGCTTAGCCCAGCACTGTTATCTTCCAGCGACAACGCGGTCATATATTCAACATGAAAGTAATCACCGTCAATTTTCTTACGTGTGCCGTGAAGAGCTGCCGCGCTTCACCAGCATCCACTCCACTTCATTTCAAAGACGCAGAGCTGGAACAACAAGAGCTCGATTTCAACCCCGACCTAATCCGGAACATCCTGCTACGAATCGATTGGGGTTCTTTGAGAATTACAGCACAAGAAGTGAGTCTGCTAATTTTTTAGTCTCAGCTCGAAAGTCATTGCATTCCCCGCTCTTTGCCATCAGCCTAGCTTTGCAAAATGGAAACTGACACTGAACAGCTTGGATTCCCCGATATTTCCAACATCAAACCCAATGATGACCAAATCGACGAGAGTATGCTGAAAGACCTTCACAAACTACTTATAGAAACACACGTGGTCGAAGGAAAGCTCTGCTGTGCAAATTGTGGCCATGAGTATCAAATCAAAGAAGGGATCGCAAACTTTCTGCTCCCCAGTCACTTAGGTGAGTGATTGGCCAGTAGATCGCACTGGCAAATGCTATTAAGAGTATGTACATTGTGCTTATGCGGTTTCAGTCTAAGGGCTATTGCTTGCTTTGTGATTTGCGAATATGGACATTGCTTTAAAATTCCATGAAGGTTTTGGTTCTCGAACATGGATACTGGATTCGGCATTCGAAACCTGAAGCATCGTGACGGATTGCCGTGCCCATGCAAAGCCCTCGCATACCAGACTCCTCGAGGTGTCATAGGCATAGCACCCCTTGGATCATGTGAACCGACTTGTATAAATGCAACATTGGCCATCTCACTGTACGCCGGGACTATGAACAAAGAAAGCGAGGTGGCATAGAGCTACGGAGGCATTATTGAAGACATGTCAACCATACTGGATGAACTCGAGACATATCGACCATAGTTCACAAAGCGCTTTCACACGCGAGATGATCCCTACCTAGCCTTCGATCTGCGAAGCCCCGCTACTTCGTCCCAACATTTGATCTTAATTGCAAGCCAAACCACAGCGGCTCTACGAAATTACAAACTACGATCACGATCATATGAATGGAAACGTGCAAGCTACTGTCTGTCTCTTTATTTATACATGCGAGATGATAATTTGATTAGAATAGATCGGTAATTGACCAAATGAAAATCAAATAATATACATACATAGCAACCACGCCTATGCATCCATGTAGTAGTAGACTCCAAAACTCCCTTTTCAGAAGCAGAAGAGCCGGTCGTACACTCACCGAATCTTTGAATAATGTCGCAAAGCCATGCACTCCACGAAGTACGCCTATCCAATGCATCCCAGGAACAAAATATCCATTACTGTATTGCTTTTTTCCCTCGCAGAGAAGGATACACAGGAATGTATAGCCGCAGTGCAATTTAGTTGAGAAAGCCTTTACAGCCTGCTGATCCACATAAGCAGGGTATTCTATCCTCGCTATCCCATTCTCTTTCGAACTTATAGTCGTATGTGAGTTCCTCATCTGTAATTCATTATTAGCGACGACACTCGCAATCTCACCCCTCTTAAACCAACCTTTGCTGATGTCCCGCAGCGCATAAATCACAATTCGCTTACTACCGTCCACCCGAATGATCTTTGCCGTGCAGTTAGGAGTACAGCTATGATTGATGAATCTGGCAATACCACCGCGTTTGGTGGCATCGATGACCGCATTTTCATCGATACGGAAAAGATAACTGCTTCCTATACCACTCTTCAGATATCTTCTCTCTCTCATATCAGCCACTTGTTGTCGAACTTTCTCCCCAACGTATTCAATGATCATATCATTAGCTGCAATGTTTTCCTCGGCATACAATCCCCAATTGTGGATAGCCGAGCGCGCAAATCTAACAGGCTTTTTACGCTTCTTGAGTTGATTGAAACGCAATGCATCGCCATCGCCGCCCTGAGGCGGAAGGACTTGTTTCTGCGCATTGATATCAGCGGCAAGCCGTCGGTTTTGAACTCTCGTGGATCTAGATGTAGAATTGTTTACTGCCTTTGCCGGGCCAGTCTTCCCCGAGTCAACAGACACGGACTGAGGATCGCTTTGCGCCAGCGCCTCCCTTTCCTCTCGGGCCTTCTGCACTTTGATTCGGTGAGGTAGATATTTGGACTTCTCTGCTTCAAATATTCTCTTCTTGCCTTCCGTTCGAGCTGAGCCGGTTGAATTCGGCACAAAGTATCCAGTAATAGTCGTTGGAGTGAAGACCGGGCCCGTTTCTCCGAATCGATTCAGGAGCTTCGCTTCTCGCTGTTTCCACGCCCATATAGTTACATCACCAAGGTTTGATGGCAATGTATCTGACATGATATCTCTGAGAAAACTGAAATCCTCATCATCCTTGATAAGGGTTTGCCAGCCGTCCAGGTCCAAAACTAGCGCGTCATCATCTAAGACGCTTGGCCGTGGTTCATCATACGAAACATTTAGGTTGACTTCTGGTTTTGAGTATATGTCGGTTCCCGCGTCTGTCAATAATTAGAAATATCCTTTCAACGTTTGAAGTCCGGGATCCACATACCAAGACGGAGTTCTGCAGAGTGGAGAATCTCCTTATCATCGATACTGACACTGCCGAAGGAACCGGGATGAGAATCAACTTCAAGAAGAGCTGGCTCGATATCAGAGATCTCATAGTTATCCTTTTGTCGTTTCCGAGAGTCAAGACCATCATCGATAACTCTCTTCCTCTTCTTGGACAAGGTAATGTCGAATGACCGATCGTCTTGCTGCTCAATGTCAACATCTGCAGTGTTGACATAGCCACTAGTCTCAGGATCTAAAGATGGACTCCGAGAGGCATAACTGTTGTAGGCTTCATCCTCAGTATCTGAGACGGACGTGCCGAAACTCATCTGGCTAGGTGACCTGCTTCCAAGTTCGTCTGTGTCCCTTGACACAGGTGTCCGCACGTCATCATCTGAGTCTCCTGCTTCATGAAGATGTCGAAGACGATGATGGAGCGGTCGTACATCTCTTCGTCGTCGTATATGCCCACGCCGTTCGTCTAAATAATTTGTACCATTGATTTGGGCATGATAAGATTTGCGAATGCGGGGGAGTGTTAGCAGATCCAAGGGACGAGAGCGCAATGAGTCGTTCGGCAGCCCAAGTTGAAATGAATTGATTTTACTTGTTTCAGGATCCTGAATGCCCAGAGCCTTCCTTTTTTCTGAATGTCTGTCTGGGTCCAGATACTCATAGAGGAAGGGGGCAGCGATACGAAATTTGACATCCTCCAATAGCTTTGTCTTCAATTCGTGTATGACAATGCTGAGGACCTCCTGCGATGGATCCAAACTACTAGCACGTTGCTGTTTCTCTTCCTCGGCCTCCATTTCAAGTTCTTTAAGTACCCTCTGCTCTTCAGCCCTAGCTTTCTGCTCTGCTTGGAGCCTTTCCGGACTTGGGCTACGCTCATAATTTGGGTTCCCATAAGGCTGACTTTCCATGTTCATGATGTAAGTGAACAGAGGTGTCATATGGCACATTTTGTAACACCTCATAGTTTCTTCTTCGCCTCGTCGGGAATTCTCAAAGATGATATAATAACCAGTCTTATCGCACCGAACGGCTTTCCAATCGAATGTTCTCAACCGTTTCTGTAGGTGAGGCAATGTGGATCCGAGGACTGGGACATAACAATGGGCAATGAAAATGTAAGGATCTCGTTTGATTTGTTGCAAAATAGGTGTTTCTTCAATGGATGGTGACGTCGCAGGCTTCATAGCTGCCCTGGGACCTTCCGGTGGGTTAAAACTTGGTCGTACTGATGAGCGCCCAGCAGGACCCTTCGGAGCAGTCGGTGGAGGCTCGTTGTTCTTTGGAGGCGTATCACGATGTCCAGATTCCAGCGATCGCGGGTTGTTTTTACTCCAGGACTCGATAGCCTTATCTACCAGTCGCTGGGACAAAAGTCCATCGGGGTCAAGTTCCGCTCGAATGCGTCGTGTACCAATGCGCTGTCCCTTTTTGCATTCGTAGTAAGCACGTCTCGCTGCAGCCGATGCCGATAACGGCCCGTGGTTCTGGAAAGAAGCTGCATCTTTGAATTTAATGAGACAAATGCCGAGGGGTCTTCCAGTGACCGGATCAGTGCGATTATCAATATTAGCAATATCCCCAAAACTTGAGAATAATGCAGTTATGGGGGCGATCGGTGTGAGAGGATCAAATCCAGTAACGACCAGCTGGGAAGGGGCAGCTCGACCGATAGACGTTGCAGGATCAAAAGGCCAGTGACGTATCGAATATGGCGTGGATCTAAGCCGCGCCTTCTGCGCATTGGCGCAGCCACGAGTATAGTTATCGATGAAAAGGCGCGGGTCCGTCGTAGCTGGAAATGCGTTGGTTTGAACGAAATCTGTGTACTCAAGTTTCTTCTTTTTATCCTTGATGCTAGGCCTTTTGTCCAGTTCTGGATCGTAAGTCGCTTTGCGGCCTTTTATCTCGACTGGGAGAGAAGCGCGTAACCCATATGACGGTGTTTGTGCAATATCAGGACGATTATCACTTTCAAGGTCACCATGCTTGACATCAATGATAGAACGGATTAGAGGCGGCTGGTCTTCACGAAGACCGCCAATGTTACGCGACAAAGATTGGGATGGCGACTGCGCAACAATTGTATGCTGTAGCGAACCATTACCGTCCATTATAGGCAAGTCATCCGCAACGGCATGGGCGGACGGGTCAGAGGTCGCGGAGTTTGAGGTTGTAGCATGATTGATGTTCTTGGCAGGCGCATCGTTTTGTAGACCGGACGCACGTTCATCATCTTCTTCGTCTTTCTCATGAGTCAACAGAGTATTTTTAGAAGGAACAGAAACTGAATGCGTAAATTCGTTGCTGGTCTCCGACCTTGATCTGCTTCGTCCACGGTCCCCGGAGATTTTGGATCTTCGTGACTGGAGGACAGACGGCGCGGTTGGGAAGAAGTCGGCAAACCCTGCAGACAAGCGCGACATATTGTGAAAGGCTATTCGCCAAGACCTCTCCAAGCCAACGCAACGGCCAGCATTGTCAAGTTTGTGCCTGGATGGCTCGAACGACCCAGTACGTATTTGAGGAGGATGTTGTGGGAACGGTCCGAAGTCATTCAAGGAAGTGGCGCACAGAGCAACTGTTGCTAGTAATAATGAAGCAAAGAGTCGATGAAAACGTGTCTTCGAATTAGCCAAGCCACGGGCTTGGGGAGGTTGGTAAAAAGATGTACGGAGTAGAGTGAAAGGAGTGAGTCTTGTGGTAAGAGCATGTAGCAGACACTTAAATTGTTCACTGGTGAACTGTCGGCATCGCGGTTGGCCCCACAGAAATAAAAGCGGCAAGGTGTCTGTCAGAAGCTAGCAAGATTGAGAAATTTAACCCGTTATGGAAAGATTGGTGTCAGGCTAGTCCAATAAGATTCCTGATATTAATAGCTGATTTCTAAGATAAATCTAATAGGGAAAGCAGGCTGTATGTATGCCTATATAGAGATCTTTAATAGATATATGTAATAGTTTAAAAATAACTATATAGAAATAGGTTAATAAGGTATCTCTATATATAAAAACTTGTAAAGTGTTATATTTTTAATCCTCAGGCAGATTGATATTAATAAATAGATAAAGATAAAAAGATTCCATAATACTAATGTGTGAACCCCTGTCAATCCGGATGTCTGCCTTAGGCAATTGCTTGGCCTACAGGAAGCCTTTATAGAATATATTTTATAATATTATAAAGAATCTCTAGAAAGCTTTATTATATATAATTTATTATATAGGAATAGTATTATATTTTATATCTAGATATGCTTTATATTTCTTTATAGCTATATTCTCATATTTTAGCTATTTCTATACTCTCTAGATTAGATTATTAAAATAACTATAAAAGCTCTTTATTATAGTTATAAATATAATCTTAATTCTTTATTAATTAGTATTAAGAATTAACTATTAATATTAAGGAATTTACTTATATTAATTTAAGCTTATAATATAGGTTTATTAGACTAGTCTTATACTAATCTATATTTTATATTTATAAACTATATAGAACTAATACTAATTAATATAATTTATAAATTAATATTCTATTATAAATATTTTATAAGCTTTATTTCTTATTATTTTTTTATTATATTTTTATATTTTTACTATCTCTTTATAGCGTGCTAAATCTATACATTAAATCTTGAAAAGATAGAATTTAGAATATATTTTTAATCTTAATAAGCTAAAATAAGAGAGTAAAAATAAAATATTTTAAATATATAAGAATTTAATATACTAGTTTTATAAAATTATAAGTAATTAATAAATTTTAATAAATTTAATCTTATAAGAAAAAGTAGAATAGAGATTAATAAATATCTTATAAAAATAATAAATGTATAT